>OZ023262.1:51347221-51664721 GCA_964006375.1 Tillus elongatus
CTCGACCATAAAAGAAAGGTTTGAGATCTCTGCCTTTTCTATCGATATTACTACCGACGTTGCTCCTTTGAAATTGCTTCGTTGGTACCTCTGCTGGTAACCTTTAAACGGCCAATCCGTTTTAGTCAAAAAAACACATGCTTCTAGCATCAAATTATCTACTTGTCGAACGGTTCCTAACAAATCTTTGTTCCTTCCTAGACCATCTAAGCTTTGGAATGCCCTCCCAGCAGACATATTTCCGAAGACATATAACCTAACTGTTTAATCTAGGTACTTGTTGTTTACTTTTGATTTTAACTCTGCATATAGTGTATGAAAAATTTGAATTAAATGAAACTACGTAATATAAAGTAGGTACATAGTTTAAATTATATAGACAGATGTTCACGTTAAATTATTAAAATTTTAATTTCAAAATTTTTTATTGTTTATATTGGTTTCATTTTTAAAAGGTATGGATACAGCAATAGTAAATAAGTGTTGGAAAGAGTTTACGTGCGTTATGGTAGCGAATTTTCATTAAAATATTTCAAATGGTGATACCTCAATTTCCCATTAAATTAGAATATTCAGCTTTGATACATAGTAAAACCTATATAGAAGCATCGGGGGTGCTAGATTAAAAAAATAACATAATGAGCTTCACAGGTAATTTCAAATTCATTTTTAAAAGCCCTTTTTTGTTATTTTGTTTGCAGAAACTGGTTCGATTAAGTTGATTAAAACGGATCATTCAAGCTATTAATATGGAAAAATACTTACCTGCTACCTTTAGTGCATTCCTTTTGTAAATAAAATTTAAATTTTTGGTAAATTTGCAGATTAGCACACCTTTTTCAGAAACATGCTTGGAACTCCTTCTGGATGCCCAAATCACAAGAACATTTTCTTGCAAGCAGCCCACAAAAAAGTTACGGGACCAGGAGTGCATAGGGGTCCTGGGCGGGGAAGAAGATAAAATGGAAATGTGAGCGAAAAGTGCGAAAGAAACAGCTTAGTTGGACCTCTATAAGCTGACCTTATCACATTTTGAAGCTCCACCTTCTTAAAATCCTGTTTACCGCGCGCAGTACCTCTAGATTCACCGCAGGTCCCGTAACTTTCTTAGGGGTTGTTCCTAAGAAATTTTTCTTGTTTACATTGTTCTTCTTTATGCACTGAGAATGATTGTGGGCATGCAGAAGGCGAAGGAGAACCCTTCCGACGAAGCAGCGAACCAAGATTTTGAGTTTGTTTCAATTGTTATCTCATTTCATTTTTAAAAATATTTTTCCAAAAATGAATTTGAGGTTGCCCTGTTTGTCAGTCTTACATAGTAAGCTGCAATATTTTTATCGTTTTCAAAAAGTATGGATACAGCAACAGGAAATAAGTGTTGGAAAGGGTATGGGTGCCTCAAGTATGTTATGGTAGATAATTTTCGTAAAAATATTTCAAAATCGATAACTCAATAAATTTCCCATTAAGCTAGAATCTTCAATTATGAACCATAGTAAAACCTATGTTAACGCAGAGTGGATACTTAATTTAAGAAAAATAACGTAATAAGCTTCGCGGATAACTACAATTTTTTTTTTGAACAACCTTTTTTGTTGTTTGTTGTTTGCAAAACGAGTTCGATTGGGTTGACTAAAACGAAACCACCCAAGCAATTAATAAGGAAAAATACCAGCCATTTATAATTTGGCAGGTACATTCCTTTTGTAAATAATTAATTTTTTTCTGAAAACTTTTGTAACTTCAATAAAATTTGTAACACATTTTTTTTTAAAGAGACTTGGAGTACTTACATATTATTCCTACCAAATTTAAATTTAGCTCCATAGGGACTCTAAAACCGATCTCCAAAGTCCATTCGTATATATCGAACTAATAGTGTACAATTCTTATGAAAATTCACTACTAAGGCACTTGCTGCGTCCCGAAGTTTTTATAATATAAACCTGGGTACCAAATTTGGTCGATATAGCTGTGTTATTTTGGAAAGTCCTTGCCTTCCTATAACTGAACTTTTCGTTATGAAAATTCTCTAAACAAAAAAATCGAACAGTGCACCATAAATAAATTGAAATAGGCATACTTAAGGTGGAGAGGTAGTTTGCCTAGTTCTTTTACGTACACATGAATAATGCTATTTACATGAAAAATGAAACGGGAGCAAATCACCATGACGTATTTGTTAGACCTGACATTCCATTTACATCGCTTTCAACATATGTACATAAAACTTTCGGGGTCTAGGGAGGTAAAATATCCAAGTTATAAATATCAATGTAATCCTGGTCTGTGTGACCCTTCTCACTGTCAATTGGAGATATATGTTTGAGTATAGCAAGAAAAAATTCAGCTTCATTTTCAATTTCCTCAAAATGTCTAACAAATAACAATCCTCTTTATAACAGAAATATTTTTCAGGAAATAGAGAAGGGAATAATAAAATACAAATGGGGTATGGAAAAGCCTACATTTTTAAAGTAAATTTTCTGAAAGTAGCTAAAATACAAAGTTGATGTAAGAAGGACTGCAAAACAAGCTACTAAAATAACATGTTTTCTTTTCTTATCCAGTAAGCTAGGAAGATATATTTTTAGTCATAATGCAGAGAATAGGTTATGGTGGCGAATTCAACAAAGACTCAATTTCCTAAAAAAAGGTCTGGACACAGCAAGTGTCTTATGGTGGCGAATTTCCATAAAAATGGATTTCCATAAATTGTTAGTTAAACTAAGTGAAGATTGGAACCTCATAAAATTAAAGAGGTTAAATTGATGGAAGGCTAGGTTTTAGTTTAATTTAATGTAACCTCATTGTTTCCTAGAGTTTCCACAAAGCAAACGTTGACGTATTTATCAGAGTTGTTAAAAATGAATAACATAAATGAAAAGGTCTGCAAAGAATATTTAACTTTAACAAACCGTTGTATTAAACAAAATATTTTTGAATTCAACAATGAGTTTTTTGAAAAAGCCCAAGCCACGGCAACAGGCAACCCGCCATTGCCATTTATTGCAGACCTTTTCATGAGTAGATTTGAAACAGATCTGGAAAGTGAAAGTGAGTATTTTCCTAGTGTGCTTTCGTGATGATATTTTCGCAGTGTTTAATACAAACATTTGCACAATAAGAAATTTTATTGCAAATTAAGTAATAAATTTGATTCTATAAAATTTACCCACGAATTCTGAGCTGCATCTTATAAAATTATTTTGACAATCACAGCGTGGCCCATAAGTCGTTGGTGATACAAATTTTCTTTCTTTTTAAACCAACTCCCTTTGTGCATTTTTGCATTTTTCATCGAAATATAATACATATTTGTGTGAAAAAAATTCGGGACGCAGTAAGTGCGTTTTGGTACGGAATTTTTATTAAATGCCTTAAATGGAAATAACTCAATTTGCTATTAACCTAATGTTCGTTGGCTAGGAAACCAGTTTTTTCGGGTACAGTTTAAGTGTATTTTTTGTAACTTTTTGTATATTTTTAAACAATAAAGTTATTTTAATGAAATATGGTACATTGTTTCTATTATAAGATAGTTTATACTAGTAACCAAATTTGATGCCTGTTTTCATTTAAAAAAGACACATTTACTATTAAAAACATTTTGATGAAAATTCACTTACATAACGGACTTGCTGCGTCTAGACTTTTTTCTTTTAACTTAGAAATCTAAGTTTTGATATATAGTTTACTTTTTACAATGTGAACCTGCTTACCAAACTTGGTTGCAATAGCTTTGTTATTTTTGGAGATGAAAAATTTTTCCGAAATAAAACTCAAAACTTTTCCCAAAAACCTGGTCACATTTTCCTGGCTAACGAACTTTTCCAAGCCACTTGCCATGGAAGTGGCCAAGGTATCTGCGAAATTTCATTTAAATCGGCTTATTATTTTTGAGTTATCGGTGTGATACACAGACAAGCACACACACACACACACACACACACACAAATATATATATATATATATATATATATATATATATATATATATATATATATATATATATATATATATATATATATATATATATATATATATATATATATATATATATATATATTTGTGTGTGTGTGTGTGTGTGTGTGTGTGCTTGTCTGTGTATCACACCGATAACTCAAAAATAATAAGTAAATGTGTCTTTTTTAAATGAAAACAGGCATCAAATTTGGTTACTAGTATAAACTATCTTATAATAGAAACAATGTACCATATTTCATTAAAATAACTTTATTGTTTAAAAATATACAAAAAGTTACAAAAAATACACTTAAACTGTACCCGAAAAAACTGGTTTCCTAGCCAACGAACATTAGGTTAATAGCAAATTGAGTTATTTCCATTTAAGGCATTTAATAAAAATTCCGTACCAAAACGCACTTACTGCGTCCCGAATTTTTTTCACACAAATATGTATTATATTTCGATGAAAAATGCAAAAATGCACAAAGGGAGTTGGTTTAAAAAGAAAGAAAATTTGTATCACCAACGACTTATGGGCCACGCTGTGATTGTCAAAATAATTTTATAAGATGCAGCTCAGAATTCGTGGGTAAATTTTATAGAATCAAATTTATTACTTAATTTGCAATAAAATTTCTTATTGTGCAAATGTTTGTATTAAACACTGCGAAAATATCATCACGAAAGCACACTAGGAAAATACTCACTTTCACTTTCCAGATCTGTTTCAAATCTACTCATGAAAAGGTCTGCAATAAATGGCAATGGCGGGTTGCCTGTTGCCGTGGCTTGGGCTTTTTCAAAAAACTCATTGTTGAATTCAAAAATATTTTGTTTAATACAACGGTTTGTTAAAGTTAAATATTCTTTGCAGACCTTTTCATTTATGTTATTCATTTTTAACAACTCTGATAAATACGTCAACGTTTGCTTTGTGGAAACTCTAGGAAACAATGAGGTTACATTAAATTAAACTAAAACCTAGCCTTCCATCAATTTAACCTCTTTAATTTTATGAGGTTCCAATCTTCACTTAGTTTAACTAACAATTTATGGAAATCCATTTTTATGGAAATTCGCCACCATAAGACACTTGCTGTGTCCAGACCTTTTTTTAGGAAATTGAGTCTTTGTTGAATTCGCCACCATAACCTATTCTCTGCATTATGACTAAAAATATATCTTCCTAGCTTACTGGATAAGAAAAGAAAACATGTTATTTTAGTAGCTTGTTTTGCAGTCCTTCTTACATCAACTTTGTATTTTAGCTACTTTCAGAAAATTTACTTTAAAAATGTAGGCTTTTCCATACCCCATTTGTATTTTATTATTCCCTTCTCTATTTCCTGAAAAATATTTCTGTTATAAAGAGGATTGTTATTTGTTAGACATTTTGAGGAAATTGAAAATGAAGCTGAATTTTTTCTTGCTATACTCAAACATATATCTCCAATTGACAGTGAGAAGGGTCACACAGACCAGGATTACATTGATATTTATAACTTGGATATTTTACCTCCCTAGACCCCGAAAGTTTTATGTACATATGTTGAAAGCGATGTAAATGGAATGTCAGGTCTAACAAATACGTCATGGTGATTTGCTCCCGTTTCATTTTTCATGTAAATAGCATTATTCATGTGTACGTAAAAGAACTAGGCAAACTACCTCTCCACCTTAAGTATGCCTATTTCAATTTATTTATGGTGCACTGTTCGATTTTTTTGTTTAGAGAATTTTCATAACGAAAAGTTCAGTTATAGGAAGGCAAGGACTTTCCAAAATAACACAGCTATATCGACCAAATTTGGTACCCAGGTTTATATTATAAAAACTTCGGGACGCAGCAAGTGCCTTAGTAGTGAATTTTCATAAGAATTGTACACTATTAGTTCGATATATACGAATGGACTTTGGAGATCGGTTTTAGAGTCCCTATGGAGCTAAATTTAAATTTGGTAGGAATAATATGTAAGTACTCCAAGTCTCTTTAAAAAAAAATGTGTTACAAATTTTATTGAAGTTACAAAAGTTTTCAGAAAAAAATTAATTATTTACAAAAGGAATGTACCTGCCAAATTATAAATGGCTGGTATTTTTCCTTATTAATTGCTTGGGTGGTTTCGTTTTAGTCAACCCAATCGAACTCGTTTTGCAAACAACAAACAACAAAAAAGGTTGTTCAAAAAAAAATTGTAGTTATCCGCGAAGCTTATTACGTTATTTTTCTTAAATTAAGTATCCACTCTGCGTTAACATAGGTTTTACTATGGTTCATAATTGAAGATTCTAGCTTACACACACACACACACACACACACAAATATATATATATATATATATATATATATATATATATATATATATATATATATATATATATAAAAATTGAAACTCACCCCGGATATAGGTTCTAGGAATCCTATTTGAAGTAGTCATTCAAAAGTCCGGATCCCTCGATTGGTGATTATTTTTAAAGAAAATTCACTAAAAATAAATGCTGGTCGTTGGTAACAGCATCACTTGAGAACTACAGGACAGACTTGACTAATTATATTTTTAAGATGTTCGTAATAGTCCAAATAAGGTTTTTAGGGAAGGAAAAATTTGGAAATGTTTCCCGGAAAATTGGAAAATTCGGGAAAACTGAAAGGTTCTTTTTCGTCGATTAATTTCGCTACGTGCGCAAGTCGTTTGACATATTGAAATTTAGACAGGACAACGTCTGTCGTGTCAGCTAATACTTAGTGTACGTTTTTGTTTCTTTAACGTCGGTCATTTTGGCGACTATGGCCCATAACCGACGCTAGGGAGCAGTTTCACTTCACTATCCTGGAAATTTTTCCGAACCCTGCCTCTCTGTAAGTAGGATAGGGATATTTAGCGTGCCCAACACCGCGAGGGCACGGGACCGAAAGCTTTACGCCATCTCCGAAGGGCGAATGTGCAGATATTCAACTTGCTCAAATACAATGCCACAATCTCGGTTGATGTTAATGTTACAGTATGTACTAAAAAGTGTAAGGGGAACCCTGGGATCGAACCCAGTACCCTTCGATTCAGAGGCACACGTTCTTACCACTGAATCACCGAGCCTCTCAGCTAATACTTAATAAAAGTTTAAAAGTCTGGACGCAGCAAGTGCGTTATACTAGCAAATTTTCACAAGTTTGGTAATAATAAACCGTAAGTGAAGAGAAGGATGCAAAAATTATAAACAAGCGTCAGAAGTGCTCTTACAGCATTTTAACACGTTTAAGTTCTATTTAGTGACAAGCTCTCCACCTCATTACAGACTGCAATATTAAAACATAATATGTTATTTGCGTGATAAGCTAGGAAAGGTCGAAGTTCTGTGCTATTTTCCTAACACTTAAATATTTTATAGTTTGGAATAATTTTATGTTCTTATATTAAATAGAATATAAGAGCTGTGTAGTTTAATTGTGAAGTCGCCAGTTATTTATTATAAACATTTATTCTGTTAAATACAGATATTTTAACTATGTATAAGAAGAAACAATGTGTGCAATTATACATTGGTTGGAACATTAATGTTGACAGTTGACACCATTAGCGTCCATGACGATGATCTTCGACGTTCTCACATACACACCGTTATGATGACACTTCTTCTGCGCATGTTCTGCCTTCAGTGGTGCCAGCATTTAATAGGGCGCGTAATACACAAAATTCAAATTTAATTTGAAACGCAACAAGAGCTATATACTTATTTTAATTTAAAATAACATCGCCTGGAGAATTACAATATATTATGTATAACCGCCCTATTTATTATATTGATGAAAAAAACCTACAATACCTATTTTTCCAACCGTTTCTGTTTTGCAGTTATTTTTATTAGCTCAGGGACCATATATTCTTTTTTATTGAGCTTTTCAGCTAGATTTAGAGCGATATAAAAACGAAAATGGAGACAATACATGATACGCAGCAATTCAGTATAATCTCATTTGGAGTAATGCCATTTCAAATAATGTGGTCATTGAAGGTAAAGTCATTATCCCAAAGTGCCTTTACCACTTCACCTAATTACCACACAAATTTGCAATTTAAATTGGATTATTGTGGCAATACACCTACTTTTCTCCCAAATGAAAATATCAAGGGAAATAGTATAATACTGATACCTTTCGAATACAGTGTGTCTCACAAATTGTGATTCAGTGACGAATATTGAAGATGAAGTGTCAACATATAAATTTAGTTGTAAGTTCTTCTTTGTAAGTCGAAGAATATTACATACAATAGATCTTTCTTCAGTGAGCAAGTAAAGAAATACATTTTATATAACAATCCGCAACCACCAAAAATGTCTGGATACTTAAAAATTTATAAACCGAACATTCCTGTTATACCAGTAATTAATTATGTTAATACACCTGATTATAAGATGGACAGTAGACTATTTTCATTTATTAGAGGATACAATTACATTCCAAAATTTTCATAACAATTATTCCTCCAAACAGGAATTTTCTTTTGACTGACGTTTGTAGCATGTATTATAAATTACCTCCTAGATTATGCTTTCCTCCATTCCAAGCATTTCATCATTGCTTCCATTCGGCTGATCTATTAAATCAAGTTTTGACTGGTTTCATGGGAAATATAATAATAATAGTAATAAGACAGAGGCGGTTTTGCTGGCAGTCATCATAGACTATCCAGCACGTCACCGGAGGAGCGTTTGCTGCAACAGAGTATTAAGAGAAGCACGACGCAGTTGCGATAATACTTTATCGAGAACTGGCTCTGAAACCAGCACTTTTAAATCTTATTAAAGTGCCCTACTATAGATACACTCCTGATACACTCTTGCCCGTTCCAGAGAACTCAGGATACAGGTTGTACTGGGATCGGACCGTGCTCACAGACCAACGAGTTGCCCACAACATGCCAGATATAATAACAGTGGATAAGTCCTGCAAGCAAGTGATGCTGCTTAATGTAGCCATTCCGAATCTTAATAATCTAGAGATAAAGTACAACGAGCAGATCGTTAAGTATAGAGACCTCGAGATACAAGTAAAGAGACAGTGGTTGGTGGATAGTGTCCGAGTGATTCCACCAGTCATGTCATCAACTGCTGTGGTTCCTAAGACCCTTCGAGAAAACATTAAGAGACTAGGTGTTGAAGATCTCCTTTATAAGGTGCAGAAGGCGGTAAAACTGCCTACACCGTGCAGAGATATCTGGGAAATGAGGATAAGTCGCGTTGTCGTACAGGGCCCGATAACTTGGAAAGATCTCAATCTCAGCTTAGTGTTTTTGGTATCTGAGATACTTGGGATGACTTAATATTCCCCTTTGAGGGAGTTGGAAAGTCCTTCAGGCTAAAGTCGATAATAATAATAATTCATTTACTACTCACTTTTTTACAAAAATTGCAATGTACAAATAACACTAGCTTAAATTAATCAACAAGAGTAAATAGGATTAGATTCAGTAGCCTGTATATCCACCTGACACACGTACACTGACAAATAGCACACAATGGGCGACATCACCGGTCACCAACAGTTGCCAAGAGTTGAACTGTGGTGTCAACATTTGTTGACATTTGTCAACATTTCTTGACACAACAATTCAACAGTTGGCAACTGTTGGCGCCTGGTGAACTCGGCCATTGTTCATATGCCCAGTCAATGTGCTTAGTATTTAGCGTTAAGAAATATGCATTTATGCAAATATTGACATTTGTCAAACTAAAGTATTTTTTATCTCCTACAAATTTAAAAATTTTGGTGAAAATATGGGTTGCTTGGAAAGAATAGCAGTTAGACATACCTTATGGAATAGCATAGATTTATGGTAAATGAAGGTGATTGTTAAAGTGTTAGAAGGTGCGAAATAGAAGAGGAAAAAGAATTTAAGTTTGGTACGTCAACATCAAAGTTTATTGAATTTGGTGTCGGACTGTCAAACGATTTAGGATTTAACCTTCTAAATTATGTTATATGATACACCACAAGTCGCATAAGACTTATTGTATCAACATAATGTATAATTTTTGCCAATAAACAATAATAATAATAATAATAATAAAAAGAGATAATTGCGAGGATACCATCGCCAGGTCTATACAATGACTGCCATTCGACAATATCTTCCCATTCGACAAGAACGACTTAATTAAGTGAGGATTGGAACCTGTGATGAGCATGGATAGGTGCACTTTGAAAACCCAAAACACCACAACACACACTTTAAAGACCTGACGATCGTTTCACTAATCCAGCTGGCGTCATCAGAGAATAAAAAATCTAAATTTTTGACGACTATAACTGCGTTTATCTTTTGTTCAGATACTCGGCCTTACACGCTTGAAAGTGGTTAAAACAAACAAATTTTTACAACATGTTTACCGGAATCCCCCTCTATCCGAATTCCGATATCTCTATTCCCGCGTTTTATCGATATCTTTTGTAAAAAAAATACGATCAATAAACCATACATAGGTGGAGGTGTTGAACTCGTACAACTTTTAAATGACTTTATATAGTGATATATATATATATATATATATATATATATATATATATATATATATATATATATATATATATATATATATATATATATATATATATATATATATGTGTGTGTGTGTGTGTGTGTGTGTGTCTGTACTTTCGAAAGAGTTTAGCTGTTCTGGTTGTCTAACATTTTTTATTAATTTTAGGTTATCTTTAATACCTATGTAGTGATTATATCACAAATATGTCGGCCCGCGCATGATCTATTTATAGTACCGTATCTTAGTTATGATAAATGTTCTTTAACTTAATTTCAATAGATCTTTTAGTTTTTAAGATCTATTTAAGATCACAATCTTTACTACTTATTTCATAGATCCCAACATGTTAGTGATTCTATCTTTGTCTTTAAGGTTACGCATCTAAAATTGTGTTTCTACCAATATAAATCGGAGTTCCATGAAAATGACGCATTCTGGGAGGTTTTTGTATATATTTATCATGGAAAAATCGAGATGCCATATACAGGCGCTTTCAAATAGTAGCCCAATTTGAAAAAAATTCAAATTGCCGTATTTTTTTTTTTCAAATAGAACACCCTCTATTTGATGCTTCAGACGTGAAGGGCACGCCCTCTGCTTCAACTCTTGTATAACAATCTCTATACCTAAAGTTTATAGTTTTGAAATTCAGTTTTCAGAGAAGTGTTTTCGTAGAAATCGTTTTTGTAAAATTTTTATTAAATCTGGGTAATTAATAATCATGTTTAATAAGTTATCGTAAAAAAATGTTCGTAAAAAAATTTACAAATTTTCGAAAAGAAATATATTTTCATGCAACATTACTTAAGCCAATTTTTGCAACAAAAGGCGAATCGTGAAGGAAATTCTTTACAAATCTTCGTGTAAACAATTTTTTGTTTTGAATTTTTGTCAATAATTTTTTTTTGATAATTATATCTCGGTAGATGCGTAAATTGCTTAAAGAGGTTTGTGGCCTAGAAAATCTGACCAGTTTTTTCGGGAACATTCTTAATTTATTTTCGGAAAATTCGTGTACTTTTTCAACAAATAAAGGCATTTTTGATAAAATATGGTACATGGTTTCCAATATTAAGAATATATTAGTAACTAAGTTTGATGTTTTGCATGAAAAAACACATTTAAAATTAAAAACATGTCTATGAAAATTCGCTACTATAAGGCATTTTCTGCGTCTAGGATTTTTAGTTCTGATAAATCTGTTGAAATTGCATATCAGAAACGATCCATATTAAGATGGCTGATGACACACTGCCCAATAAATGCTCCCTATTTATACTTACGTAAACCAAGCTAGATGTGTGTGTGTGTGTTTTTTTTTCGTTTCTTTAATGTCGGCCTATTTCCGCGACTATGGCCAATCACCGACGCCAGGGAGCAGTTTTACCTCACTATCCTGGAAATTTTGCCGAACCCCTGCCTTTCTGTAAGGAAGGTAGGGATCTTTAACGTGTCCAACATCGCATGGACACGGGATCGACGGCTTCACGCCCCCTCCGAAGGGCGGAACCTGCAGACATTCCACTTGCTCAAATACAATGCCAGAACCTCGGTTGATGTTAATTTTACAGTTTGTACTGAAAAAGTGCAAGGAGTACCCTGGGATCGAACCCAGTACCATTCGGTTTAGAGGCACACGTTTTTACCCCTGAACCACCAATGTTCTTAAATCAAGCTAGATAGTAATAGTAATATGTGCTCACTAAGTTAGAAAATCTTAGACGTTTGTTGCAAATAGATGCACCTGGCCAGGAGAGTTTAATCCTTGACCACGATCAATGCCAAGATATAAATAGCAAATAGTTTATACTATAAATATAGTTTTCACTAGTCTTGGCACGGATTTAATGCATTTAGATACTAACTGAATTTATTTATGACTATGTTTATGAACGAAATTTCTGTACAAACTATTACAGCAGAAACAAAACTGTTTATATTGCTACTCAATGCAAATCGGTATTAGACAAAGAGGTTGTAAGGGATAGAGGTAACAAAGGTGCAGTTTTGCAATACAAGAAGCCTGTACACTTTTCCTAACTGGGCGGAGTTCGGTGACTTGAGTGGGAGAAACGTCAGGGACGTATTTAGGAATTTTTAGTTTGGTTAGAAATAAAACTGAAATTATTCAATCATTGAAATGTAATGCTTATTCATGAATTTCTTAAGCTTTTGTATAAATAGGTAACCTAAAAAGGTTCGGAACGCAGCAAGTGCGTTATGATAGTGAATTTTCATAACAATATTAAATAATATGTAAGATTTAGCCTTATATTAAAAGTTATGAAAGTTAATTTATTTAATTAGGAACAGTAAAACAAGGTAAAGAAGGATAAGCAAAAACATGATCTATGACATATATTTATAGAGTAATTTGGATACAAAACTCAAACAAAGCAATTGATAAACAAGAAATATACTCTAGAAAAATACACTAGAAAGCTGGAAAAAAAAATCCTTTGGTTGATGCATTGAGGGTGATTGTATGCATGTAGGAGAAGAACCCCAGGAGGAAGAGGGTTTCTGCTCCTCACCCAAAAATTCGGGGGGTTCTCCTTCCCCTTGTGCATGCATACAACTACCTTCAAAGCATAAAGCACAAGAAAAATTTCTTGTGAGCAACCCCCAAGAAGGTTGCTGGACCTGGGCGAATATGGGGTAGACAGGGTTTAAAGGAGGTATTGCTGTAAAATGTGAAAAACGCATGTTTTCAAAGTCCCTTAATTTTCTTGGGGGTTGTTTGCCAGAAAATTTGCCTTGTGGCCGAGGAAGGTTTTAAGCATGTTGCTGGAAAAAATATCTAAAACCCTCATGCAGTCAACTGCAAATTTACCGAAATTACATTCTACTTCGTCGCCTATAATGTCTTTTTCAGATAATGTAGAATACAGAGCTAAATTAAATAGGTTCACTTGCATTTTCATTTATTTTTTATTTTTATATTACATTTATAAGCACAATATGCGTATAATTAAGGGAACCCTTAATTAACATGCAGCAGCACAAACTTGAAAAGTGTAGAAATTATTTACAGTATGTTAACAGTTATAAACTTGATTTCATCATGTTACAGTAGTATTCTGATAATAAAAAATTACATCTAACTGTATGCACACAACAGCTGGTGTGTTACGAGATGTGATGAAACGCCAAACTGACTGTACCACAGCATTAGCATAATATTATTATGCTGCCACATTATCATATCTCTCTAGTAATGGTATCATGTCAAAAACCTACACTAGAGGCTAAATTTCCAATTTCTTCTTTGTTTATGGTGTCTGTTTCTACTGTCCTAAATTTCCAATTTGATATTGTCAATAAATAACACTACCACACAATGACAAATGACAGCTGAGCTTCAGCACAGACGCAGTCTAACAAAGTTGTCGGATAGAGTAAATTATGATCGGAGGGATACCTAAGTTAAAAATCATGAGAAATGGGTAATTCGAAATTTTCAGGTATTAAATACAGTATTTTTTAACTGACATAAAATTAAATTTTATAAAATGTTTTCTTTATTATCAGAAGTTGTAAAAATTTCATATGTTTATACATGAAAGGTTTAACTACATGAAATTTCTGAAGATCGGGCAACCCCGGTCAGCAACATCTTGACATCTGGCAATGGTTGTGACTTCCATTGTTTAGATTTTATCTACAATTTATTTAAATAGCATAACAGTACAGGTAGCTGTATTGCTCTGCCTTTGTCCAACATTGTAGATATTGCATTACAGAATTTGAAGTGATGTCGAGGATTATTTTATTATTAATTTCGAATAACTTCATTTTTCTTTGATCAAAAGACTTGAAAATTGGTACACAACCACATCTCTGTGTGTTCTTTTAAGTTGTAAATTTTCGTTCCAATCACTTAAACAATTTGAAAGCTATTGCGTTTAAAAAAATATATTTAATTTTTTGTTAGGAAAAACTATGTGTTAAGATCTGATGAACGAACTCATCCAAGCCATTAGCAAAATAAGCGTAATTCCAAAATTTTCTCCAAATCAGTGAAATATTTTTTGGGTTATTGGTTGGATAAATTGTTGGATGAATATATTGGATAAAGTTTTATATTCAAAAGGTTAGATAAATAATAATAGTTTTTATTTCAACAACAGAAGAAAATACAACATAAAGTACATTGTACTGTTTACAAATTAATGTTAACATTCCTTGTCATTTTTAAAGAAATAGAGATTAATTTCATTGATTGCTGTTGCCCTTACTTCGTGAAACTGGTCCATACTTCATACAGACTTGGAGACTACTTCTCTGGCTTCACTGCTGGTTTTCGTTTTTGTAGGTGAAGGACGTAGCCAGCGCGTAAGCTAACTGGAGCAAGTGGCCCTTCTGAATTCTAGATGTTCTTCAACGTCTCTGTTACTGGTTTTGCTGCTTGATAGTATCCTCAGACAGAAAAAATTTGAATTAATACGAAATCATGACAATTACAAATAAAGATCTGTTGCTATTTTATGATGTTATAATCAAAAAAATCTTTAAAAGTGAAAATAAAATAAAACAAATATGACGGATGACGCCTTTAAAATGTCTACGTGATGTATATCAATATTTAACATAAAGATAGAAGAAACCTATAACAGTAATAACTATAATAACAATTACAACAATAAAATAACTAAACAAACACATTAATAAAGCAGACTATACAATGAAAATATCGACACACATCATGTCTTATAACAACTTTTTGGAAAAAATAGTTAGATTTATGTTGTCTGATTTATTTAATTAGGAAGAAGAATATCTCAGAAATCCTAAATATTGTCGTGTATATGCTTTTTTACTTCTAAAGCTTAAAACAAGTCTAGTTTACACTTGTCATGACAAAAATGTTGTGGTTTTATGCCGTTATTTACTGTGGGTCTATGTTGGGTATCAATAATATGTTTTGCAAATGTAGATTTGTCAGCATGGTTATTTCTAAATGCAAAAATATGTTCTTTGTATCGGGTGTTAAAATTTCTAGAAGTTTGATCGATGTAGATTGCGTTACGTGTGCATTTCACAAATTTTGAATACCTATACAAATACAAAAGTAGCTTTTAAATCTTATAACATGACGCTTGATTTATTAGATTATTTCAAATAATTGATTGGAAGTATTATCACAGATGATGGTAAGTGTAGGAAAGGTCTGAAGAGGATCGCGATGGCAAAACAAGCATTCAATAACCAAAGTACTGTTCTCACTAATAAACATTTTAACCTGTACATGAGGAACAAATGCAAGTCGTACGTGTATGGAGTATGGTAATGTATGGGGCGGAAACTTGGGCTGTAGTTAAGCAGGATATGAAGAGAATATAAGCTTTTGAAATGTAGACAAGAAAAATGTCAAAGACAGTGCAGGTTGATAGAAAGACGCTTCAAAGTGTGCTAGGAGAGGTGAAAGAATAAAGAGGCTTGCTCAAAGAAATCGAGAGGAAGCTAAAATTTATTGGTCATATTATAAGACATAATAACTTCCCGATAACACTATTTGAAGGACATACGAGTACTTGAAATGTACACTGAATTATTGGCCCTTAAATAAGAGAAGTTTGTTATAAACAGCCCTTAAACTTCTACTTTTATCAAATAGATTTCTGTTATAATGATGTATTCTAATAGAAACATACATAGATGATATTAGTTTAATTAGATGGCCATAATGGCAAGTCAAAAGATTTTGTTCTCGAAAGTGAACTTCAAGTTTTTTAAATATGCTGTTTTGGTTTATTATAGTTTTTAATATTCGCATGTTTATTTCCTTTACATTTATAATCACCGCAGATTCATTTAAGTATGTTTGAAGAACTTCTGCAATAGTGCAAATAGATATTACATCGTCAGATGGGTATATGAGGAGTTGACCTTTGTCTTTCTGATCTATAAACGATGTTAATAACGCAGACCTCTCCCCAACAAGTTCACCCGCGCATTCTTCGCATCTCAGAGCTTTTGTTATTTTCCTTACTACATAGCCAGATATATATATATGTCACGACTTCTTTCTTAAACTCTGATATATTGATATCTAATATTTGAAGAACTGTGTCGTCGTCAAAATTATCTATTTGACTCATGTCTTCATCTGGTTCTTCAGATATTCGTTCTCGCCCACAAGTTTTATTTATTACCTCAATGGGTGACAGAATAGGAATTGCTTCCAAAGGGATACAATTTCCTTTAAATGAATCTTTTAATTCAAGATGCACCATCATCCTTTTATATGCACTTTTAAATTGCTTTGCTGATGGGTTATTGTTATAGCCTCCCATGGATCTAATTTGCCCAAAAAAAAGCTCAATATGATCCTGACTGATTTTGTAAGTGGGAAAATACAGCAAAAAATTATTGTCGGCAATTAAAGTTTTATAAACAAATTGCAAACTTTGTATGCAAAATAAAAAGCCAATTATACCCATTTTTCTACCACTCTCACACAGAAGCTGTCCATCAATTATCCTAAGTGACGTTAAATATTGTGATAGCTCTCTTAAAAATACATTAATGTTTTCAAAATTTTCTGCGTTTATTGCTTTCTTAAAATCTGAATTGTTTAAATTTCTAGAATTAAGAATGTCAAATAAATTGTTTATAAGTCGGATAAATTTCACAGTTCCCTCACATTCTTTGAACTCCTCAAGATGTAAAACTTCATTGCAATATTCCAAAGAATGTGCCACTGAGTGGCTAAAAAGTTGTGTGGCTAATTTAACCTTCATTTTTTGGTTTGTATAAAATATATGCGATTTTCTTAATTTATTTGCCAAATGAACGCCCTCCTGAGCCTGTAACTCATTTAATTTTACTAAATAATCCCACTTTATATTTTCCCCATTCTCATCAATTATTAATTTTTTATCGCCTAATGTGTTTCTTATCAGTTTGATCATATGACATGGATCAAAAAAGACTGCAATTTTCCTACCTGAACTAGGATCAACAAACGTAGAGTTAATGTTCCTCCAATTCAAATCGCAGCCAAGTTCTTTTGCTAACGTTAGGTTATTTGTTGCCCCATCAAAAGTTATTGAGACCACGTATATGCCCGACTCATTTAGTAGCGTTAAACACTGTAATACCAAATTTTGTTTTTGTGTACCCCTTAAAGAGTCGATTAAAAAATATCCAAGAGGAAGCTTCCATGATTGATTAATGCTAACAAGCATAAAAACAAGAGCTTCTTTGGCTACAGGGTTACAATCGGTCTCAAGATTTGTACCAAAATCTACAAACCCATAATATTTTACCCCATCCCATTCTATATGTTGGCGAATTGCCATCTCATCTATGACTAAAGAACATATAAGTTTTCCATCTGTGCTTTCTCATTTTGACTTTAATAAGTTGAACACCTCTGACGTAAAAGCAGCTTCCCCATTAACGCTTTGATACCATCTAGATATAGTTTTTGGATGAGGAAGAGCCGAGTTAAATGTGTTTCTGACAAAACTGTAAGCTTTGGGAGAGTAATAATGCAGCGTAAGAGAAAAAGCTTTAAGTTGATTTTCATACTTATGTTTACGACCTAATTGTCTTTGTAAAAATTCTTCATTAGGTCCTATTTGCATTAATGTTTCGTCGGTTACTTTACCTTTTAGTTGTTTGATTATATTCGCAAGGGTTGCTGTTCTCTTCTTATAATGATGAACACTACTGCTGAGCCGTTTAATTTTTTTTCGTGCATCGAATAACTGCTTCTTCAGTTTACGTTTGCGCGGTGTAACAACCTATAAAAAATGTTCAATGATAAACCATTTATTTTCTCAAGTAAAATGAATATATAAACAAAATTTCCAACAACACATTTTGGTTAATAGTGGTTGAGATAAATTGCAAAACAGTTGTTTCTAACTTATTTAATCATGGACTATACAAACTTAAACATCATATAAAATGTGATGGAATAACATATTAGGTTTTTTAAAATTATACTGATTTCATAAACGGCAAAAACTGAATTTAACTCACCATGTCCTTCAAAGTGGGTGGCATTGAAGGTGTTTTCATTTCAGCAAATCCTAAACTACTAAACGATCTTTGCGGTACCTCTACAACAGTTTTCTCTTCATAAAAACCAGCACTTGTTGATGGCCGAGAATAATCCATTACAGGTACATTGCTACCAGACCAAGTACTAGTTGACGGGTCAGCTGCAAATGGCACATTGATAGCAGTTATATCAGTCATTGGCTGCTCGCCAAAAACGACTTGTGTTGATGGCTTGTTTGTTACCTGCATAAATAAATTTGAAACGAATACCATTAATGTAAATTTGCAGGGCTAATTAAATTACGATAAATATCATAACAATATATTACGTGAATGTAATTAGTAGCATAGTTACTAGAGATGAGCGATATATAGCTACCGGTGATTTAATCGCTTCTATTAAAAGATCGCTGTTAGCAGCTGTTATTAAAACACAAAACAACAGCGATTGTGAAAACCGAGATTTACACAAATCATTAGAGTAATTATTTCTATGAAATTCATCTTATACTAAAAACTCCATGACAAACAGCAATTGCTGTATTCATAATACACGCAATCGCAGTTTGTGCGAGCGAGTAGAAGTATCTGTATACTTTCCTTCTCGCCAGTATTAGAATACAACATTTCTCCTTTTCTTATAGGTAGAAAACGAAAAACTCATGATACAAATAACGCGAGATATGATAATGAGACTATCTATTTTTAGAACCGTCACGCGCATGACGTCATGTGGTGAGTCCAATGCAATAATAATATGCTGTCGTACAGTGGAGTTTGACGGTTCATCACAACCCCTTAACAAATTAGGTATTTTACTGATATTTGAGTGCATACAGTTGGAATTAATTTTTTAAGATCAGAATACTATACTATGATTATGTGACATGATGATCAAATCAAGTTTATGAATGGTAACGCCCCCTGTAAATGTCTACGAACGTCTTCTCTACTTTTTAAGTTTGTGTATCACCAATGCTAATTCAGGGCTCCCCTTAATTATTATACTTCACTTGTGCATATATATATATATATATATATATATATATATGTAATATAAAAATGGAATGGAATGTAACTTCAACCACATTAAAGTGACGTATAGAAACTTTTTGATTGCGAATGACTTTGTGTTAAGTGTGTAGTTGGCCTTCTATAACGTTACTCACCATGTGATGTCATAGGAGGGGACGGGGCATATGCGCAATATCATATATCTTGTAAGTCATTATATCATGGAAAAACCTGCTGAATCTAAAATTAAAGCAGCACCGAACTGTAGCATATATATGCCTTCCAACTTTTTCATTATATTAAAATAAAAATAATATGTAGATTTCTCTCATCGTATATTCTTGTAATATGCTAATTTTATAGAACTTCTATTAATAGTAAAAATCTGAGTAATTTTAAAATTAATATATAATTTAAAAGCTATCTGAAGATCATATTGTGGTTTCAATTAAGCGGTTAACACTAACACCTTGTATGTGTTTAAAATAATAGCATACGCACATGCAGCATTGTAAATGGCTAAACCACAATCGCAGTAGCTGTTTAAAGTCCCTGTTATTTAAAAATAGCCATCACTGATAGCAGTGCCATTGAAAAACCGCTGTTTGGCTATATATATATATATATATATATATATATATATATATATATATATATATATATATATATATATATATATATATATATATATATATATATATCACTAATAGTTACATAAATTAATAACCTTGATTCAGTACTTACCAATACAGGTATAGAACTTTTTTTTAAGTATACTGCAAAAGGTGATTTTTCTAAATCATAAGATTCCTCGGTAAAATGTAAATTGCACACATTTGAGTTCATAAAAATATCTTCATCGCTTAAATTTAATGCTCGTTTCCAAGCCTCATATCTTTCACCAGCTTTGGTAAATCTGAAAATAATATCTCAAATTATCTACTTTATCAGTGACTGAACCTCTAGAAAGATGCAGTAATAGATAAAACAAAACTATTCTACTTTTTTTCTGCTTCTACTGGAACTACATAGGTAAATACATCTAATTCAAATAATAATTGCCAAACAAAATGCTTAATTTCATTACAAATATTCAATAAATAATGCATTATTAAGATTTTATTTCTTGAAAAAACACAATTGACAATAATAAATGCTAAAGATTTAACAAAAGCAATACAATGTGTAAATACGGACCTGTGAAAACCAATAAACATTTGGCGCCAAACAAGGAAACAGAAGACATGTAAACAACTTACCGAAATAAATGCACAGTTGCTTTATCCTTTTCATAATTGGCACTTTTATTGTACATACAGTTCTTCACAATACACCTTGGCATTTTTTAACTTTTACACTCTTAAAACACTGCTAAAAAACGGCAAAACACACAAGATAACCTCTAATCGCAAATCAACAAACACTTCAAATACTTGTTGACAGCTGACAATAACTTCAAGAGCGGTTGGGGGAACGAATTAAAACAAAACACATTAGCGCGTTATTCAAAATTTTGTTTGTGATTGGACGGTGACAGGAGTGGGAAATCGACAGGCTGCAAACTCGGCTTTGTTCCCTCTAACATATACAACCTCTTTGGTATTAGATATATAATTAACAGATAATTCTACCTCTATAAGATAATATAGAGGTTTCAGCAAACTCTTAAATATGTCTTCATATAGATTTTAGTCCACTATAGTAAGAAATTTGCAGCAAAATCGTAAAGAATCTAATAACTCAGTTTTCTATTAACCTAGAGACTACAAATTTAGTGCATGTGAAGTCACTGCAATGGCAACATCCGTACCAAATTGTATAAATTTTTTGTTTTGGAAAATTTGAATTTTGTGTAATTCAGTAGAGCTGGTTAACGAATTGAAAGATATGTATTTCAGCCAAAATTATCCTATTTTGCTTAGAGTTCATTCCTAACAAAGGTAACTTTGTAATTATTAAAATAACTCAAGAACTTGTATTACATTTTGGTAAACTTTCGAGAGTCGATAAATAAAGTACCCGTGTTAAAGACAGGTGGCGTTGCTGAGGAAAGTTGACATTACCGTAACCTACTGTCATCTGTCAAACGACACTATACCAAATATCAGGCTGATTAATTTGTTAGCTTTAATTTGTATTACACATGTTCCGTGTTTCTCGATAAAATAAAATAAAAACGCTTTTAGTGAATTTTCTTAAAAAAAAATCATTATTGAGGAGATCCCGCGTTTGGAATTTTGAATACATTTTTTCAAATGAGCGCTAACTAGGCCCCCTAGAACCCATATCCGGGGTCAATTTCAATTTTCATCTGTTATATATATATATATATATATATATATATATATATATATATATATATATATATATCACACCGATAACTCAAAAAATAATGGGCCGATTTTGATCAAATTTGGAGAGTACGTTCCTTTTGCAAATGGCTTGGATAAGTTCGTTAGCCAGGAAAATCTGCCCGTGTTTTCCCGGAAAATTTAGTGTTTTCTTTCGGAGAATTCTTATATCTCCGGAAATCACAAAGTAAGGGCAACCAAATTTGGTACGCGTGTTTGTATTATAAAAAATGAGTACCAAAATTTACGTCTGTAAGTTAAAAGTCAAAACAGTTATAGGAATTTAAAGAAAACAAACTTGGAGTTTTCCTCAAAGCGCCAAAGTCGCCATTTGAAACGTCAAAATTGGCAACTTTTAAGCAAAGAAGCTGAAACTAATACAAGTTATGTAAAGAAAATGTCGTAAGAAAACTGTTCTATACAAACCCTTAAGTTTCAGCTTCAACCGTCATTGTCCTTCATTTTACTAAAATGTTTCCAGAAAATTCATTGCAAATTCTCTCTGATGCTTTGGCAGTAGCTTTAGTTAAGTTTATGGTTTAACGGTCTATAACTTTTAGCTAATTTTCGCAAAAGGGCGATTCCGCTATAGATGATTTCCGACATGATTTCTTCAATCACGCTATTAGTTGTTTTTTTGTTATTAGTACAAAGAAGAAAGTCTAAATATAATAATCCATTTATTTTTATTTGATTTTATATCATATCTTCTTTTTTGGCGCGTTTGAAAAATTACCATCCGAAGAATTGGTATAAACTGTAAAATCATAACTAGCAACACTGGCGCGAAACAGTTGTTGTTGACAGTTTGAGGTTATGTTTTACCGGCTAAACGTGAAGTGACAATATTCATTTATTTTCGTGTTCCAAAAAATGTAAGTATATGTTGTTATTTATTAAGAATTATTGACTGCTAGAATACACTCTTAACTTGTTGCACCCGCGATGCAAAATATATAAAAGTTTACTTTTTTAACAGAAATAAAGAGCTAACGTTCTGAAACTTTGCAAAAGTAAGAAGAAATCAAAACCAAAATTAAATTATTTGTTTTTAAGAGTGTAATGATTGTTAGGTTAAAATAAACGTCTCATTTTAAAAGCATATTGGTTTTGAAGCCGCCAAAACCCACCGCTAATACAGATAGTGATTGGGCCGATGACGATTTGGAACCTCTTACAAATCACAAATTACGAAAAATAATTCCGGGTCCTGATATCCTTCAGTTTCGGATCAGAGCAAATCTTTATTGCCACTTAAAAAGAAATTGCGCGTTTCTGATGTTTACAGTGATTTAGACACTGATTCAGACAATGAATTTATAAATGACGAAACTCCATCAACGTCTCTTCAAGCTTCAAAATTATCACCAGAAGCATGTCCTGAAACTGCTACTGTCCAAGCTACTGTCTTACCGAAAAATATTTGCGCTGGTGTGTATGTGCTCATACAATTGCTCTGCAAAACCGGCAAAAAAATACTCAATATCGTTATGTGGGGTTGTGTCAGAGTGAATTTATGACGACGGTTGATGGCAAACGATTTACAGAAATCGTTAATGACATAGCAGACGTGCAATTTGATGGTATTATCGCGAAGTTGGAAGCGCCAAAGAAAAAGACTGATGGAAATAATATGTTCATAGAATTTTCGGCAATTATTGACGTATTTCAAAAGAAATAATTAATATAAGCGACAAAAAAAGTATTATTGTTAGTAATAAGTATGGTTTGATCTCTTATTTTGTTCCTATATAAGTAAAATTGATGTTTATGTTTACTTAAATTAGACTGGTTGCACCCGCGATAATTTGGTGTTGCACCCACGATTATTAAAAAAATTAATCATTCATTGCTTATTTTTGTTTTGTTTAGAGTTTTTATTTTATGTTCTTTGTTACTTTAATACATTTCAAAATATTAAGGCATAACATATGAAATGTATTAGAGTTAACAGATTTATGTGTTTTTTGTTTGTGACCTGGAAAGGTTGTGCCAAATTTGTTGCACCCGCGATGGCAATTTGAATCTTTCTCCTGGCTTTTAAAATATCATATTAAAATTTTTGTTAATTAATATAAAGTAAACATATTAAAATGTAGTCTTTTAAAGACTAATTTAATGAAAAATGTTTTTTATTTAATTAGGTTAAACTAAAACAGGCGTCTAAATGTTGCACCCGCGATAATGGAATGACCCAATGGTATGTCCATTGTTTCTACTATATAGGTTATACCGGTAACCAAATTGATGTGTGCTTGAATTAAAGAGACATATTTGCTATTAAAACCATTTCTATGAAAATTCAGTTCTATAACGCACCTGCTGTCTCCAGCCTTTTTCTTTAATTTTTGGATGGATAAACACGTGAAGAAATAAAATCGAAATGGAAGCAGTCTGTGGGGACCCTTCACCATTTATGAGAACAACGGGATATTGGCTCAACAGTTTTTAACATGGTCGGACATCCGTTTTGATGAGGAGCGGCCAGGCCGCACGGCAGACGTGTTTATCGAGGAAATCGTTGAAAAGGCCTACGACGTGATTCTCGCTCGTGGCAGAGCTAAAGTGGGCGAAGTAACAGAGGCTCTAGGCGTATCGTACGGATCGGCAATCAATAGTTTACATGAAGTATGAGAAAGGTGTCGGCCCGGTGAGCCGGGTGGACAACAAGCGGATACGGCTGTCAATGTCGAAAGGGTGTTTGAACGTTCTTAAGTGAAACTCGCAGGAGTTTTTGCGTCAAATCGTCACCGTTTATGAGACCTGGATACATATTTATACGCCGAAGACCAAGCGACAGTCAAAACAATGTATTTTCCTGGGTAAGTCCGCTCCGAAGAAGGCAAATATAGTCCCATCGGCTGGAAATGTCATTGCCAAGATTTCTTTGATTTGGGAGGGAATAATCTTCATGGACTTTTTGCTGAAAGGAAGAACGATCACGGGGCACTACTACAGTGAATTATTGGTCCGGTCCGATGAGAATTTGAGTAAGGCATGGCCTCACTTGGCAAAAGAAGTGCTGTTTAACCACGACAACTCTTCGGTACATTCATTTGGAGTTGTCACTGCCAAATTGCAAGAACTGCGCTACGAATTACGGCTGTACCCACCGTACTCGTCCGACCTGGCTCCCTGTGACTTCTTTCGTTCCCCAGTAGGAAAGTTCAGCTCAAGCGAGGAGGTTGTTGCTGAGACAAGTGAGCTTGACAAATCGTATTTTTTTTGGAGTGTTAAAGAAATGGCAGAAACGTTGGGAAAAGTGTATCGACCTAAAAGGATATTACGTTAAAAAAGGATTGGTGAAAAAATTGCGTCTTCATTCCTAACACGAGTATTTGTTGATGGAAACTTGGATTTATGCCTACATTTTATTTCACTATCGTATTCAGTTTTATTTAGTTTTAAAGTTCCCGATCTCTGTTTACCTGACATTGTTGCCACTCATGCCAGTTCATGACAATCAAACAACAATCATAGGGTAAACTTGTTTTTTTTTTATTGCTTCTCTCTTCTATTTATCTTTCCAATTTGTGGCGTGCAAGAGGCCAAATACGGTTGGAATTTATTCCAGAGAAAGCCGCCACAAGATTCTCTTAGCTCAAAGAAAGATTAGTAAGAAGAAGATAGGAAACGCCCATAAGCTACCTCTACATAAGAGCGACCAGCTTTTAGGTTAGCTCTAGTTAACATTTGAGACGTTTATAGCGCTCTAGTCGCTTAAAAATGGCAGAGATAGACGTGATAAATTTGAAAACATGAGTGGAGAATTTAGGAACTCTAAAATCAGTTTCCACTGCACCGACTGTACAAATATTTTACCACTATTATTATGAGCAATAATAATAAAATCTTAAACACAAAATGGTGGTGTTGAATTCTTTATTATTACGTTATTTTGTAATAATCATTCATGCCAAATATTTTTTAGTTTGTCGTTATTATTGACAAGTTTTTCTAAATTGGTCGCAGGAAAAATGTTTGCTGCTTAATGATTGGATTTGAGGTATTGGTCATCCAGCAATAGGTCATTTCTATCAACTGTCTTAATGCACTGCTCAGCTCTGCAAATAAAATTGTACTTTTCATTCCAATTCTGATAATTCTAGGGACTTTGGTAATAGTTGTAATAAATTAATAAT
Source organism: Tillus elongatus (assembly GCA_964006375.1). Lineage (NCBI taxonomy): Eukaryota > Metazoa > Arthropoda > Insecta > Coleoptera > Cleridae > Tillus > Tillus elongatus. The sequence continues at coordinate 51,373,251 of OZ023262.1, forward strand.
GTATACTACATCAGACAATATTTTGCCAAATTGAAGAACGCTACATTGCTCTTGTTATGGTTATTCATGTAACATGAATTACTTATGCAATATGGACCACGTTTCATTTTTAATTCACAGAAATAACACAACCACCACTTATTTTTACACAATTAATCACAATAATTTAAAATTCAAGTGAATGGGTAGGTAAGCGGTAAGATCATATAACAAGTGTAAACTTCGACACGAGAAGTCACGCAAAATCAGACAGCTGCGCGATCGGTAACAAAGGCATCTATGATTGTGGCAGTAGTAATCATTTGAGGCAATAGGTGGCGTTAGTATCGACATGGTTGTCGCGTTTCCTATCTTCTCCTGACTAATCTTTGGGCTTAAAGATATAAAAGTTCTATATATGTTTGTTAAGAGTCAGAAAACTACAGTTCGTTAAGTCATAATGTAACATTGTAAGATATACGACATGGTCGCCATCTCGGCGCGGAACTAGGTAGTATGTTGTCACGGCAGATCTAATAAACACAAAATGCTATAACTAGAGACTGTGTACAACGAACCAACAATGTTGTAAATTGCCAGCCTTGGCCCTTTCTTTCCTAATACCGGGGCAATGTATGATTATTAGAGCTGCCGTCACAACATACTACCTGGTCCCGCCCCGAGATGGCGACCCTGTCGTAGATCTCACAATGTTCTAGTAGGCTGGCTACTTTAGCTGAATTATTTTAGGTATATTCTCGCTGTAATTAGTACACCGCACTGACAAGCTTTAATTAGAGCGAAACCCGTCTACGTTTATAATTATGGTGAGAATGCATTTAGCCTTACATAATGTAACTTTTTTTCTGTATGGTACGTTTGTACCCTAATCGGTGTGATGCCTGACTTTCAAGGTTATTAAAGTAGAAACTGTTTTCTTTTTTGTGAGAATCTTTCTCGTATAAATTTATAGAGAAATAGTAGAAATTCAAGTTTTCCAAATAACAAATTTCATAAGTCACATCTCGTGCTATTAAATCATGAGATGGTAGATAGAAACTTCTCAAAAACAATTCAAGTTGAGTAATGAATATACATAACAGCCAAAGAAGAGATGCAACAGCAGCAGCACACAATGACGCTAAGTTGGCTGCCTTCCAAAGAATTAAATTCATGTTTGCTTTGCACTGTTGTTAGAAAGTCAGAACAACGATATATTGGGCCATAATACCCAGCACATTTCCGACCATGGCAATAGGTATTTGATCACAATTACACACAGCACAACGAATCCAGACATAAATAACTACTTGCCAAGTTTCTACTCACGGCAATCAAATTTAGTTTTCGCTTCTGTGAGAAACAATTAAACTAAAACTTAAGATTGTAAAATCCAGGTTCGGATTGAAGACTATGCGGACACTACAAATACCCTTCGGTTATTTTCAATTTGGCACTTGTCTTGTTTTCAAGCATTTAAAGCAAAAAATTCTGTGTGTAAATGATGACCAGTGGACAGCATAAGTTAAAAATATTTTGTGTAAAAATCTATTGAATATTACAAAGATTGAGTTTTTTTGACGCAAAAAGGTGAAGAAATACCAGAAAAATTACTTTAAAAATGTTATAGTTTTTTCTGAAAACGGCAAAGTCGGGATTGAAACGTCGAAATTGACGATTTTTAAACAAATAATCTGAAACGAATACGGGTTATGTAGAAAAAGTATCGTAAGGGTTGTGTTTTACAAAGCCTTAAGCTTCAGCTTCAATCGTCGTTGTCCTTCACTTCACCAACAGAATTGCAGAAAATTCATTTGAACTAGACCCTTTCTCTGATGCTTTGGCGCTAGTTTCAGTTATAGAGTAGTTTAGGTAATAGTCTATAATTTATGGCGAATTTTCGTAGAAAAAATTTGCTACCGACAAGACTGAGACTTTTGAATTTTAAAACGATTTCTTCAAAAAGTCTGGGTGCCGCAGGTGCGTTATGGTAGTGGATTTTTATAGAAATGATCAGACACCAAACTTTTTTTAAATTAAATGCTTATAACTTATTTTTATCGTAACGTGGAGATCTACATTTTGGCATATGGTTTACTTTTTACAACGTAAACCCACATACCAAATTTGGTTACAATGGCTTTGTTATTTTCTTAGATAAAATTGTTTCCAAAAGAAAACCCAAAATTTTCCCGGAAAACCCGGTCCGATTTTCTTGGCCAACAAACTTATCCAAGCCACTTAGAGGGGGAAGTTACCTGCCAAATTTTAGCAAAAATATATATATATACCTATATATATATATATATATATATATATATATATATATATATACTATTATATATATATATCTTATAATATATATATATATATATATATATATATATATATATATATATATATATTATAATATATATATATATATATATATATATATATATATATATATATATATATATATATATATATATATATATATATATATATATATATATATATATATATATATATATATATATATATATATATATATATATATATATATATATATATATATTGAATAAGTTCGTTAGCCAGAAAAATCGGCCCGTGTTTTCTCGAAGTTTTTTGTTATCTTTCGGAAAATTTTTATATCTCCGGAAGTAATAAAGTTGTGGCAACAAAATTTGCTACTTTATGATAAACATTTCGGGACGCAGCAATTGCGTTATGGTAGCGAATTTTCATTAAATGCTTCAAATTTGTATAACTCAATTTTCTATAAACTTAGAAAGTTGAGTTTTCGTGGAGTAAGGTATTTACGAGGGCAACACATCAACCAAATTGGATCAAAATAACAAAAATTATTTTAAAAATACTGGTCTGATAGGACTGACGTATTCTGCATGCTTCTATGGGAATGAAATATCACAATCAGGTCAACGTATTCATGTAAACAAGGTAGGGTCGTGTTACACCTTGTTCAAAAAAATATAAACATTTTCCGAAAATAAATATAATTGTCCCGAAACAACAGAACAGATTTTTTATACAACGAATAAATTCAAGCGATTTACCCAAAAACTACACTAGCCAAGATATAATTATTCACAAAAAGCTTTTTGACAGAAATGTTTAAAAAATTTACAAAAAAATTTGCAGTCAACCCCTTTCACGAAAATTATCAATTTTCTTACGAAAATCGGCTTATATGTTCGCAAAATTTATATAAAATTCTTTTTATGAAAATTAGGTAGGTAAAATATTTTACACAATTTCCTAAACAAATTACTTTTAACGAAAATTCGAAAACAGATTTTCCATGTGAATTTGCAAACACGTTTTTTTACAATCATCTATTAAACAGTACTTGATAATCACTAATATTTCACAATAATTCGAAAAGAAATTATTTCTGCGAAAACTGACATTTTACACGAAAATTTGCTGTTAAAATACATCAAACTTAAATTACATAATCTGTAGTTAAATTTTAAATAACATACGGGCTGCCCGATTTAAAAAACGAACTTATCCAAGCTATTAATGCAATGAATATTCTTGCCGAGTTTCATCAAAATCGATTAATAACTTTTTGAGTTATCGTGTGGATATATATATATATATATATATATATATATATATATATATATATATATATATATATATATATATATATATATATATATATATATATATATATATATATATATACAGTGTGTCCCAAACTGGATGGGAATGTATTGCTATCTCCGTTATTATTAGAGATAGAGATACGGTTAAATTAGCAATGTTTTGTATAATTTCATACTCGTTCCTGTATTTTGCCCTGCCTCTTTTTGTTTCCGAGTTATTTTGAAAAAAAAAAGAAAATTTGTCGAATTTTTTTTCTTCAATATCTAAGTAGGCATTGATCTGGCATGTCTAAGACTTGCACATTATCAGCACACTTTTTACAGAGTAATCTTTTTGTGCTATTCTCAACTTTGGATTGTCATTTGTTTTTTAGCTACAGGTATCAACGTTTGTTTTTATTATGGCAGCCATATTGGATTTTTTGCTCATGTGCTATCCTGTGAAAAGAGCGTTCCAATACCAGAAGACAAAAAGCAGTAGGCTGGACTCTAACAATAGTCTTCTACTTTTAACATAATTTTCCGTAATGATTCACGATCAAAAATTGGAACTTTGAGCAGACCAATGAATCGGCCGTTATTACAAATGATATTTTACATTACAACATTATCCTACAAAATCGTAATAGTTTAATTAAATAGGTAAACCTAGTAAATAACTAAATTTACTAACAGAACTCAATAAAAAGCAGAATAATGATTTACGAAGACGCCTTTGAAAATTGTTTTATTTTTAAACGTTAGTCAACTGAAAAACAACAGAAGAAAGGTCGTATGGATATAACACTATCGCGAGAATTAAGAATACTGACATTCTTAATTATCTGAACAATTTGAGGTGCATTTAATACGTTGCTTAAAATTTTGTATTAAATAGTTTGTTTCCTGTTTATTTTAAATATTATTCAACAACATGTTCAGTAATGAAGAATACTGTTACAAAGCACTTCAATAGATGTAGGTGCGGTGTTGCCACATATCCAGAACTTCCCCAACATCTGAGAAATTTTGCACAATCTGGCAATACCGCCTCCCCACCTCCCTGGGGGTGCCTGGGGTGACCCCCCTCAGGCGATGTCTCAACCCTCTAGGACTAGAAATAACGAAGTTACCAACTTGTACCCCGTCGGAACGGATAACTGAGGTCTGCACATTTCGAACAGCCTGTACATACACCCTGTATGCGCAGAGAACCCTTACACCCTGTATACGCAGAGAGATCTTATGTTACGACAAACACCTCTTGTGTAACATAGGAGTGATGACCACATTTGGATCACCTGTATATACATCCCCCTGTATACACACGGGACCGATATGTATTTACAGAACCTTCTAGTAAAAGAAGGTCCTGGAACATTCTGGAATGGAACGCTCCAGAACGATGTGGAAGGTACGGCGAGTATATAAAGGCAAAAGCAAGCCAGCCAGACACAGTTCAGTTAGAGAATGTTGAAGTGACTCGAAGAAGCAGTAACTAGTGTGAAGTGTTATAGAGTAGCGACTGTAGTTTCAGTGTATTAGTGACTTTTGTCCAAATTAGTGATTGTAAGGCCAGATAAACTAAGTGTTTTGTGAGAGAGGCATTCTAGAACTTTTATTATATCCATATTTAGAGAGTGAATAAAGTTGTTTTGTTAAAATTAAAAGTCTCACTTATCCAGAACCCGGAGAAAACGCAACAATACTTTGACATGTTGGAATGTTTTATTTTATAGATTTTGTTATCCACACAAAATATTTTGCTTTTGTACGTTTCTCTGGTCATCAGTTGCCGTCAAAATTGTTTTCTTTATACAGACCGACAGACACACAAACATTTTCGTTCCCAAATCATGTTTTCTATTTGTTTTGACACATTTTACGACGTTTAAGCGAAAGAAAAAAGGTTTGAAATTTTGTCGCCGATGTCATACTTTCACACGTATTGACAGTGTGGAAGTAAAATATTAGACGGTTTTAGACAGTTTCTAAATCCGACACTGATAAAACAAAACTTAACTATTTTACTGTTGGTAACACTGGTTCAAGAACTATATTATCTTAATTTGCCATTTTACTGGGGGGCTGTTACGTTTTATGAGACAGTTCCTTGCACTTCGTTAGTTTTATTGAGCCGACAATTAAATTAGTACGAGGAGGACTCTGCATTATATTGAAAGAGGATGAAAAGAGAAGTGTGTTGTAATTTTAATTGTCAGTCGTAAAACGAGAAATAAACAAGTTGAATTATAATTATTACTAATAAAGTCGTAACGCGAAAATTAAATAGACAGCACCAAGTACTTTGGCATCGTGTAAAATACGCAATTCGAGTTTTTCGATTGAGTTATCGCCTTGCCGTCGCAACCATTCATTATTGACGAGACCGCCACAAAATTTTAAAAAGACTTTCAAAAATTGTTTTTAAGTTAAGGACCCCTAGAACCCATATTTAAAGTCGGTTTTAGTATATACAGGGTGTTTCATAACATGTGGGACACACGTAGTGGGGTGATTGGGGACCTAAAAGTAATAAAAAAAAGTCGGGACGCAGCAAGTGCGTTATGGAAGTAAATTTTCATAAAAATGTTTTTAATGGCAAATATGTCCCTCTAATGCAAGCAGGCATCAATCTGGTTACCGGTATAACCTATATAGTATAAACAGTGTACCATATTTTACCAAAATTACTTATTTGAAAATGTACAAAAATTTTACGAACATAAAGTTTAAATGTTGGTTTCCTTGCCAATAAACCTTAGGTTAATCGCAAATGGAGTTATTGAAATTTGAATGACTTAATGAAAATTCGCCACCACAACGCACTTACTGCGTCTCGATTTTTTCTTACAAACATGCATCATCTTTCGATGATGACAAATGAAAAAATGCAATAACATAAGGCTGTTCGAAAAAACAATTATAGGGATCACCAACGACTTATGGACCACGCTGTGAGTGTCAAAATATTTTTATAAGATGCAGCTTAAGACACCCTATAATTAACGTATACATTTTTTTCTCGTAACTTGTGTACTAACAATTATATTGAGCTTTACCGTAGAAATGCCCTGTATACATGTACAGATAAAAACTGAAAGTAAACTCGAATATGGATTCTAGGGGGCCTAGTTTGCGCTCATTTGAAGAAATCTTTTTAAAATTCAAAAGTCGCAGTCTCCTCATTAACGAATGTTTTCTACGAAAATTAGCTGAAAATTATAAGCTGAAAATTATAGACCTTAACTAAACCTACAGCCAGAGCATCAACTTAACTAAACATACAGCCAATGCATCAGAGAAAGGGTCTTAAAAGAAATGAATTTTTTGTAAATATTTTAGTAAAATATTAGCTGAAGCTTAAGGGTTTGCAGAACACTCTCTTGCCACATTTTCTTAACATATTTCGTATTTGTCTCAGGTTCTTTGCCTAACTGTTGCGAATTTTGACGTTTCAAATCACGACTGGCATTTTGAGGAAAACACAATTTTTTTTCTTTAACTGCTCACCACTATTTGTCTTTAAACTTAGAGACCTAAGTTTTGGTACATGGTTCGCCCTTTATAATACAAACACGCGTACCAAATATCGGTGCCCTTACTTTGTTATTTCCGGAGATATAATTTTTTTCCGAAGGAAAACACAAAATTTTCGGGGAAAGCTTGGGCAGATTTTCCTGGCTAACGAAGGCAATTAAGAAAAGGAAGGTACTGACCAAATTTGATGCAAATCGGCCCATTCTTTTTTTAGATATCGGTGTGATATATATATATATATATATATATATATATATATATATATATATATATATATATATATATATATATATATATATATATATATATAAATCGAAACTGACCGCTGATATGTGTTCTAGGGGGTCCAATTAGCACTCATTTGAAATTTTTTTTCAAAATTCGAAAGTCGGGATCTCCTCATTAGTAATTTTTTTTTAAAAAAATTCACTAAAAGGTCCTATAAATGTATGTCCGAAACCCTGATTTTTCCGACATACAGAGTGTTAAAAGTTTGGAAAAAAAATCAGTTATGTTTTATATTTTGTAGTAGAATTGAGTTAGACAAACCAAATTTGGTACTCAACATCCACTTAAAGGTTGCCATATTTGATAAAAATGTCAAGCATCACAAGCAACTGGTGGAGTTCGGGGTTGTCGTTCTGAGTGAGGGGATGTCTGCCGGCAGCCAATAATCTTATCGCTTGCTGATAACTGACTGCAAAATAATACACTGAAATCAAGTAAGAATATTAATTTATTTCTACGGCAGCATCAATATATTATCTCACAGAACAGCTCTTCTCTATCAACCCATTCTTGGCAAGAAGTCAAAAAAAAAAAAGAAAGAAAAAGGGTCTGTAACTCACCCGAACAAACTCCAAAAAGGCCATCATTTCCAAAAACTTACCACAGATTCTCATCTCTAGCTATAGCAGATGAAATTAACATTAATAACTACGACTCTACAGACACGTTAAAACAGCCCAAACCTCCACCTATTTGTATCCATGGAGTAACAGATTATAATAACATGAGTAACTTTCTAGCAGTCATTATAGCAGATGAGCAATATTAATCAAAGACACTAACAAACAACACTGTCAAAATAAATGTTCATACAACTAAAACATATAGAAGACTTGTGAGATATATGAGAGACGAGAATGTCGTATTTCATACTTACCAGCCCAAAGAAGAAAGAGCCTATAGAGTAGTAGTAAGATACTTACACCACACGACTCCAATTAACGAAATAAAGTTAGATATCCAAAAAGCTGGCCACAGAGTGAGACGTATTGTGAACATTAGGCATCATATTTCCAAAGATCCATTACCTATTTTTTCGTAGATCTAGAGCCACAAGATAATAATAAAAGTATATATGATTTGCAATTCATATGGAACACAAAAGTAGGTATAGAACCTCCAAGGAAAAAAACGCGAAATAGTTTAATGTGCAAGGTGCCAAGAGTACGGCCATTCAAAGACCTACTGTAATAAACCATTTATTTGTGCTGCGAACAACACGGCAGAAAAATGTGCACGAAAACAAGAGAAACTCTAGCAAAATGTGCTCTATGTGAAGGTAGCCATCCAGCAAATTACAAAGGTTGCACCGTATACAGAGACCTCATAAAAACCAAAAACCCTAATCTGACTAGAAGATACTACCAAACGCAACATAATCTAACACAAGACCACTAAAATATACACGTTGCAGCTAACATAAACACAGAAGTACCTAGCAACTACACTGAACCCCGCCCAAGCAGACCGCTATATAACCAAGTACTCAAACAAAGGCAACCTGTTTACACAGATGACCATCAAAATATCCTTGAAAACACGCTTACTTCTATCCTGGGCGAATTTAGATCCCTTTTCACACAACTGATGAATCAAAACCAGATTATGCTTAATCTAATATCAAGACTTGTTAATAATTTCAACTGAAATGGCAAAGTTCGTACGCATTGCAACATGGAATGCCAAAGGACTAACTAGTCGCAAACAAGAACTAATAACATTTGTCAACATTAACAAAATAGATATAATGATGCTGCATACCGCTCTTCTCTACATACGCTACAAATCATCCAGATGGCACTATACACGGAGGTACTGCAGTACTCATCAGAGGCAACATTAAACATGACGTCCTACCCCCGTACGTAACGACTGAAATTCAAGCAACAACTATTAAGGTGAAACCTGGCGTTTTGATGCATCGGCACTATATTCTCCACCAAGACACGCACAAAGTGAAGACCAATACAAAGATTTCTTCCAACCCTCGGCCCTAGTTATATTGCTGGAGGGGACTGGGGATCTACACTAATTACACCTAAAGGTCTCAATCTATTAAAAGCAATAATGGTTAACAATTATAATGTGGTATCAACGGCCAAGCCTAAATATTGGTCAAGAAATACAAACATAATACCTGACGTACTCGACTTTTTTTGTGACAAATGGAGTTGCAAACAGTTATATAAGCGTAGAAACACCTCCAGATTTATCGTCTGATCGTACACCAGTGGTAGCCACTTTAAGCACTACAGTGATAAAAAAGGAACGAAATGCTACATTAGCGAACTGGGAATCATACCAGCGATATATTGAAAATACCATAAACTTAAATCTGGCTATAAAGCAACCGAAGGAACTTGATGATACCGTAAACTATTTTACTGAGCTGATCCAAGAAGCAGCCTGGAAAAGCACCCCGTCACTTACAGACAATAATTTATCAGTGAACTAGATACCCCTGCAAGTACGACAACTGATTGCAGAAAAACGTCAAGCTAGAGGAAGATGGCAACGAACACGTAATCCTACTGATAAATTATATTATAACCGATTAGCCCCAAAACTTCATAAGACCCTTCAAAATCTTACAAACTCAAATCTCATTCAATGTATTCAAGATATTAACAATAGCGATGATCATGCCATCTGGAAAGCTACCAAGAACTTCAAAACTCCTCTAGTGAGAGTGTCTCCCATAAAAAAGTCAAACGGAGAATGGGCGTGCTCAAGTTAGGATAAAGCGAACGCTTTCGCAGTTCACCTGACTGAAGTTCTCAAACCAAATTAAAACGATCCAACAATATGTTAGAGATAAATAGAGTCCTTCATAGACGTGCCGTGTCAAATGTCACTTCCCGTTAAGCGATGAAAGAAATAAAAGCCGAAATCAACAAACTAAATGCCAAAAAAGCTCCGGGTTACGACCTTATCACAGAAAAACTTCTTCAGTATCTTCCTGAAAAAGCAATTTCTTTGCTCACCACAATCTACAATCGTATCATGAACCTATCCTATTTCCCAGCCTTATGGAAATACGCCTTGATTATTATGATAGCTAAGCAAGGCAAACCTGAATATGAGGTTGCATCTTATCGACTTGCTATCCATACTAGCCAAAATAGCTGAAAGACTATTTCTGAAGAGGCTAAGGAAAGATGTTAACCTGCATAATATAATACCAAGACACCAACTAGGCTTTAGACAACATCACTCCACGCTCCAGCAAATTCACCGAATAGTCAGCAGAATATCAACCAGTCTTGAAAACAACGAATTTTGTAGTGCAGTGTTTTTAGATTCCTCCCCTATCTACGAGAGACGCTTAAGAAGAACCTGGCCAAGCGACCTACTAAATTAACAATTCAGTGTTGTCCGAGAGGGAGTGCTGACACTGGTGGGCTTCTCCTCACACGCTTTGCATGATCTATTATATATATATATATATATATATATATATATATATATATATATATATATATATATATATATATATATATATATATATATAAAAGTTATTTTTAATTATTTTTATTTTCGTTCTTTTGGGTTTATTTTTATTGTCCGACTAGAACATACGTGTAACATATTGATAGATTGTAAAAATTTAATAAACCAAAAAAAAACAACAAGCAGCCGGTGGCTGGGGTATACAGGGTTTTTCACGATAGCGCTAAAATATGAAAAAACGTCCAGACTAACAAAGATTCTTTTGTGAAGCATTGGTGGCGGAAAGTCATTATCATTAGGATGCAAAATATGAAACATCAAAAAGATCCTTAAGGATTAAAGCCTCGCTCAGCAAGATTCATTTTGGTCAGCAAATTACATCGTCCCGTTTTTGTGTCCTAATAATACATACCAAAATCGAACATAATGTCCAAAGTACTTTGGGAGATATATTTTTAAAATGTTCGGGACGCAGCAAGTGCGCTATTGTAGTGAATTTTCATAAGAATAATATATCATAGTGATTTAGCCTTCTATTAAAAGTTAGAAAACGCTACTTTATTTAATTAGGAACGGTAAAAAATAAGGTAAAGAAGGGCAAGCAAAAAGATGACCTTTAACATAAATTTGGATACAAAACTCAACAAAATAATTGATAAACAGGAAATATACTCAACAAAAAATACACCAGAAAGCGGAATATAAAAAGATTTCTGTGTTTCATGCATTGATGGTGATTGTAAGCACGCAGAAGGGGAAGAATAACCCCCAGGACGAACAGGGTTTCTGCCCCTCACCCAAAAACGCGGGGGGTTCTCCTTCCCCTTGTCCATGCATAAAACTACCTTCAAAGCATAAAGCACAAGAAAAATTTCTTGGGAGAACCCCCAAGAAAGTTGTTCGGGACGGACAGGGTTTAAAGGAAGTATTGCTGCAAAATGTGAAAAACGCATCTTTTCAAAGTCCGACTAAATGTTTTTAAGCATTTTAAGCTCAGATTTCCTCCCCGCCCAGCAAGCCTATTAATTCTTGGTCCCTTAAGTTTCTTAAGGGTTGTTTGCACCAAATTTCTCTTGTGGCTTGTGCATCCAAGGGGGGTTCTCAGCATGCTTCTGAAAACAAACATCTAAAAACCCTCCTTGCAGTAAACTGTAATATAATGTCTTTTGCAGATAATATCGAATACAGCACTAAAGTAAATAAATGCAGTATACTAAAAAGAGGTCCTTAATTAACACTGGGGCTACACAAACTTAACAGTAGAGAAGACATTTACATCGTGCCTGTGTGCACACAAAAATTAGCAAAATAAATAAGAAAATCTAATAAAAAACAACAGTTTTACGATATTATTTTAAATAAACCAATAGACATACGTTTCGCGGCTATTTCGCCATTTGCAAGTGTATGAATCTAGGTTTTGTCCATGACTACACTGAAATCCTGTCGACGCCGAAAGCAAGCACCTTTTAAATTAAGCTCGATAGGGTTAGACGCTAAACAAACGTAGGTATGTCTAATTTTAAGCGGGACTGTACCTATTTGAAACATACAATATGATAAATACAGAAAGTGCTATTTACTAAACTCACTAAAAAAAAAAACGAACCTGCGAAATCATCGATAATAAAAATGATGGATGTAATAATTTATATATCAGTATCGTTCTCATTTTGAGCAGGTTTTGATACTTGCAGAGCACATTGTCGCTTGCTAAAATTTAGCGCTTTTGAAAGCAAACATTGTCCCGGTATAATAAAAGAAATGGGCCAGGTCTGACCTCTACAAAATTGTTAGTTGATTGTACAAATGTCTCCATCTATAAAATTTTGTGCTAACTAGAGCTGTACTGACAACATACTACCTGGTTTCGCACGGAGATGGCGTCCTGGTCTACGTTTTGGCATGTTGCAATAATACTTGTAACTTCCATTGTTTAGATTTTTATGGACCATTTATTTAAATAGCATAGCAGTACAGGTAACATCATATGTCTTTGTCCCACATTGTAGATCTTGCATTACAGAATTTAAAGTGTTGTCGAGGATTATTTTAATTTTGATTTCGTGTAACATTATTTTTCTTTGATCAAAAGTGTAATATTATGTTTTAAAAAATATTTTTAAATTTTTTGGGCGGTAAGATCTGATGAACGAACTCATTAACAAAATAAGGGTAATTCCCAAATATGGTCCAAATCAGTGAATTATTTTTTGACTTATCGGTTGGATACATTTATATATATATATATATATATATATATATATATATATATATATATATATATATATATATATATATATATATATATATATATATATATATATATATATAAAAGCAAGCACCTTTTAAATAAAGCTCGATAGGGTTGGACGCTAAACAAACGTAGGTATGTCTAATTTTAAGCGGGACTGTACCTATTTGAAACATACAATATGATAAATACAGAAAGCGCTATTTACTAAACTCAGTAAAAAAAACGAACCTGCGAAATCATCGATAATAAAAAAAGTCTGGACGCAGCAAGTGCGTTATGATAGTGAATTTTCATAAAAATGTTTTAAATCGCAAATATGTGTTTTTTTAAGAAAGCAAACATCAAATTTGGTTACCAGCATAACATATATAGTGGAAACAATGTACCATATTTCATGAAAATAACTTTACTGTTTGAAAATGTACAAAAAATGTTCGAAAAGAAACCTAACATGTTCCCGAAAAGACTAGTTTCCTGTCCAACGAACCTTTTAGGTTAATAGCAAATTGAGCTATTTACATTTGAGGCATTCAATAAAAATTCGCTACCATAACGCACTTGCTGAGCCCCGAATTTATTTTCTTAGAAACATGCATTATAATTTCGTTGTCGAAATTCCATACATTTATTGGCCAGCTCAGAACTGGTACTGACTGGGGGAATCCGTCTGTTAAATTAAGCGAAATCATTGATTAATCTATTTCAACTAAGCAGATTTTTCTGGATAACGAACTTATCCAAGCTACTGGCAAAAGAAAGGTACTTGCCAAATTTGATCAAAATTGGCCCATTATTTTTTGAGTTATCGGTGTGATATATGTATATATATATATATATATATATATATATATATATATATATATATATATATATATATATATATATATATATATAAACATATAAAAATTGAAACTGACCTCGGATATGTGTTCTCGGGGGTCTAATTAGTGCTAATTTGAAGGAATTTTTTCAAAATTTAAAAGTCGGGATATCCTCACTAGTGAATTTGTTTTAAGAAAATTCACTAAAAAATGATGGATCTAATAACTTATCTATTAGTATCGTTCTGATTTTTGAGTAGGTTTTGATACTTGCAGAGCACATTGTCGCTTGCTAAAATTTAGCGCTTTTGAAAGCAAACTTTGTCCCGGTATAATAAAAGAAATGGGCCAGGTCTGACATCTACAAAATTGTTAGTTGATTGTACAAATGTCTCCATCTATAATATTTTGTGCTAACTAGAGCTGTTCTGACAACATACTACCTGGTTCTGCACGGAGATGGCGTCCCTGTCTACGTTCTGGCATGTTGCAATAATACTTGAAGCTTCCATTGTTTAGATTTTTATGGACCCCTTATTTAAATGGCATAGCAGTACAGGTAACGTCATCTGTCTTTGTCCCACATTGTAGATATTGCATTACAGAATTTGAAGTGTTGTCGAGGATTCTTTAAATTTTCATTTCATGTAACATTTTAGCTGACCATTGAAATGGGTTCCAGGGGCCCTAATTCTCGCTCATTTGAAGAAATTTTCCGAAAGTCTCACGATCAATACCTCTCTATTAGTGCATTTTCTTAATGAAAACTCACTAATAACGATTTTTAGAAATGGCTATAATGCACTGTACCTCGGAGTTAAAGCCGCTGCGGGCATATATTCACATAAACTTTTCTTCATAATGACCTAAGGAATCACAACCTGAAATATAAGACGTCAGTAATAAAGATATTGTCGGGAAGGCTAACTGTTGTGAGGTCGCTATTAGCGAATTTTTATTATAAAGTTCCCAAAAACCAGAGGACATTAAGTTTCATTAAGAAACAAATTTACATTATCTCCTGCTGCTTGTTATACTGAAAAGAAATGTTCTTTCACATTCAATTATAACTCACTTCTTAGCTCTCCGACAAACAAATCTAATTAATTTATACAATATTTGCAGAAGAAATTACGTTTCACTTGAATGCTTTTTATACTAATTCTTTCAAACAGCATAAGGAAAAAAGAAGTACACAAAATCTCAAGGAACATTCATCATTAAAACAAAATGAGCAAACAAATTGTATGTTCAACATCAAAGCATTTAGGTAGCTATACTTTAACAGGGGCTGTGCAAACACTAAATTATGTAAATGCGTTTGCGTTTGATTCTTGACAAAATGGTATTTTTGTTTGCCATTTTTGTTACTAAGAATATTCTCTCTCTCTCTATCTCTCTCTCTCTCTCTCTCTCTCTTTTCTAATACCGACACGAATACATGCCCCATGTGACATGTTAAAGCTCTTTCTCAGGTGAAAGTTGAATTTTTTTAATAAGATTATCCTATCTAAATAATATAAAAATTTCAGAACGCAGCAAGTGCGTTATAGTAGCGAATTTTCATAAGAATTGTACACTATTACTTTACGGCATATTAGTAAAGTTAATACTTTAAACTTACACAGACCTTGCAGATCGATTTTACAGGTCCTAGTACGCAAACATTTGAAGAATTCTCTCAAAAGTGTTACCATAGATATCCATATTATCAAAAAATTCGCTACCATAACGCACTTGCTGCGCCCTGAATCTCAACAATAACAAAATGTCTGCTGAAAATTATAACTTCAGACTCAAAGGCGACGAACTTATTCAGGCGTTTTAAACACAAATGAGATCTTGTTCAAAACTTACGAAATCGGTGCAGTATTGTTTCGCCAAATATCAAAATAAAACATAAAAAAACATACATTCATCGAGCTGGATTGAACCTTCTACGTAGAAGATTATCTCGCTTCCACTGCGCTATCTGCTAATACATCAACTAACGTTTTCTTTACGTGATACTTGACACAGGCTTCATGCCCGGGGTAGTATATGAAAAGTATACGTAACAATTAACTATAGAATTAGTAGAATTGCCATTCAAACACATTCAATAATTGTTTCGATCTTACATGACGTCTTATACTTAACATAAAGACGTTAAAGGCAAAATAAACTATTTTAGAATCATTTTTATAGACTTAAATCGATTTTGTTTACATTTCTGCTATATTATGCGGCATTTTCAGTCTAAGACCACAGCATAATATATCTATGCTGCGCTAAAACTATATTTGGGGCCGTTCACAAAGCTACAAATATAGTGTATTTTAATAATTGATAGAATCCCCCAGTTAAATACACTCACTTGGCAAATTTTGAGTTTCATGTCGTCTGTCATTTTCCGTAATTGCGGTCGAGATCTCACGGTTGTTGGTTCGGTTAGTATGTCTTATGCCTGATATTTATTTAGTTTGTTTACCGTTGATCTATGGTTTATACCTGTTGTACGAATCAATCTACGCGTGACAGTTAACTACTGTATCTGTCAGGCATTTGACTTTAACCACTAAGTCGTTTCAACGCACGTCTTTGGTTTTTATTTTTAGTTTGGAAAGAACTCTAAATATTGTATACCAAATTACTTAAAATTTACAACATAGGTTTATTTGCACCATTTATAGCCACATGTAAAGTCTGACTTCAGTTTCTCCGATACTTACAAAGATATAGCGTTTTTCAAAAAAAAAATTGTATATTTTTGGGGGAGAAAATGACCGTTATAGCTGATATACGAACTCGCCCGCGCTTTTAATACAATGAAGATATGTGCCAAGTTTCGTTCAAATCATTTGAGTATTTTTTGAGTTACATACATACACACACACACACACACACACATATATATATATATATATATATATATATATATATATATATATATATATATATATATATATATATATATATATATATATATATATAAAATTTTGGGTTTGGTTTCGAAAAATTTTTGTATTTCCAAAAGTAGCTAAGCTATGACAACCAAATGTGGCATACACGTTTGTACTGTTAAATTTAACGTACATTTTGAAATTCAGATCCCTAAGTTAGAAGAAAGAAAAGTTAAGGCATTTAAAGAAAAAAGAATGGGTGCCACTGCTGATCACAGGAAAGCACAAGAACGAAAAGTTCTTTGTGGTTAACAAAGCCAACTGAATATTAATATTAAAAATAATAATTAAATATTAAGGGGTAAGCAAAAATATTTTGAAAATTTTATAATTTTTCTTCTTGCAACGTCAAAGTCGCGGTTCGAAACATCAAAGTTTGCAATTTTCAGACAAATAATCTGAAACAAATGCGGATTATTTAGAAGAGATGTCATAATATGTGTGTTTTACGAAGCTTTAAGTTTCAGTACTTCATTTTACTAAAATATTTTCGGAAAATCCATTTAAAATAGACCCTTATTCTGATACTTTGGCATTAGTTTCAGCCATAGAGTTTATGGTTTAATAGTCTATAATTTCAGCAAATTTTCGTCAAAATTTCATCATTGAGAAGAACGCGACTTATGAATTTTGAAAAGACTGCTTCAAATGAGCGTGAACTAGATCCCCTAAAACCATTTACTGGGTCAGTTTCAGTTTTTGACTGTTTAAACATATACAGGCTGGCGCATTTCTACGGGAAAGCTCAATATATCCGTTACAAAACATGAAAAAAATAATAATAGAACACCCCTTATGTTATTGCATTTTTGTATCTTCTATCGAATTATAATGCATTCTCACATCTATCTCTATGAGAATTCGGTTTATGAACTTTGTTACTTCTATAGTCACAGACAGGTTGCAAAGTGTGTTGGTAACTGCCGACACTCTCGAGTTACATTTCGAGAATGATCTAGAAATGACAAATATTGAATAATGCAGAAATGTTTAGAATTACTCTATGGGCAATATTAATAGATGAGCGGAAGGCAGAGTCAGTCAGTAGTGAGTTGGTGATGGTGTATAATAAGCGAACATAGAAGGCGTATAGTGAAATATAGTTCTATGGACATTTAGTAATATAGAGAAACATTTTAGTTGATTGTGGTGTTGGAAAATAGTTAGTTATAATAAATTAGTAGCTTAAAAATCTGTGTTTTGTTAGTCAACAAATCCATAACCCCGAAGAACGTAACAACTGATGTCAGAAGTGGGATTTTTCAAGCTGCCAATGAACATATTTTCCAGAATATTCGTTGAGTAACGGGTAAATTTCTAAAATATCTAGAAGATTGGCGTCAGAAGTTACCTATAACTAGTTGTATTTTTGGGAACAGAACAGACTGTATACCAGCTTTAAGTACGTCTATGCCTAAGACACGTAGCACAATAACCAATATCGACATCCAACTATTGGAAATATTTATTAAAAAAATGGACGAAGAGGCTAAAAAGAAAGATGAGTTTGCACGAGAAGAAGCGATAGAAAGAGATGAATCAGCAATCTCATTGTCAGTCTGAATGATTTAGTAGACAGGTTAATTCATTTTCCTTTAAACAAAAAAAAAAGGATATATTAAGAACGTGGCAGAATATCACGCATACACTGCTTGCCTAGTGGAGAAATTAATAAACAAACAGAAAACAAAGAAAATGTTAGCGGAATCAACGACTCTTATAAGAGAGAAAGCCAAAAAAAAGCTTTGTTTCCTTACCATTTGAACCACGATTTACGAGGGGCCTAGATAGCATTTTTTAAGGCCAATTTGCAACTAACATTTTCGACAAAAAATACTTTAAAAACCTGTTATGTAACCCAAAACACAAGGATAGTATCGCTACAATGTCGGGAATTTATTAACTAAATTGTAAAGACTGTGGTCTTAAATACATCGGACAAACAAAAAGATCAATTAAATTTAACATTTAGCACAAATAAGATACGGTACTATAGATAAAACTTTCGTTGCCCGGCATATTTGCGATAATAATCAGCACGTAGATAAGGATAATCCAAAGTTGATTAAAAATGTTAGACATCCGGGACGGCTAAGCGCTTTCTAAAGTATATATAATGCCAAACATAGTAATAATAAAGTGTATGAACTTCACACCGCCGCCTTTGGCAAGTCGGTTGATAAATCACTTCACGGGAAAGACCGGCAGAAGCACGTCCGATAGATAATAAAATAATTTAGATATTGCCGTCAAACGCACAATGTATGTTAATTTCTGTGTTGCTGAACCACCCTATATCGTTACGGACGGACTACCTGCGCAAGAATATAAGCAGAACTGTAGATGTAACATATTTAGAATTACTTATGTTCTGATGATGCTAACCTGGTTAGTGAAATGATCATAAGGTTTTTTTTAATGTGTTGTAATGATTTGGGTTTTCCAAGTGTACTTTACTCCTAACTTGTTAAGTTGACGTCGACTAAAAAACATAAATTTTGTTATGTCCATAAATTTATATTGCTTTTTAGTGAATTTTCTTAAAAAAATTCGCTAATGAGGAGATCCCGACTTTAATTTTGAAAAAATTTCTTCTAATGAGCGCTAATAAGGCCTCCCAAAACACATATCCGGGATCAGTTTAAATTTATATATATATATATATATATATATATATATATATATATATATATATATATATATATATATATATATGTATGTATATGTATGTATGTATGACACCAATAACTCAAACAATATTGGGCCGATTTTGATTAAATTTGGTGAATACCTTGCTTTTACAAATGGCTTGGATAATATCGTTAGCCAGGAGAATCTGCACAGGTTTTCCCGAAAATTTTTGTATTTTCTTTCGAAAAAAAATTATATCTCCGTAATTAACAAAGTAAGGGCAACCAAATTTTGTGCGCCGGTTTACGTCTACCAAAACTTAGCTCTGTAGGTCAAAAGACAAAAAAGTTATAGGCATTTAAATAAAAAAATTCTAGACGCAGCAAGTGCGTTATGGTAGTGAATTTTCATAGAAATGATCTGGCACAAAATATTTTATTATAACTTTTTTTTCTTGTAACATAGAAATCTAAATTTTGGTGTATAGTTTACTTTTTATATCGTTAACCTACCTACCAAATTTGGTTATCATAGATTTTATATTTTTTAAGATAAAAAAATTTTTCAAATGAAAACTCAAAATTTTCCCGGAAAACCTCGTCCAATTTTTTTAAATAACGAACTTGTCAAAGCCATTTACAAAAGGAAGGTACATGCCAAATTTTATTAAAATCGGCTTATTACTTTTTGAGATATGAATTTTTTTCAAATGAAAACTCAAAATTTTCCCGGAAAACCTCGTCCGATTTTCTTGACTAACAAACATGTCAAAGCCATTTACAAAAGTAAGGTATGTGCCAAATTTTATTAAAATCGGCTTATTACTTTTTGAGATATGAATTTTTTTCGAATGAAAACTCAAAATTTTCCCGGAAAACCTCGTCCGATTTTCCTGACTAACGAATTTATCCAAGCTATTAACAAAAGAAAGGTACATGTCAAATTTTATCAAAATCGGCCCATTATTTTTTGAGTTATCGGTGTGATACATACATATATATATATATATATATATATATATATATATATATATATATATATATATATATATATATATATATATATATATATATATATATATATATATATATATATATATATATATATATATATATATATATATATATATATATATATATATATATATATATAAACATATAAAAATTGAAACTGACCCCGGATATGGGTTCTAGGGGTCCTAGTTCGCGCTCATATGCAAAATTTTTTTTAAAATTCAAAAGTCGGGATCTCCCCATTAGTGAATTTTTTCTACGAAAATTCACTAATAAATTGGGGGTTTCTTCAAAACGTCATAGTTGCGATTTAAAACGTCAAAATAGGCAACATTTAGGGAAAGAACTTGAAGCTAATACGGGCTATGGAAATCAAATGTCTCAAGAAGAATGTTTTACAAACCCCGAAGTCTTAGTTTCAACCGCCATTGTGCTTCATTTTACTAAAATATTTCCAGAAACTTCGTTTCAAATAGACCCTTTTCTGCTGCTTGGCAGTAGCCTTAGCTATAGAGTTTATCGTTTAATGGTATATAATTTTTGTCGAATTTTCGTAAAAAATCAATAAAGCTCAATATATCCGTTATTATACAAGATATTAAAAAAAATTATATATTAATTATAGGGTGTCTTGAGCTACATCTTAAAAAAATATTTCTATAATCACAGGCTGGCCCATAAGTCGTTGGTGATACAAATTTGTTTTTTTTTAATCAGACACGCCTTATGTTATTGCCTTTTTGCATCTTTCATCGAAATATAATGCATGTTTGTGAGAAAAGAAATTCTGGACGCAGCAAGTGGGTTATGGTAGCGAGTTTTGATCAAATGCTTCATATTCGAATAACTCAATTTGCTATTAACCTATAAGGTTGACCAAGTAATGAGTTTTTTCGGTTACACTTTAAGGTTACTTTCGGACATTTTTGTACGTTTTCAAACAATAAAGTTATTTTGATGAAACATGGCACATTGTTTTTACTATATATGTTATACGGATAATCAAATTTGATGCCTGCTTTCTGAAAAAAAAAACACATATTTGCTATTAAAAACATTTTAATGAAAGTTCACTACCATAACGCAGTTGCTGCGTCCATACTTTTTCAGTATGTTCTTCAAAGGCGTTTATTTCTTTAGTAAACTTATTATTCTTATCAATAATATCATGTTTCTCTTATGTTGATATTAATATCTAAGTGTAAAGTTTGCCCTCAATGTATCATTCTCCTAACTAACTTCAACCAACAGCACAGTACAAACATGAATGTAATTCGCTGGAAGATGGCCAACTTATCCTCATGTATCTTTGTTGCATTGTTTTCCCAGCCTGCTGCGTTTATTCCTCGCAATTATGGCTTTCTCCGATAGGGCACTGCCAAAACTCGCTGGTTTTGCTGGTCTGATGCCTGTATCTCCGTCTGATATATACACCGCAATAATAAAATGTGCCCACATATATTGGCAAACCTCGTAATATGTGATGTGATTTATTGCGACAGACTAATGCATTCATGGCATCACATCTATATTTATGATCTCGTATGTTTGTTTCTGCTTACAGCACTTATGATGAGTGGTGGCTTTTCTAAATACTACCCCCACCCTTTGGGTCTGCAGGCCTTATTTAACAATAAATAGGTAATCCAGTGTTGTTTTCCCGTTTACTTTTAGTGAATTTTCGTAAAAAAATTATATTATACAGCCTACAGTCTTCATCTTTTCTATCGATTAACCTAGAAAAGTACACACTACTGACATTTTCTCCCCTATGCATTCTAATATTGTCTCACCATTGCAATACCTCCCCAGAAACAGGGAACTTATCACAAGGGTACACTCGACAAATCTGGCATTATAAATATGCAAGATACGGTGAATATAGGAACGTTTCCTCTTAGTTTCCTTGGGCATGTCCGTTTTCGAAATAATAGTTAACAAAATGTTCGGGACGCAGCAAGTGCGTTATTGTAGGGAATTTTTATAAGAGGAATATATTATAGTGATTTAGCCTTATATTAAAAGTTATAAAAACATTACTTTGTTTACTTAGGAACAGTAAAAAATAGGGTATAGAAGGGAAAGCAAAAACGTGACCTCTAACATAATATTATACGGTAATTTGGATATAAAACTCAAACAAAACAGTTGATAAACAGGAAATATACTCAACGAAAAGTACACTAGCGTAACATAAAAATATTCCTTTGGTTCATCAATTGAATCGTTTATTTCAGAAAGCACCTAAGCGACAAAAATTCCAAAAATGTTGTTTTATTGGTACTGTTCACTTCGGAGGTGAATACATCGTTTAGCGCAGAAATAACCTTTGTTCCATATCACCGATGCTATTTGGCAGCCTTGAAAAGAATCCGTTTATTTCAGACAAAACCCAAGCGCCGTCGCATAGGTTCTTTCTGCGGTAGATTTCACTCGCGACGGTTGGCGGCCTTGACGACACCTGTCACGTGTTCCGTGGCTCGCTGTTTTGTTTGTAGTTTGTATCGAAGGTTACCGACATCCAAACACTGAGTGGATAATATTATTTTTCGTGCGTTTTCGGTGAAAAATAAGGTGTTATTTTGTGGTTTATCATACATTATTATAGTTCTTAACTATGTGAAAACTGGAATCTGTGATGAGCACTAATAAGTACACTTGGAGAACACCCAAATCACCACAACACATATTTCAGAGACCTTACGATCGTTTCGTTGACCAAGTCAACATCTTCAGAGGAAGAAAAATTCTGAATTTTTCTTCCTCTGAAGATGTTGACTTGGTCAACGAAACGATCGTAAGGTCTCTGAAATATGTGTTGTGGTGATTTGGGTGTTCTCCAAGTGTACTTAATAGTTCTTAAGCCATGTTTGATAGTTCGGATGATGAACCTAATCCCAAGCGTAGGCGTGGAGTTGTGGAGGAAGAAAAATACCAACGGAACATTATTCGGAATGCTAGGCTCAAAGGATTGCAGTACGTCTCGTTTAAAGGAAAAGAAGTTCCCAGCAAAGCCCCGCTGAATGATGTAAACTATAAGTGCCATTTGAAATGTTATTTGAAACTTACGGATGAAATAATATGAGAACAATGGGAAACATTTTACTATTTGGAAAGTAAAAACACCCAAGACACGTACCTCCAAGCTTTAATGGAGGTTATGCCTGCGAAACGTAGACGCAAAAACCGCAGCCCTAATGAAAATAATGAGCAAGCTCAAAAAAACCCTGACGTGCCTACTGGTGACTTGGCAAACCGAAAATCCCATTCATACAAGTATAACTTGAAAGTAAATGGTGTTCTTACTCAAGTTTGTAGAGGTGTTTTCTTGAAAGTGTTTCAAATTTCTGACAATAGAGTCAAAATAATAAATAAATGTTATGTCCTTCACAAAAGCCCTTTAGATATGAGGGGGACATCTAGAAGTGGAAACGCACTTCCAGGTAACGTTTGTGTGAGAATACAGCAGCACATTGAGAAATTTGATGTCAAGGAAACCCATTATGGGGGAAAACCTAAAAAATATCTTGACGCTAGGCTTGATGTCGCAAAAATGCATGCAATGTTTATTTTAGACAACCCTGATCTAAAAAATAAAGTAAAGTATGCTTTCTACAACAAATACTACAAAGAGAACTTTGCCTACTGTTTTGGAAGGCCACAAGTTGATGTGTGTTCAACTTGCGAAAGACTGTCGGCCAAACTGAAAGACAATGGTTTAAGTGACAATGCTAAAAGAAATGTAGCTGCTGAAAAAATGCTACACTCAAGGCAAGCAAAGAAGTTTTACAAAGCTATGGATGAGGCAAGCAAAAACACTAGCCTTCGACTATATGCAAAACTTACCCTTGCCACACATACCTGTACAGGAGGTTTTTTTATATGAGGCAGCTCTGGGTAAATGTGTTTTCGTTACACGATTTGAAAACTAATGCTTCCAAACTATATGTCTATCATGAGGGCGAAGCAAACAAAGGCCCAGACGAAGTATGTTCAATGCTACTGAACTATTTCAATGACATTCCAGTTAATGTGAAGCATCTCATACTGTTTTGTGATGGCCCATCAGGCCAAAATAAGAATCATGCAGTCGTGCGTTTTTTTTTACTAAACCTCTGTGACTCAGGACGGTTTGAAACAATAACTCACAACTTCCCTGTACGTGGCCACTCATTTTCCCCATGTGACAGAGATTTTGGAAACATAAAGCGTCTCTTGAGAAAGACGGACAGGATTTATACTCCTGATGAATATGCAGAGCTCATGCTAAAAGCTAGTAAGTGTGGCCGATTTACTGTATATCACCTCACATCAGACGATGTTGTCAGTTTCAAAAAGTGGTGGCCCAAATCATATAAGAAAATGACAAATTCGGACGAAACTTCAGGCAGGAACGTACCCAAAGAAAATAAGCAGCCATTCAAAGTGTCCAAGTACAAGCAGTTTCTCTACAACAAGGATACTCCGGGAAAATTGGTGGCAAGCGAATACATTGGAGGAATAACAACATCTACCTTCACATTGCTAAAAACTGCCAACCCTCCGGAACTACCAACAGAGAAAGCTTATCCTTTGGGGAAGGTATGTTTACTTTTATTTTACCAAGGTCATTTCAAACGTTTATATTTTTACTTTAAGCTAAACATTTTTGTAGGACATATCTAACAAATTTTAAAATTTATCGGGTTTTGCACAGTGAGATTTTTGTTTTTAGGTCCCAATCAACCAAAAAAAGATTGATGATATTAAAAAGTTGATGGAGTACACTGTTGGATATGAATGGCCAACAACTGACCACGAGTTGCCAGAAGACCTGCCAGAAGCTGAATAGACCAGATCTGTTGTATAATATAGACATACTGTAGCATGTAGTCTACTTGTACGAGTATTTTCCGTTTAATGCCTAATAAAAACACTCTTGTTTATACTTAAGTGTGTCTGTTACTCTTACATTTGATACCAAAACAGGTAAAAATTAATCGTTTGACTTAATTTCAATATTAATTTTTTAAAAATCACTTTGGATTACACTAATTTATTGCAAAAACCACCTAAGTGAAAAATTTTCAAAAATTTATAACCCAAAAACTTGAAGGGAAAAAAAATTAACAAAATAGATTATTCCAATAGCATGTTCTTGATTTGGTAAAAAAATATTTGAAGGAGACTAGACCTATACTTAAGCTGCAAAACAGTTTTTTAGTTTTCCGAAAGTTTAAAAAGCGCACTTAGGTGGTTTCTGAAATAAACGATTCAATTGATGGTGATTGTATGTATGCAGAAGGGGAATAAGAACCTCCAGGCAGAAGAGGGTTTCTGCCCCTTCACCCAAAACACGGGAGGTTCTCCTTCTCCTTGTCCATGCATAAAACTACCTTCAAAGGATAAAGCACAAAAAAAATTCTTGGGAGAAACCCCAAGAAAGTTACTGGACCTGGGCAAATATGGGTGTTGTGTGAGGCAGACCGGGTTTAACGGAAGTATTGCTGTAAAATGTGAAAAACGCATCAGAGGATTTTCTTACACTGTCTACCGAAAACCAACCCACACTAACCGTTATCTTAACGCCCAATCTCACCATCACCCATCGCAACTAAATTCCGTGGTTCGAACACTAGTAACACGATTCCTTAGACTAACGGACAACACCAACAACAAACACACAGAATTAAACTTTTAAAGACAGACATTGCTAGAAAACGGATACGACAACAATCACATAATACAAAACATTAGAAGCGCACAACAAGAAACCACTACACCACAACAAGAACAGACAGAGTCCACACAACAACACACAGCGTTTTTACCATACATTAAAGGTGTAACCGACAACATCAGCAAAATTTTTAAAACCCATAGTATCAAAACCGTATTCACAACAGAGAAAAAAACTGTCAAATCTGATAAACTCCCAAGGATACGATTCCAAATAAATCCCACGGAGTTTACGAAATTCCTTGTTCCGACTGTTCCCGAACTTATGTAGGACAAACAAATAGACGCATCCACAATAGAATATATAAACACGCCCTCGCAGTTAGAAAATACTACCCCTCATCGGCGCTGGCCATGCATCATATTCATACAGGGCACAAAATAGACTTCGATAATGCCAAAACAATAGTACCGGTTTACAACTTTAAAACGAGAATTGTCCGCGAAGCAATCGAGATTAAAAAACGTCCCAATTGTTTAAATAAGAGAGATGATGGTATTCGCGTTCCACCTACTTGGAAACCTATTATCTCTTTTTTACAAACACACAAAAAGAAAATAAATTCCACAGATAATTTTATTGCCCCATTATCTGCCTCAACAAATGCCGGTGGCCCTCTTAATCCTCCTCATCCTCTAAGTACCGTGACCAAAGCCCCCACTTAATTGACGGTGACCCCACTACTTTCACTGATAACGAATCAGATAGACGGAACAACATATATAAGACAAGACTTGCAACGAACTGCCAGATCTCTCTGAGGCCTAGGGTTGAACACACTGAGACCTCACAGACGATCTCCGGCGAGATTTGGGGAGTAGGCAGATAGAGGCCCCGTAATCGAGCTATAACAACCCAACCCACCTTTGTCCACTGCTCTAAGGAGTAGGCAGATTGAGGCCTTAAAGTGTCCTTACATATTTCCTTTACCCACCTTTGTCCACCACTCTAAGGAGTAGGCAGATTGAGGCCTTAGAGTGTCCTTACATTTTTCCTTTACCCACCTTTGTCCACCACTCTGAGGAGTAGGCAGATTGAGGCCTTAGAGTGTCCTTACATATTTCCTTTACCTTTTGAAAATTTCTCCAAAACAGGAGCCGAAACGTCGCGTTTTCATAAATTCTGGACGCGGTTCAACCCCAGAACCAAGTATGTCTCACATTAAAGACCGCGGAAATCTTTGAATATATAAATATATATATATATATATATATATATATATATATATATATATATATATATATATATATATATATATGTATCTGTGCGATAACAAAAAATACTCAACTGGTTCGAACGAAACTTGGCACATATCCTCATTGTATTAAGACCGCGGACGAGTTCGGATATCAGCTATAACGACCATTTTCCCCAGAAATATACAACAGTATTTTTGAAAGCGCTGTATTTTTGTAAGTATTAAAGTAATTGGAATGTAGCTAAAAATGGTGTAAATGAACCTATATTGTGAATCTTAACTAATTTGGTTCACAATATTTAGACTTTTTTACGTGAGAGATACATTTTTAAAATGCAATATATGTGTAGCTTGATGACCGGCCCCAAATACAGTTTTAGAATGAACGTGTACCATAATAGAGTGGAAATGTAAACAAAATCAAGTCATGTCTCTATAAAAAAGATTTTAAAATAGTTTCATTTTTATCTTTAAACTTCAACATAAAACGTCATATAAGATCGAAACAGTCATTGAATGTGTTTCAATGCCAATTCTACCAATTCTTTAATTGATTATTATGTATACCTTTAATAATATATTCCAGGTAAGAAGTCAGTGCCAAGTATCATGTAAACAAAACGTTAGTTAACGTATCCTTGGATAGCTCAGTGGTAGCGTTCTTGTCTTGTACGTAGAATCTTGCGTGCTTGATTCAGGCTCGATGAATGTATGGTTTCTTTTTGTTTTATTTTGAATTTTAGAGAAACAATAGTGCACCGATTGCATACGTTTTGAACAAGATCCCATTTTTGTTAAAAACGCCTGGATAAGTTTGTCACCTTCGGTTCTGAAATTATAATTTTCAGCAGACATTTTGTTATTGTTGATATTGAAAAAAACGGTTTAAGTAGGTTGACTAAAACGAAATTATTCAGGCGATTAATAAGGAAAAATAACTGCGACGTTTATAATTTGACAGATACTTTGCTTCTCTAAATATGAACTAGGTTTCCTTCTGGAAAGCTTTTGTAACTTTCATGAAATTTGTAATACAAGTTTCTTTTAAATATACTTACACTATCTATATATATAGCAAAATTTGTTTTCTTAGCTTTAACAGAAAATTGAATTTTGGGAATTTTTCTGAAAAGGAGTTAAAACAAAAGATTTTTTTGATAATAAAAGAATGCTTATAAGTACACTTTGAGAACCCAAATCACCACAACACATTTAAAAAAAGTCTGGACGCAGCAAGTGCGTTATGGTAGTGAATTTTCATAGAAATGATCTGGCACAAAATATTTTATTATAACTTTTTTTTCTTGTAACATAGAAATTTAAATTTTGGTGTATAGTTTACTTTTTATATCGTAAACCTACCTACCAAATTTCGTTATCATAGATTTTATATTTTTTAAGATAAAAAAATTTTTCAAATGAAAACTCAAAATTTTCCCGGAAAACCTCGTCCAATTTTTCTAAATAACGAACTTGTCAAAGCCATTTACAAAAGGAAGGTACATGCCAAATTTTATTAAAATCGGCTTATTACTTTTTGAGATATGAATTTTTTTCAAATGAAAACTCAAAATTTTCCCGGAAAACCTCGTCCGATTTTCCTGACTAACAAACATGTCAAAGTCATTTACAAAAGGAAGGTATGTGCCAAATTTTATTAAAATCGGCTTATTACTTTTTGAGATATGAATTTTTTTCGAATGAAAACTCAAAAGTTTCCCGGAAAACCTCGTCCGATTTTCCTGACTAACGAACTTATCCAAGCTATTAACAAAAGAAAGGTACATGCCAAATTTTATTAAAATCGGCTTATTACTTTTTGAGATATGAATTTTTTTCGAATGAAAACTCAAAAATTTCCCGGAAAACCTCGTCCGATTTTCCCGACTAACAAACATGTCAAATCCATTTACAAAAGGAAGGTACATGCCAAATTTTATTAAAATCGGCTTATTACTTTTTGAGATATGAATTTTTTTTGAATGAAAACTCAAAATTTTCCCGGAAAACCTCGTCCGATTTTCCTGACTAGCGAACTTATCCAAGCTATTAACAAAAGAAAGGTACATGCCAAATTTTATCAAAATCGGCCCATTATTTTTTGAGTTATCGGTGTGATATATATATATATATATATATATATATATATATATATATATATATATATATATATATATATATATATATATATATATATATATATATATATATATAAAAATTGAAACTGACCCCGGATATGGGTTCTAGGGGTTCTAGTTCGCGCTCATTTGCAAAAATTTTTTCAAAATTCAAAAGTCGGGATCTCCCCATTAGTGAATTTTTTCTACGAAAATTCACTTAAAGACCTGACGATCGTTTAACTAACAAAGTTAGCGTCATCAGAGGATGAAAAATTCTAACTACTTTGAAAACTAACATCACCTTATATACCGGATCTTAGGTAAAGAGACCAAACTGAGATGGGAAACTAATCGCATGCAAATTCTGTAGTGTATTGTATTTTTATCGCCGGACGAGGTCTTTGCACTGTCCCTACTAACTTATCTAAAAGGAGTCCATCTCTAATAATTTTGGGAAGGTTCAGCGACAACTAAATTAACATCGTTTCCTTTGGCGGAAAAATCTGTATTCTTATGTTATCTTTAGGACGTGTTGAAACGTGGGAATCTATTTAACAAAACAATTGATCAGTTGACTCGTAATTGGCGATGGTGAAACGTTCATACATTTTTGTTGTAACTATATTTCGCAATATATATACTTTCGAGCGCATTTATCTTCATTAACGTTATGATTATTATCCCAAATATGTCAGGCGACGGAAGATCTATCTATAATACCGTAACGTAATTGGGCTAAGTGTTCTTTGAATCTAATTCCAATTGATCTTTTTGTTTACCCGACGTACTTAGGCTTACAATCTTTACAACTTATTTCGTAAATTCCTGACATTTTGTCCCTGCTATCCTTGTCTTTTGGGTTATATAGCAAGTTTTTAAGGTATTTTTTGTCGAAAATGTTAGTTGCAAATTGATTTTTTTTTTAAATGATATCTAGACCCCTCGTGATTCGAAGTTCAAGTGGTAAGCAAACAAAATTGTTTTCCGATTTCTCTCTTCTAAACGTCGTTGATTCCGTCAACATTTTCTTTCTTTTCTGTTTGTTGATTAATTTTTCCACTAGGCAAGTAGTGTATCCGGTATATTCGGCCACGTTCTTAATATAATTTAATTATCGTATATTTGCTTTTGTTTAAAGAAAAATGAAGTAACGGATTTACTAAAAAATTCAGACTGGCCACTTTTTGTGCGCACGTATGATGAGAGTCGTTCGGAATGCAGCTTAGAGTGGTGGTTTTCTTTCTATAGACATCGAGTTCTAAAGTGTCTTTATTCTTGATAACTAGTACATCTAGAAAGGGTAATTTATTATTAATTTCTAATTCGTGTGTAGGTCTTATAGAATCAAATTTATTGTTTAATTTGGCAATAAAATCTTCTATTCTGCAAATGTTTGTATTAAACACTGCGAAAATATCATCCACATAACGAAACCACACTCTGGGAAAATAACCACTTTCACTTTCAAGATCGGTTTCAAATCTGCTCATGAAAAGGTCTGTAATAAATGGCGATAGCGGATTGCCCTATGCCGTGCCTTGGGTTTGTTCAAAAAATTCATTGTTGAATTGAAAAATATTTTGTTTGATACAAAGGTTTGTTAACAAGCTTTTGTTTGGCAATAAAATCTGGACAATAAAATCTTCTATTCTGCAGATGTTTGTGTTAAACACTGCGAAAATATCATCCACGTAACGAAACCACACTCTAGGGAAATAACAAGTGTACTTATCAGTGCTCATTACAGGTTACAATCTTCACTTAGTGAGGAATGCTTCTAATGTGCGCGTACTAGAACCTCTAAAATCGATCTTCAAGGTCTGTGTACGTTTTAAGTATCAATTTTAGTAATATGCTGTCTAATAATAGTGTACAATTCTTATGAAAATTCACTACTATAACGCACTTGCTGCGTCCCGACATTTTTAGACGTTTTAAAGAAGTCATCTGTCATTTTATTTTATTTTTACAGAAATTTTTGATCAAAGCGTAAAACCGGATTTTTATTTATAGCTTTCATGAATGCTTATAAATAAATTTAATGTTGTTATGCTTGACGATTCCGTATAAGGCGGTGGTAGACAAGAAAACAGGCACATCTGAATCCAGAGAAGTTTCCACATCTGTATCTATTATAACTAGCACTTTAATTTTTGTACAGCTTGATAATAATGCGCCTATTTTACAAATCCAGCCAGCCATCTTCCTTGTACGAAGACATATTTTTCAGTCCACATTATCGAATGTTTTTTCCAGGCCTACAAAAGCAATAAACGTATTTTCTTCAAACTCCCTTTTCCTTATTGCCCTGAGTGTATAATATGAAATATTTATTAAAAATTTAAAATAAATGTTGGAAACTAAAATGTCTTAAAATGTGAATCTTGAATTGTATGAAATTTTGTACGAAAATCCGTAAAGTGAAGCTGTTTAATAAGGCAAACCTAATTTCACAGCGTCATAAACACCTTATGGATTTTTTATACATAAATCCATATTTCAGGCAAAGACGTCCGGCATTTTTCAGCAATTTGTTGATTGTCTTAACAAAAGCAAGCATCACGTTTACGCGTATCCAAGAAAATGTCGACAGGATCAGACGACGTGGATTCGAGAAGTAATTAATTTTTAGTTTCGCTTTTAAAATGTTTTTCTCGGAGCATCGCCCTCCTCTCTCTTCGATTAATGAATATTTATTAATCGTCTCCAAATTGCCGAGAAGAACAACTCAGAACGACGTTCTTCTAATAAGCTGGCCGAGAGTCCCCTACCCTAAATGACTTTATTCATTGTAACAAAGGAAACGGTCTCTTCATTAACGAACAAACGAATCTATTAAAATTTTTACAATCGGAGTAATGTAGAGAGACGGCTTCGGTTGGCAAATCGACTAAAATCTACTTGCAGAAAAGATAATTAACGGAACGTTCGGAAGAATAAAGACTGTTACAAACTATTTATAAAGTCAACCGCAAACTTTAATTGGAAAGGGTTTTTATGTCTACAGGGGATATAAATTAATTTGACGGTTTTGTGGATTTAGAGATGTTTCATGTAACGTAATGCAAATTGAAATAGCGGGGCTTTGTTTTTTTCTTATCTGTTCTACAGGGTGATTCATTAACAATGGAAAATCCGAAAGCTAGAGATACTACACGTCAAATTTTGACCATTGGCTCAAACATATCTTATCTGAAAGTTGATAGTTTCGGATATACAGGATGTTGAAAGTTAAAACTTTAACTGATTTTTTGTCATTATTTTGAAAATATCAAGGTTAGGAACTTGTGGAATTTGTGAAGTTATGTTTTTTTAGCGACGAATTAGATACGTGTTACAAATATCGAGTTGCTCATAGAGGGCGCCACTTACGACCAATTTCACCGACATTTACAGTAGGCAACTCTTCAGCTTGTATGTCTAACATGAAATTTCATTCAAAACCTTAAAGGCCAATCATTAGTGATTTTTTTTAAAATTACTAATGAGATCCTGGCTTTTGAATTTTGAAAAAAATGCTTCAAATGAGCGCGAACTAGGCCCCCTAGAACCCATATCCAGTGTCAGTTCCGATGTTTATGTTTATTTATATATATATATATATATATATATATATATATATATATATATATATATATATATATATATATATATATATATATATATATATATATATATATATAGTTACTAAAATTTCTTGAAAAACACAGTCTAATCCACGACAGGCAGTATGGATTCCGGCAGCGCAGATCAACTGCCGACCCCCTTTCCTTTGTCACCCATTCTTGGAACAAGTGTATGGAACTATACGGTGAATTCCAGATTGTCGCTCTAGACATAGCCAAAGAATTCGACCAGATCTGGCACGCAGCGCTGCTTAATAAACTACCGGCCTATGGCCTACCACCAAAACTCTCTACGTGGACAGCAAATTGCCTCTCCAGCCGGAGCATTTCTGTTGTCGTGGATGGCCATTCCTATAAGCTATATCCAATTAATGCAGGAGTCCCTCAATGTCCAGCTTTAGCCCCTACTTTGGTTCTTCTCCACATCAATGACCTCCTCTCTGGCACATCCAGCCCAGTTCACAGTTACGCGGAAGACAGTACCCTTCACTCAAATATACAATATTCTAAGCCTGTCTCTCCAGCCCAATTAGATGAGGATCGCAGACTCATGGAGGGTTCTGTCTCTGTGGATCTCCAAAAAATATTAGACTGGGGAAGTAGAAATCTTATACAATTCAACTCCACCAAATCTCAGTCTTGCTTTCTATCTCCTAAGAGATACACCAGCCCCAGGCCCATCATAATGAATAACCAAGTTATGCAAAGTAATGAGCCCTTTTCACTTGTTGGCATTTCTGTGGATCGAAATCTTAATTGGCACCAACATGTCACATCAGTTGTAAAAGCGGCTGCTAAGAACTTAGGTTTCCTCTTCCGGCATCGCAAATACCTTCCACCAACTAATATCTAAACCTTATATACTTCACAAATAAGGCCAAACCTTGAATACTGCTCTAACATCTGGGGTGCCGCTGCCGCTTCAACACTCGCTATCATGGACTCCATTCAGATGAGAGCTATATGTCTCATCGGTGACCCATCCTCACCCAAAGGCTGCCTCATCCCTTGCCCACCGACGTGCCATTGGTGATTACTCTCTATTTTTATAGATATATGCACAGGCACTGCTCAGAGGAGCTTTCTTCCATTGTTCCTCCACCTGCTGCCCACAACAGATCTACCATGGGAACAGAGCGAATGCACCCTTAAAGGTCACCAGGCATAGAACATCTTGTTATGCCCGCTTTTTTTCCCAAGGTCTTCCAGGCTGTGGAATTCCTTGCCGGCACATGTTTTTCCTTCTCCTCCGAATCTCCAAACCTTTAAGCCCAGAATTAAAAAGTTAACAAATCTCGCATTACTTGTTCTTCTATGTTCTATGAGAAGCCAATGTTTTTGTAGACAGCCTGTATGTAATAATTAAATTTGTATGACATATGATGAGATACCAAGCTATTGAAAAACAACATACAAAAACTCAGACCTCCACTTATGCTGGTTGCGGAAACAATATTTTTTTTCGTTAATGGATGCAGGTTGCCAAATATCCTAAATAATAATTTTTATCTCCTTATCGGCTTGAGATAGGCGAAAGAGACATCACATAAACAACTTTTAGAATATTCCGGGGAATCTAAAAATGCCAAAATATATAGGCTATTTCAATTGAAAAAAGTCTGGACGCAGCAAGTGCGTTATGGTAGTAAATTTTCATAAAAACGTTTTTAATAGGAAATATGTCTTTTTTTAATGAAAGCAGGCATCAAATTTAGTTACCAGTATTTTTTATGCAGTAGAAAGAATGTACCATATTTCATAAAATACGCTTTTCGACACAACTCCCAAAAAAGCTTTTTTCATAAAAATTTACATTTTTTTCACAAAAAGCCCAAAACATTTTTTTCATTAACTTATTAAACATTTATTATTATGCCCTTCACTTCTGAAACACAAAACACAGACTGTTTTTAACCGACTTTACAAAAAGGAGGAGGTTCTCAATTCGACTGTATTTTTTTATGTGTGGTACCTCAAAACTTTTTTCTAGGTCAACCGCTTTTGATGATTTGTTTTTATTTTATTTCAAAGCTGGTGCTTCTTGCGTGGTCCCAAAATGTGATCAAGATTTGACCAGTAGTTTTTCAGTTATCCTTAATTTACCTCACGATAACACGTTTAACAAATGGTGGCGGCGTTGATATACATTTTAAGTTATCCCTAATGAAGTCGGTTTTCTATTTTTAGTGAAGTTTTATTTAAAAAAATTCACTAATAGAGAGGTATCGATGGTGAGACAAAAATTTTCAAATTAGCGCGAACCAGGACCCCTAGAACCCATATCCGGGGTCAGTTTCAATTTATATATATATATATATATATATATATATATATATATATATATATATATATATATATATATATATATATATATATATATATATATATATATATATATATATATATATATATATATATATATATATATATATATATATATATATATATATATATATATATATATATATATATATATCCAACCGATAACTCAAAAAATAATTAACCTCTTTTGATGAAACTCGGCAAGTACCTTTATTTTATTAATGGCTTGGATGAGTTCGTTAGCCAGGAAAATCCGATAAGGTTTTCCGGGAAAATTTTGCGTTTTCTTTCGAAAAAAAAATTTTTTTTTTCTGAAAATTACAAAGTTATTTTAATGAAATTTAATGGATATGTTGCCTTGCGAAAGACCTTCCTACGCACCAAAATTCAACTTTCTAAGTTTATAAAAAAATTGAGTTATTCAAATTTTATTTTTTTTTTAGAAAAAATTTTTTTCTCCGAAAATTACAAAGTTATTTGAATGAAATTAAAATGACTACGTTGCGTTAAGAAAGACCTTACCACGTACCAAAATTGAACTTTCTAAGTTTATAGAAAATTGAGTTATTCAAATTTGAAGCATTTAATAAAAAATCACTACCATAACGCACTTGCTTCGTCCCGAACTTTTTTAAATTTTTAACTTGTACTTGAAACAATTGATTTAGGATAGTTTGCTTTTATTTTCATTCAGTCACTATTTGAGAGAGCCCGGTATAAGCAAAAACATCTCTGAATGCGTCAATTGCATTTTGTTGGGAAGAACGCCGTATCACAATTTTCTATAAGGGCCAAAAATGTGAAAAGTTGCAAAACATTTGAAATAACTCGAAAACAAACATGCATTATGGAAAATCCAAAAATGCAATAATATAAGTGGTGTCCGATTTAAAAAAGAAATTTTGTATCGCCATCGACCTATGGGCCACCTGTGATTGTCAAAATATTTTTTATAAAATGCCACTCAAATTGCAGCTATTGAAATTTGAAGCATTTTATGAAAATTCGCTGCCATAACGCACAAAAAAAAAGAAAATTAGGATCACCAACGACTTATGGGCCTTTCTGTGATCGTAGAAAGAATTTTTTAAGATGTAGCTCAAGATAGCCTATAATTAACGTATACAATTGTTTCTCGTATCTTGTAGAATAACGGTAATATTGAGCTTTACCGTATAAATGCGTCTACATGTACATATGTAAGCAGATAAAAACTGAAACTAACCCCGGATATGGGTCCTAGGGGAGATAGTACGTGCTCAATTGAAAATATCATTTTAAAAGTCAAAAGTCGCGGTCTCCTCAATAGCGAATTTCTTGTACTGAAATTTGCTAAAAATTATAGAGAATTAAACCATAAACTGTATAACTAAAACTACTGCTAAAGCATCAGAGAAGGGGTCTTTTCGAAATGGATATTCTGGAAACATTTTAGTAAAATGAAGGACAATGACGGTTGAAGATTAAACTTAAGAACTTGTAAAACACATTTCTCGCAACGTTTTATCGACATAGCCCGTATTTATCTGGTCATCAGTGGCACCCAAAATTGTTTTCTTTAAATGCCTATAACTTTTCTTCATTTCATCGTATACGTCTAAATTTTGACACACACTTTTTATGACTTAAACCAGCATATAAAATTTGGTTGCCCTTTGTTATTTTTGGAAATATGAAAATTTTCCGGAAAGGCTGTGCCGATTTTCCTGGCCAGCGAACTTATCTAAGCCATTTGCGAAAAGAGGGTACCCACCAAATTTGATCTAAATCGGCCCACTATTTTTTGCGTTATTGGTGTGATACATACATAGAACCTCGGTGGTGCAGGGGTAAGAACGTGTGTCTCTGAACCGAA
Organism: Tillus elongatus; assembly: GCA_964006375.1. Lineage (NCBI taxonomy): Eukaryota > Metazoa > Arthropoda > Insecta > Coleoptera > Cleridae > Tillus > Tillus elongatus. The sequence goes on from OZ023262.1 coordinate 51,410,605, forward strand.
GGGTATTGGGTTCTATCCCAGGGTACTCCTTTCACTTTTTCAGTACAAACTGTAAAGTTAACATCAACCAAAGTTCTGGCATTGTATTTGAGCAAGTTGAATGTCTGCACGTTCCGACATTCGGAGGGGGCGTAAAACCGTCGGTCCCGTGTCCATGCGATGTTGGGCGCGTTAAGGATACCTACCCTCCTTACAGAAAGGCAGGGGTTCGGCAAAATTTCCAGGATAGTGAGGTAAAACTGCTCTCTGGCGTCGGTGATTGGCCATAGTCGCAGAAATAGGGGATAGACGTTAAAGAAACAAAACACACACATACATGCACAGGGTGTCCCACGTCGAGTAATGTATTAGATTATTTCCGAAAATAAACACTTTTGAGTACTGAAAATTTGTATACGGGGGTTTCCGAAGATGCTCTATTTAATGGAAATAATTTCCAAAATAGCGGACTTCCGGTTACACTGTAAATATATATAGACATCGTTATTTCAAATAGAACATATTATTGGAATATTTAACAGACATACTATTCGCTACTGGGCTCAAGACAATCCTCATGTCAAAAGAGAACGCTGTTTTCAGAGAAAATTCAGCTTCAACTTGTTTGCTCTTCTGATGGATGATAAAATATCGTACTGCATTTACAATAATAATCTGACAGCTGTGCAATACCTAGAGATTTTGCGAACTACTGTCTCTGATTTCTTGGACAATTTACCACTTACTGCGTATATGAATTGTTGGTATCAACTAGATGGGGCTCCTGCGCATTATTCAGCAGAGGTGAGGAGCTTTTTAAATGATGAATTCGGAGAGAGGTGGATGGGACGCGGCGGAATATACAATTGGCCCCCACGGTCGCCCGATCTCACTCCTCTGGATTTTTATTTATGGGGTAAATTGAAATCAGATGTTTATGCGACTCCAGTCAACACTAGGGAAGAACTTGAACATAGAGTCCGTAATTGTTTGGATAATATTGATCCCGCAGAAATACGGCACACAACAAGTGAATGAGTTGTAATACGCTTAGAGCGATGTATTAGTGCGAATGGTACGCAATTTGAACAATATCAATCATGAGTTTCTTAGATAGTCATAATCATTTTCAACTTTCAATACTTTTGGTTATTCTCTGTTATTTGTTGAAATTTCATAAATATTAAATTAATTATTTTTGTTTTGTTTGGTAAACCGCAAATATCTCGACAATTATCAACTTTAGGTATAGGGAATGCTAATACAGTTTAAAAGATAAATATTTGCTCTATTCAATGAGAAGATAATATACAGGGTGTTCCATTTGAAATAAATGAGTTATTCTAGTTTAAAGAACACCAAATTCTAATATATCCTACAAAACACCCTGCATATGAAACAATTTTTCCTCACAATCATGTCGAAGCTTAATGGCCTTGGAACGTGTCTGACAAATTAAAGATTTTTCAGCATCCTAACACAACATGAAATCACCTTCATTAAGTCAGCCCCCACTTGAACAGAATTATCAAATAAATTGACATAACTCGAAAACAGTTGAAGATAGGGAGAGCATCCTCTAATAACATTTAACCTAAAATTAGATGAGTATTCTAAAATATATTCAATAATATACAGGGTGTTCTATTTGAAATAACGTTTATATCTATTTACGGTGTAACCGGAAGTCCGCCATTTTGGAAATTATTTCCATTAAATAGAGCCTCTTTGGAAACCCTTGTATACAAATTTTCAGCACTCAAAAGTGTATATTTTCGGAAATAATCTGAATCTAAATTACTCGACTTGGGACACCTGTATATATATATATATATATATATATATATATATATATATATATATATATATATATATATATATATATATATATATATATATATATTCAAATTGACCCTGGATATGTGTTCTAGGAGGCATAATACGCGCTCTTTTGAAAACATTTTTTAAAATTCTAAAGTCGACATCTCCTCATTAGTGAATTTTTTAAAGGAAAATTCACTTAAACAAAGTTGACATCTGGTATTGGTGGATCTGACAACGTCGCAGTGCCAATAATATTTTTAAAATGAGGATCGTGACCACTTACAAGATAACCAAAATTTCAGATTTCTATCTTTCCTGGTTCACTATAATTCACTTTTAATACGCCATCGAATTTGGCCCACCCTGTATAACTACCATCTTGTTAATCTTGGCGTGTTCGGCACTGGCGATCCAGGTTTGGACTGGCGGTGATCCGAGTCCTTGGCAGTACACACATTAGTTTTAAGGGGCTACTGACTAGTGATTCAGGCTCGCGTAGATTAGGAGAGACCTGAAAACAAAACATATGTGCACATGTGTATGTAGTACTTAGTTTACTAGTAATTATAAATTGTCAGTTAACTATGTGGGGTTTTTATATGTTTTGTCCGTACAGCTGTGATTGCTTTATCTTAGACGACATGCATTTTACAGTTACGTCGGTGGACCTCTTAAAGTGAGATTGGCACAGTGTAAGCTGGCAACACCACCTCTTCCTAAACAAGTAATATGTAGTGTTCCTTTGTTGCTGTTGGTCCCGACGGAAGAAATGTCAACGGCAGCCCAGCAGTGCGAGATAAGATAGAGAAGGGACACATTTCAAGAATCATCAGTCCGCGACGCATATACAATTAAATACCTAAATAGTAGTATTACATTACGATGTCCAGTTGACTTTGATAAACATTTTAATTGGACTGTTTCCAATTTTCTGACAACCTTCCTACATTAAGTGAGTGGTAGACACGAAGCAACGTGCCGCCACCTAGTTGCGGAGCCAAGTAGTATGTTGTCACGCCAGCTCCAAATAACACAAATTATTAAAAAACATAGACTGTATACAGCCAACTAACAATTCAATAAATTGTCTGCCCTGGCCCATTTCTACCCTAATATAGGGGCAAAGTATGTAAGGCTAGATGTATGCTCGCCACAATTACAACCGTAGACCGGTTTCGCTCTCATTAGTGCCCTTCAGTATGGCTTACTAATTGTAGCGAAAATACACCTATAAAATAAAACAGCTATGGTAGCCAGCCTTCCAACACTAAGTGAGTGGTAGACACGAAGCAACGTGCCGCCACCTAGTTGCGGAACCAAGTAATATGTTGTCAGGACAGCTCCAAATAACACAAAGTATTAAAAAATAGAGAATGTATACAACCAACTAACAATTTAATAAATTGTCAGCCCTGGCCCATTTCTGCCCTAATATAGGGACAAAGTATGTAAGGTAACAATTTATTAAATTGTTAGTTGGTTGTATACAGTTTCTATTTTTTAACACTTTGTGTTATTTGGAGCTAGTGTGACAACATACTACTTGGTTTCGCAACTAGGTGGCGGCACGTTGCTTCGTGTCTACCACTCACTTAGTGTTTAAAGGCTGGCTACCATAGCCGTTTTATTAGTGAATTTTCGTAGAAAAAATTCACTAATGGGGAGATCCCGACTTTTGATTTTTGAAAAAAAATTTTGCAAATGAGGGCGAACTAGGACCCTTAGAACCCATATCCGGGGTCAGTTTCAATTTTTATACGTTTATATATATATATATATATATATATATATATATATATATATATGTGTGTATATATATGTATATATATATATATATATATATATATATATATATATATATATATGTATGTATATGTATGTATGTATGTATGTATCAGACCGATAACTCAAAAAATAATGAACCGATTTTGATTAAATTTGGCATGTACCTTCCTTCACTTGGATAAGTTCGTTAGTCAGGAAAATCGGACGAGGTTTTCAGGGAAAATTTTGAGTTTTCATTCGAAAAAAAATTATATCTCAGGAATTAACAAAGTAAGGGAAACTAAAATTGGTACACAGGTTTGTATCAATAGGTAAGCTACCTACCAAATTTAGCACTGTATGTTAAATGAGAAACAAGTTACAGGCATTTAAAGAAAAATAAATTTGGGTTTTCCTCAAAACGTCAAAGTCGCGATTTAAAACGTCAGAATGTGTAATATTCAGGCAATGAACCTGAAACTAATATGAGCTATGGAAAGAAAGTGTCTCAAGAAGAATGTTTTACAAAGCCTAAACTCTTAGTTTCAATCGTCATTATCCTTCATTTTACTAAAATATTCCCAGAAAATTCATTTCAAATAGACCCTTTCTCTGATGCTTTGGCAGTAGTGTTGGCTATAGAGTTTAATGGTATATTATTTTTGTCGAATTTTCGTAAAAAATTATTAAAGTCAATATATCCGTTAATATTCAAGTTACGAAAAAACATTGTATACATTAATTATAGGGTGTCTTGAGCTACATCTTAAAAATATTTCCACAATTACAGGGTGGCCCATAAGTCGTTCGTGATTCAAATTTTCTTTTTTTTTTAATTGAACACGCCCTATGTTATTGCATTTTTGCATTTTCCATCGAAATATAATACATATTTGTAAGAAAATAAATTCGGGACGCAGAAAGTGCGTTATGGTAGCGAATTTTCATTAAATGCTTCAAATTTGAATAGCTCAATTTGCTATTAACCCATAAGGTTGACCAGAAAACCAGTTTTTTTGGGAACAATTTAAGTTTACTTTCGGACGCTTTTGTACATTTTCAAACAATAAAGTTATTTTGATGAAACATGGCACATTGTTTCTACTATATAGGTTATACTGGTAACCAAAATTGATGCCTGCTTTTTTAAAAAAACATATTTGCTATTAAAAACATTTTTATGAAAATTCACTATCATAACGCACTTGCTCCGTCCCGAAATTTTTTATATGTGTATTTTCGCTACAATTAGTAAGCCGCACTGAAGAGCTCTAATGAGAGCGAAACCGGTCTATGGTTCTAATTCTGGCGAAAATACATATAGCCTTACAATCATTGTACATGTTGGAGTTATTAATGATGACCAAAACAAAAAGATTTGTTTGCATGAACAGTTATCACGAGTAGAGCACCTGATATGGCTCAAGTTGTGCATATGAAATTCACAGAAATACAGTCCGAAAATTCCTCCACCGAATAAAGTAAAGTAACTTGAACTCGGCCCTTCACCAAACAAAATGCTGGGGAAAACTCGAGAACCACTGCAATAACAATAATAATAAGAGACGACCAGACACCAAATATAAACATTATGCGTCTTCTATGTTTTATTGGTAAAGAGAAATACCGCAGAATGCTGTCCATTTAAATGGCATCTGTAAATCTGCAGCTAAATTAAATTATTGTTGAGCAAAACTTGTAAGTATTACAGAATTCCGTGACGTGTATAATTCACCAAAGTCAGATAGGATTGTTAAGCTGTGTATAAGTCTCTTATTTATTACGACAACTAGTGTTACAGAGCGTTGCAGAACAGGGAATTATAACACAATTCCACAGAAATTTGTGTCATTCGTTTTAGGTAATTACTTGTTTCCACCAAGTTTATCTGGTGTAAGGAAGAAAAATAGCATAACGTTATTCATTTCACGGTGCTGTTGTTTGCCTAAATGTTCTATGAGTTAGTTTCAAGTATCGTAGTTTTGTTGCCAGTTGAGTCTGTAAATAATTGTTTGTTTTTTGTTTCAGGTAAGTCACGGCAATTGTTTGCAAAGTATGATAAACAATGGAAGCTACGACTCATCACAAATGTAAGAACACCTATTTATATTATGTATTGGATTTTTATCTTTAAATAAATATTTTTTAAAAGTTTAACCATACTAAAAAGCCTGGACGCAGCAAGTGCGTTATGGTAGTGAATTTACATAGAAATGATCTGGCACAAAATATTTTATTATAACTTTTTTTTTCTTGTAACATAGAAATTCAAATTTTGGTGTATAGTTTACTTTTTACACCGTTAACCTGCCTACCAAATTTGGTTATCATAGCTTTTTTATTTTTTAAGATAAAATTGTTGTTCGAATGAAAACTCAAAATTTTTCTGGAAAACCTCGTCCGATTTTCTTCATTAACGAACTTGTCTAAGCCATTTACAAAAGGAAGGTACATGGCAAATTTTATCAAAATCAGCTCATTATTTTTTGAGATAAAAATTTTTTTCGAATGAAAACTCAAAATTTTCCCGGAAAAGCTCGTCCGATTTTCCTGATTAACGAACTTATCCAATCCGTTTGCAAAAGGAAAGTACATGCCAAATTTCATTAAAATCGGCTAATTATTTTTTGAGATAATTTTTTTTTCGAATGAAAACTCAAAATTTTCCTGACTAACGAACTTATCCAAGCCATTTACAAAGGAAAGGTACATGCCAAATTTTATCAAAATCGGCCCATTATTTTTTGAATTATCGGTGATATATATATAAGTGTGTTATGGTAGTGGTTATAATTATATATATATATATATATATATATATATATATATATATATATATATATATATATATATATATATATATATATATATATATATATATATATATAAATATAATTATGATTGACTTTAGCCTGAAGGGCTTTCACACTTCCTCAAAGGAAAAAATCACTCATGGAGCCCTTTTCAAATTATCGAGTCCTGAATGACTCGTCATTTTCCAGAAATCTCCGCAGGGTGTGGGCAGTTGCAAGTATTACTGCTTTCTACATAATCTTATAAAGGTGCTCTCCAAGGTCCAATCTCTTAATCTTCTTTCGAAGACTTATAGGAACCACGCAAATTGACGACGTGGCTATCGGGATCAGTGGGACACTACCTGCCCTCCACTGTCTCTCTACATGCATCTCGAGGTCTCTGTACCGAATGATCTTCTCTCTAGATTATTGGTATTCGAAGTGGTCACATCAATCAGTGTCACTTATTTGCAGGAGTTATCTACTAATATTATATCTGGCATGGCCTGCTGTGTGCAGCTCGTTGGTCTGTGAGCACGGGAAGTTTTCCACTAATATTATATCTGGCATGGCCTGCTGTGTGCAACTCGTTGGTCTGTGAGCACGGTCCGATCCCAGTACAACCTGTATCCTGAGTTATCTATAACAGGCTAATGGGTGTATCTATAGTAGGCCACTTGTTAAAATTCAAATGTCCCATTTTCAGAGCCAGTTCTTGATCGAGTATTCTTGGAACTTCGTCATGCCTCTCTTTATAACCTGTTGCAGCAAACGCTTGACATCCTCAGGTGACGTGCATCTTCGACCAAGTTATTGACAACTATATACTTCAAGTAGATTCTTGTTGGAATGACCCGATTTTGTATGGCCAGCAAAAACCCGTCTGTCCAGAAAAAATCAGTCTGGACACCAACCACTCAGTAGTTCGACGCCGATTTGTCGACATGGGCCTGGGAGGTCAGATTCAGATGTCGCCCATGGAGAGACTTCTGCATTCAAGATTGCAACACTCCTGATCAGTCCGACGGTAATTTTGTAATTCCTTTCTCCTAATTATAACGGTACTGAATTATCTACCTCGCATATGGCAAGGTGTATTTCAGGAGTACGCTCCTGATTATGGAAATATGTACGCAGGTTCAATATCTGCTGGTCCAACTGTTTACCAATTCCCAACACTCCTCTCTATCCTTGGTGTCTAGATAGGGTTACTCTATGACACTGCGGGGGTGATGCTCTTTGCATTTTGTTAAGAGTGTTCGCACCTTCCGTTGTAGATTTTCGATGGGCATTTGACTCCAGTTCACAAGTCCAAACGAATATGTGCAGAACATGCATATGTATTAAGAGCTTTAGTCAGGTTCTTGCGGTTAGGATGTGATCGCACCACCTGCCTTTTTTTTTTGTTTTTTTTGTTTCCTCAGGGCTCGTCCGCGGCCTTGCCGCCCCGATAGCACCGCAACCCTTGGTTGATTGTGCATACCCCTAGTCTTACTCCACCCATTCCAAAATCACTGTGCCTTGAACTAGTCTGCACAGCGATTGGTAGGGTGAAGTTTTATATTGCTCTGTCTCCGGTCTAGAGTGACCGTAGATCAGTTGTCTTTTCCGGTCCAGAGCTATACACTCGCACAAGATGTGCTGGACTGATTCCTCCCCCTCGCCGCAGAGTCTGCATGCGAGGTCCCCTTCGAACCGCCCCATTTTATGTAGGTGTTTCTTGACGGCCATGTGTCCCGTCAAGAGACCTGTTGTGTTTCTGAGCTGTCCTCTGCTAAGGTTTAGCAGCTCCACAGCTCTCTTTGAACTGGGTCCGTCAATTATTGACTTCCCATGTCTGAGCCCTGGAGAGTCCGCCCAGTACACCTTGTGTTGGTTTCTGACCCAGGACTTAATGGCTCCCCTGGCAGTGCTCTTTGACACGCCCAGAGCCGGTTCTGGTCCCATAAATGGTTCTGCTGACCCTCTCTTCGCGAGACTGTCAGCTTCTTCATTGCCTTTGACCCCCGAGTGACCCGGCACCCAGATGAGGGTCACCTCATTCTGCCCAGCCAGGTCGCTCGTCGTCTCGTCTCGGCACTCACTCACCAGCCAGGAATTTACCCGTGGGCTACTTAGTGCCTTAAGGGCTGCCTGGCTGTCTGTGGCTATGAGGATCCGCTTGTTGGTGTAGCCCCTCCTCTTGTTCTCCCGCACACAGTGCAGGATGGCGTACATCTCGGCCTGAAACACCGTTGCATGGGCTCCGAGGGAAATACTGTGACTTACCCTCGGTCCTTCCGAGTAAACACCTGCCCCCGTCCCACGCTCCCCGCCAGATCCGTCCGTGAACCAGACGAGCGCGTCCCGTGGTATGCCCGGCGTCTCCTCCCGCCATGCCCCGCGATCAGGGATTTCCACTGTGAAGTTGTTTTCCCTGCACATTCGCGGGCTCGCGAAGTCTGACCTCATTTCAAGCATGGGTTCCTTCACGATCTCCTGAATTTTGCAGTGGCCCCTGAAGCCTGGGTTGATCTTCAGTCTACCATTGCAGGCTAGTCTGTATAGTCCTAGCCTGGCCTCTCCCATAATAACTAAGTGTAGGGGGGGTAGATCCAGCAACACCTCCATGGCGGCTGTTGGGGTTGAAGACATGGCCCCTGTGATGCCTAGGCAAGCCATCCTTTGACCTGACCTGCCCTGACCTGACCTGACCTGCCTTACTCGTTTCGTAAACTCATTTGTTAGATCGTTCTTCACTATAGAGTGGTTAATTTGCCTCGCTTGCTGTATTCACAGTTATTTACAACACTCTTCTACATCCATTGAGGCAATTTGCTGACCGTTTTGCATTTCGTATACACCCGGTTGTATCTTTCCTCTGACTTAACATAAGGTGCGACTATTGTCAAGCCCGAAATGCATGCGAAGGTATCTGGAAAACCCTTCCACGATTTTAAGGAGTTGTTTGACGTGGTTCTTTGCGGGACCGACCAGATTAAGAGCATTCACATACAGTAGATGATTTAGCATCATTTGCTTGCTGCCATTGCTTTTTATACCGAATCCATTGCGGGTAGAGTTCAAGCGTTTTGATAGTGGATTTAATGCGAGACAGAACCACAATGTATTTAGCAAGTCGCCTTGAAATATACTCCTTTTAATTGGTATCGCGCTGGTTACGATGTTATCACCCGTTATTTACCCGTAATTTAATTTTTGCTCTCCCGGTACACATTGTCTGTTCTAGGAACCTCAGGTTATAACTATCGAACTTAGCACACTTATAAGCCATTCGTGTGGAACTGAATATAATGTCTTCTGTAATCCACGTAGGCAGCAAACTGATGTATTCGCACAATGTAGCTTTATTGCACACAACCGAATCAATGGAACACCAGAACCTTGGTGGTTGAGGGGTAAGAACGTGTGTATCTGAACCGAAGGGTACTGGGTTCGATACCAGGGTACTCCTTTCACTTTTTTAGTAGAAACTGAAACATTAACATCAGCCGAGGTTCTGGTATTGTATCTGAGCAAGTTGAATGTCTGCACGTTCCGCCCCTCGGAGAGGGCGTAAAGCCGTCGGTCCCGTGTCCATGCGATGTTGGACACGTTAAATTTTCAGGATAGTGAGGTGAAACTGCTCCCTGGCGTCGGTGATTGGCCATAGTCGCGGAAATGGGCCGACGTTAAAGAAACAAGACACACACACACAATGGAACACCGGTTTTGCTGGCTCGCAATTATGTTGTTTCATTCGCAGTGCGCACATATGCCTTTCTCAAGGCAGGATGTGATCACATTATATAGAGTCTGAATACTTATTATTGTTATTACTATTATTGTATGACAGTGAACTAGGTATATATATAGTTTACTGTTTTATGATTACTACTTGAATTTGTCAAATGTTTTAAAGTCGTAATCTAGTCAAAAGCGAATTTTTCTATACAAAATTCGATACAAAACGAAAATTTAAGAAAAACACCACAAGAATGTGCTAACAAAATTGTTTACAAAATCCACTTAAAATTTTTCTCTATGAAAATTTGCTAAAAAATAGTATTTATCCAAAAATTTATTACGCAAAAATTCGCAAAAATATTAAAAAAAATAATTTCTTTAAATTTTTGTGCACAAAAATTTATTAAAACATTATTTTCCCGAATTTAGTTAAAAAATGTTTCATCAAAACTTCGCCAAATATTTGTTCACACAAAGATTCGAAACAAATTTTTCCTTAAAGAATACTACAGACAATTTTGTCTCAAGAAAATTCGCTAAAAACTTTGTAAGAAAATTTGCGATTACAAGAACATTTTGTACGTGAAAATTTGCTAAGGACATATATTAAAATTTATACAATCTGATCTAAATACAGGGGTAGAGACTTCTTCTACAGGTCCACCAAGAAACGTTTCTTTTGCCTGACGATGCCGTAAAAACGAACCGGTTTAAGAGAAGAAGACCAGCACCTGCGAAGCCACAGAAAAAATGTCTACGGCTGTATTAGGTATGGTATGATTTGATCAAATTAGAGCAACCAAAATAACCTGGTCTGGTTTTAAATTTTGAATTAGAACTCTTCTTAATTATTTTTTTCATAAACATTTGCTAAAAATTTGCTGCAACTTCATACTCTGATCATATAATGCAAAAAAAATACGGAAATTAGAAAAAAGAAAGTCCTCACACACGTCTGGCTTTAAACCCACGTCTTCCTGTAGTTTAAGTAGGTATCATACGCGCGCTCTAACCTCTCGACTATGGAGCACATGACATATGTTAGAATGAACGGGTTATAAGCTCCTATGTACATTTATTTATGCTTTAGCATAGCAAATAATTTATACTTCAAGTGGATTTTTTGCAAATAGTTTATCAAATGAAAAAGAGTAACACTTGAAACAGAAATATATGACCTTGTTAAAGCCTTTACATTTATCATTTTTCAAGCATCATTCCCAGAGCCTTTGTTAAAATTCATCACTTTTGACGTTTTAAATCGTCACTTGACATTTTCAGAAGAAAAAACCAGTAATTTTTCTTGTATATCTTGACCTTTTTGAGCTAAGAAAATATAGTCTGTATTATTCCATAGATTTTGTGTAACACACAATATGTTAGTCTTGTGCGTTTCTCTGATCACCAATGGCGCCCAATTGTTTCTTTAAATGCTTATAACTTTTGTTTCCTTTTTATTCTGTGGCTCTAAATTTTCGGACGTGGTTCATATTTTATAATATAAAGCGGCGTACCAAATTTGGTTACCATAGCTTTGTTGTTGCCGGAGATATAACAATTTTCAGAAAGAAAACCTAAAATTTGTCCGAAAAAAACGATGATTGATTTTCCTGATTTTCCTGTCTAACAAATTGGTCTAACAAATTGATCTAAGCCACTTGCAAAAAGAAGCAACTTACAAAATTTGATAAAAAGCGGCCCTTTTTTCTAGGTAACGCTGTGGTACACACACACACAAAAATATATATATATATATATATATATATATATATATATATATATATATATATATATATATATATATATATATATATATATATATTTCTAGTAACACGATCACTTAGACTAACGGACAACAACAATAAACAGACAGGATTAAACTTTTTCAGACAGACATTGCTAGAAAATGGATACGACAACAATCACATACTACGAAACATTAGAAACGCACCACAACAAACCACTACACCACAACAAGAACAGACAGAGTCCACTCAACAACACACAGCGTTTTTAACATACATTAAAGGTGTCACCGACAAAATCAGCCGAATCTTTAGCACCCATAATATCAAAACCGTATTCACAACAGAGCAAAAACTGTAAAATCTGATAAAAATTCCCTAGGATACGATTCCAAACGAATCCCATGGAGTATGTGTTTCATTAGCAAATTTTCGGGTGAAATATGTCAGTCAGTTCGCAGAAATTATTTTGTATGAAATTGTTGTGAAATGTTAGTAATTGATGCGTATTGTTTAATACGTTATCGAATTCACATAAAAAATATGTTTTCGAATTTGCGTGAAAAGAAATTTGTTTAGAAAATGTTCGTGCAAAAAGCTCTCTAGCTAATTTTCGTAAAAAGATTTTTATATAAATTTGGTGTAACATTACTTAAGCCAATTTTTGTATAAAAAAATCGTTTCTTTTCGTGAAAGGGGTTCTTTGCAAACTTTTATGCAACATTTTTTTTATTTTTTAAAAAGTTTTCTAGAGGTAACAGGAAAAACAGGATAAATCAATCTTGTAAATGAATATTGTTGAATTGGCTCCTTATGCAGAAAACTTTGGTGTCCCATAACGCCTTAAATAGTTAAAATCGGACATATGATTATCTAAAGTTTTTTCTTGTAATGACCTCACTTTTTATTCGCCGCAATTTGATGGTGAGCTAATCAGTCATTCCGTATATACAACATGGTTTGCGAAACTTCTACGCCACCCGGTTTGTTTCGTAACGCTGAAAAATTCTTTTCGGAGACTAAGTTCATTGGTCCCTTTTGCATGGAAAATTGCAAATTTTCTTCTAGAAAATCCGAAATCTTTGAATCTCTGTAATTTATTTTTACAAAATTTAACCCACATGTTGCTTTTAAACTACAGATGGAATGTGCCAACGTCGGGAAGACTAAAATAACTAAACCAGATTTAGAGAACATCTGGCACAGCTGAGATACGGTAGTGTAGACAAGCCATACGTGGCTCAACATATTTGTGATACTAATCACCACATGGATAAAGAGAACCTGAAGCTCTTTAAAAATGTTAGACAACCGACAAAATTAGACGCCTATGCGAGCATTTATATCTGCAAGGCCATAAAAAGCAAAGTTTGCCTAAACCGTGCTCCGCCAATGACTAATACTTTGCTGTCGCACTGCCTTTTTGGTATAAAAGATGACGAAACTCGGCAAGACCAGTTATAACTCGATTTTAAAAGGACTTCCGGCAAATTTGTTTATGATTCCTTCCTCTCGAGGGTATCGGTCATTTACTTAACACGTAATATAAATGCAATGTGTAGTAGTTAAGTAGTTTAAATTTTTCCACATCTTATGACCCTAACTTTGTTAGTAAAATGATCGTCAGGTCTTTAAATAATATGTTGTGGTGATTTGGGATCTTCAAGTGTACTTATTTCTGGAACTGTCACTATCAGTTTTCTTAAAATTACGCACATGCTCCACAAATACTTCTACTAACTTTTGTTCATACAACCATTTTCGGCTACTTCTCATCACTTACGGTTTATTATTACAAACCTATGAAAATCGCTACTATAACGCATTTGCTGCGTCCATAATTTTTCATATATACGTAGAATGGAACTATTAAATGTGTTAAGGTATTATGCTACCCAATTATATTAATAGACGTTCCAATAATTCCTCCCCCTAGTATCGAAGCCAAAGTATATCAATATGCCAACATAAGTAAATAGAGAATCTTACGTCAGCAAGATTGGTAAGGTCTCAGGATCGTCTATCCTGGCGATATGTTCCGATTAAGTGAGTACGGACAGAAGCAGTGACACCTGGGACTGTATGCCTTACTCCTTTCCCAACCACCCCACCGCCCCATTTCTCCATCTCTTTCATCCTGTCCTTGCTTGTAATTACAAGTAGGCCGTGCCGCGTGCTATTGACGAGAGAGCCAAGTGTAGAAATGGCAAGGCGACCGGCGACCTCCCGAAATGGACAAAAATCAATATCCAGGGAATTATAAAAGCCATAACGGACCGTTTACTTTTGAGGCCGTTCAGCTCGCGTTTTTCCCAAACCTAAATAAACTCATCAAGGAGGGCTAGTAGCTTCAACTTACGTCCCTAGCAGTGACAATGCTTTCGATTTATGATAAGAAAATAACAACGGCTGGTCTTCTGTGACATTTTTTCTTCTCAAACGTTACACTAAGCATATGACGGCCCTTTCCAATACATCAAACAATTATTAGTATACTGGGTGATTGATTGAGGCCGGACATTAGAAAATTTGGATTTGCAAAGTTGCACACGAGGTAGTAGCATTGACTAACATCGCTAGGGGTGACGAAACTTCCGATTAGTGGTAAGAAAGTACGAACAGCTAGCCTCATGTCAATTTTGTTTGTTATACTAAAACTAATACACGAATCAAGGCTGAGCCTTGTGAACCTTTTTATTTTACCTTATCTTTAGCAATACTGACGTTTCCAAGTACTTGGATATGGAAAACTACAAAAGCTATCAAAGTCCACAAAAATGGGGTGTATGGTCAAAATTGCAAAAGTGACAAAAGCAGAATGGTTTGGCAGTTTTATTTGGAGAAAGCAACAGACTAAATAGTATTTTCTTCAAGCACAACCTTGATAGCTTATTCTTAAAACACATTGTAGAATTATGTTAACAGATATACCTACTATACACTGTGTCTGTACAGTAACACAAAAATTTAATAAAATTGAAAGTGACCGGTATTAAGGAAAATTCAAAAACAGATCGATTTTTATTTTGAAAAACTAACTTTTTAATATAAAAATATCATCCCTATCGTTATGCCTCTTCAAGGGGTAACTACCCTTTCGAACTTTTAAAACTGGATGATGGGTAGTGTGATATATCTTTTTAAAGCTAATTAAATTATCTATCTAGTAACAGCATTTTTTTTGTATGAATAAAATAAAGACAGTAATAACATTTATATTATCAGTAACACCTAACACAAGTGAAGCCTATAAAGAATTACATAGTTCAGTCTTATCTAATTCCTGCCTTCTTGTGCCCGACAATATCCACAACGGTGAACAAATTCTTGTTGCACTCTATTTATAATCTCTGGAGAAATGTTGGTACATTCAGTTTTAATTCTTGTTTTTAATTCGTCGATAGTATTTGGTTTACTTTTAAATACCACATTCTTCAAATGACCTCACAGAAAAAATCCAAGGGAGTTAGGTGAGGTGATCTTGCTGGTCACTCGATTGCACCACTCCTGCCAATCCATCCCTTGGGAATTTGTTGATCCAGATACTGTCGAACATTAACGTCATAATGCGTGGGAGCACCATCTTGTTGATACCACAAGTTATGATTTACCATGCCAAGCATTGTGTCCATCAGAAAATAAGTTCAATAACGTTGCAATGAGATATTGCTGTAGAAATTGTAGACATCGTGGTCCATTTATAGTTTCATCAAAAAAGTAGGAACCAATAATCCTACTCCTAACCATTCCAGCCAAAACATTTACTTTTTGTGGATATTGTGTGTGATTCTGTCGCATACATCTTGGATTTTCCCTTCTCGGTATCTGCAGTTTTGACGGTTAACTTCTCCAGGTAGTGTAAAAGTAGATTCTTCGGAAAACATATTATTCGGTACTTGCAAAGAGTTTTCATTACATTTCTCCATTAATGTTGCACAAACCTGTATCCTTCGGTCTGGAGCGTCATCGCACAACCCCTGCAAAAGTTGCACGTTATAAGGATGAAGCCTTTCAGGTTTTAGTGAATTTTCGTAGAAAAAAATCACTAATGGGGAGATCCCGACTTTAAATTTTGAAAAAAATTTTGGAAATGAGCGCGAACTAGGACCCCTAGAATCCATATCCGGGGCCAGTTTTCATTTTTATATGTTTATATATATATATATATATATATATATATATATATATATATATATATATATATATATATATATATATATATATATATATATATATATATATATATATATATACAGGGCGCCCGAAATTGGTGATGCATGTATTGCGATCTCCGAAACTGTTAAGAGATAGGAAAGCGCTTAAACGGGGAAAGTTTTAGACAATTCTGTTTGTAATTGAAGGCCGTTTAGTTTACGATTTTATCTCTTTTGGTTTTTACGATATTTGAAAAAAAAAAAACTAAAATGACGCATTTTCGAGAATACCCCGTATTTTCTTTATTTATGAAAATTTCTGAAATCTGTAAAAACTTTCTCATAGCAACTTTTTACGTAGGAAACGGCTGTGTAGTCAGATTTCATTCCCAACGTTTCGATAGTTTGGAACCATAATCAACTTTGGTTTTTCATAGGGGCGCCATATTGGATTTTCACGGTTTTGAAAAGCCCCTATTTTTGCCTTTACAAATATGTATCACACTGAAAAAAGTTAGGTTATGGGTTGAAAAACGACAAAATATGATTTTGTTACGAATTTGGCAACGTCGCACGATGAAACACTCACTAAGGTAATTCTACTGCATTTAATCTCTTAACTACAATTAATAACAACATATCCTTATAAGTTATAGTTTCTCCTATGTGAAAATCTTTTGAAAAATAGAAATTACCCTTTTTGAAATTTTAGCACAAAAAAAGAAAGGAAAAAACAATAATGTGTCAAATGACATAATAACTACCAAAATAAAATGTCTAATTTAACGTTCAAAATGCGACACATTTGCTTCCACACATTTAGCACATTTTTTTTTATCAACGATCTGGTAACTCGATGAATTGTGTTACGGTTAACATTGGACAGAACATCCCGCGTTCGCTGTTCGAGGACTTCTCTGCTTGTCCACAAGAAGGAAACTACCACTCTAACCTACAATACAAACTACTCATATCAAATACACAAAAAACGGCAAGATTAAATTTCTTAGTGGTGGTGGTGAAGGTATTTATGACCTTGGAACAGTAATTCCATGAGCCACAGACTTTTGCTATCTTATATACACAAATATATACAAATACCTTAATAATCTAGAAGACAGAATTATGTTACCTATATACAAATATACAATATCTAAACTTATTTATACATATAATAATTTTTTTCCCCTCTTTCTTTTTTCTTTCTCCTTTTTTTTCTTTTCATTAATATTTTTTCTTTTTTTAATTAATCTTGTTTTTTTCCTTATTTTTTTTCTTATTTTTTTAGTTTTTCTTTCTTTTTTTTATTTATTTTTTAAATATACTTTTTTTATTTTCCAAATCATGTATACGGGATAGACAGGGACACACTTTTGCGTCCAGGGGCCCTTCAGGACGACTTCAGACAAAATTTCTTAGTAAATAGAATAAAATTTCCTTAAAGTAAAAGTGGATATAGTAGATAATTAGAGTACATTAACGTGACTAAATATAACGGAAAAATTAATTAATGCACATAACAAAGAAAATGTTCGCGGGATCCACGGCATTCAGAAAAGAGAAAATAGAAAAAAAGTTTGTTTGTCTGCCATTTAAACCGCGTAGCACAAGGGGTCTCGAGAGAATTTTTAAGAAAGCTGATTTGCATTGCGACAAAAAACAATTTAGAAATATTGTGAGGTAATACGAAAGATAAAGATAAAGCCACTGAAATGTTGGCTATCTATGAGATGAGATAAGTTGTGAATGTTGTAATCTTAAATACGTTGGACAGACTTAAAGAACCATTGAAACCAGATTCAAGAAATATCTGGCCCCGCCGAGATACTGTAGTGTAGACAAGTCATGGGTGGCACAACATATTTGGGATGATAATCACCACATAGATGAAGAAAATCGGAAACTTATAAAAAGTGTTAGACAACCAGCGATAAAAGTTAGACGCGTACGAAAGTATTTATATTTCTAAGGCAATAAAAAATAAAAGTTCCTTACACCGAGCTGTGTCATTGATTTATAGCCCTTTGTTTGCACTCTATCTTTGAGATAGATGGATTTCAAAACTCGGCAGGTAAAGTTATAACTGAAGTCCAAAAACCTTGTCCGGCAATTAAAAAGACAATACATGGAAAATTTTCTTGGGATTTCGTCCCTCTCTTTATCGGTCCTTACCTAAGACGTAGTATATAGGGCGATGTAAGTAAATTTGGTGAGTAATTTAGGATTTTTCATCCTCTGATGACGTTAACTTTGTTAGTGAAACGATCGTCAGGTCTTCAGAAATATGTGTCATAAATGCGTCTATAGGGTGGCTAAAAACGGAACAACCTCAGTACAAGGAAACTACAAACAAAAGTTGCAGAAGCTGATCTGTCTTGGAGCTTTGGCATCATGCTCTACCTTACAGCTGCTATAGAGGCAATGCTGAGTCTGAGTCCACTACAGATATAAGTGAAGAAGAAAATAGCACTAAATTCCTCAAGTCATTCGCCAAACCAACAGATCAATTACCAGCTAAACTAGACCTCATGGTTCAGTTTGAAGTAGCAATAAGTTACCGACAGGCATGGGACAGATAGGTCTAAACAAACGGAGGGAGCAAGACTGAGGAAAAGAGGACCTAACTGTTACGTTTTCTCCGGGTTCTGGATAAGTGAGACTTTAAATTTTAACAAAACAACTTTATTTACACTCTAAATATGGATACAATAAAATTTCTAGAATGTCTCTCTCACAAAACACTTCATTTACTGGCCTTACAATTACTACTCTCAACAAAAGTCACTAATCTGGTACTACAGTCACTACTCTCTTAACACTTTACACTGCTTCAAGTCACTACCACATTCTCTTACTGAACTGAACTAACTCGGGCTGGCTTGCTTTCGCTTTTATATACTCGCCGTACCTTCCCCTCCTTTCTAGAGCCTTCCATTCCAGAACGTTCCAGGACCTTCTTTTACTAGAAGGTTCTGTGAATACAGATCGGCCCCGTGTGTATACAGGGGGATGTATATACAGGATGATCCAAATGTGGTCACCACTCCTATGTTACACAAGAGGTGTTTCTCGAACTATAAGATCTCTCTGCGTATACAGGGTGTAAGGGTTCTCTACGTATACAGGGTGTATATACAGGGTGTTCGGAATGTGCAGACCTCAGTTATCCGTTCCGACGGGGTACAAGTTGGTAACTTCGTTATTTCTGGTCCTAGAGGGTTGAGACTTCGCCTGAGGGGGGTCACCCCAGGCACCCCCCGGGGGGTGGGGAGGCGGTGTTGCCAGATTGTGCAAAAATTCCCAGATGTTGGGGGAAATTCTGGAGATGTGGCAACACCGCACCTACGTCTATTGAAGTGCTTTGTAACACTGCCCCCCTCCTTAAGACTGTTCGTCCCGAACAGTATTTACCGGCCGCCAACTTGGGGGTTCATTGCCCCGATAGCGACTCAACCTCTCTATGTGAACAACTTTGGGTTTAGTTCTTGGAGACAGCTGGATTCTGTAGACTAGGTCGTTAATTTTCTTAGTCACCAAGTATGGCCCTTCCCATGGTTTCTGAAGTTTGGGACTGAGGCCCTTTCTCCTTGTTGGTTGGTACAGCCACACTGCATCACCTTCCTTGAATGTATGGGGTGTTGCTCTGCGATCCAAGCGCATCTTCATCCGGTCACTGCTTAAGAGGAGCCTATCTCTGACACATCTGTGTATAGTGCGCAGTTTCCCTTCTAGGTCGGCGACATACTCAGGTAACGTAGCTAGGTCCGCTATGTCCTCGTTCGGTGGTGGTCTCGTCATGTCGATTGGTAACCGCATCTCTCTGCCGGTCAACATCATGGATGGAGTGTAGCCGGTAGATTCATGCTGAGAGCTTCTGTAAGCTAGGAGGAACAGAGGTATCAGCTTGTCCCAGGTTCTCTGATTCTCGTCGACAAACATAGCAAGATACTGATTGATGGTCCTGTTATGCCGTTCTACCATGCCGTCTGATTGAGGGTGGAGTGGCGTTGTTCTCGTTTTCTTTATGCCTAGCAAGTCCATTAGGCTCTTCCAGACCTCTGATTCGAAATTCCGGCCCTGGTCGGTGTGAATCTCCAAGGGTACGCCATGCCGTGATATGACATTTTCCATCAGGGCTTCTGCTACGGTCGTTGCCTCTTGGTTGGGGATCGGCGCAACTTCAGGCCATTTCGAGAAGTAGTCCATCGCCACCATTATGTATCTGTTCCCAGACTCTGTGATGGGAAAAGGTCCTGCGATGTCTATGGCAACTCTCTCCGACGGTGTACCTGAGATGTACTGCATCATTTTTCCTCTGGATCGGGTCTTTGGTCCTTTCTTTGAAGCACATTGGTCACACCTTTTGCACCATTCTTCCACGCTTCTTCGGCAGTTTATCCAATAGAAGCGGTCTCTCACTCTGGCAAGAGTCCTGTTGACCCCAAAGTGGCCTCCACTTCTACTATTGTGTAACTCTTGAAGAACACCGTCTATGCACTCACTTGGCACAACGGTCTGGTATATACAGTCTCTACCATCGGCAGTTTCCCATTTTCGAGTGATCATGTCATTCTTTAGACACAATGAGTCCCATTGTAGCCAGTAGCCTTTAACCTCCGCCCCAAACCGGGACACATCGTGCCACTCAGGTCTTTTCCCCTTTTGTAGCCATTCTCTAATATTTTTCAAGTCTGGATCTGTCTTCTGTGCGTCTCTGATGTATTCAAGATTTACGTCTAGATCGGTGTTATTCTCCTGTCCTGCCACCAGTTGTTTGATCTGATGAGTTACTTTGTCGATCTCTTTGTTCTCTTGTCGCTCGCAAAATTTACATTCATGCACTGAACATGGTCTTCTCGACAGGCTGTTTGCATTGCCGTGACTTCTTCCTTTTCGATGTTCAATCCGGAAGTCGTAGCTCTGCAGTTTCTCTATCCATCGGGCTATCTGTCCTTCGGGATTTCTAAAGTTCAGAAGCCATTGCAGAGCAGAGTGATCCGACCTCACGCGGAATGTTCTTCCATACAGGAAGCTGTGGAAATGTTCGATGGATCTTACAACTGCCAGCAGTTCTTTCCGGGTTACACAGTAATTCCTTTCTGCTTTTCCGAACGTTTTGCTGAAGTAGCCTATCACAAGTTCTTCTCCGGCTTGGAGCTGCGAGAGTACTGCCCCAATGCCATACTGGGAAGCATCGGTGTCCAGTATGAACAGTCCTTCGTCCCGAGGATAAGCCAGTATAGGAGCAGTGAGAAGACGATGTTTGAGTTCTCTAAAAGACTCTTGGCAATCTGGTGACCAGATGAACTCGACCTTATTTTCAGTCAGGCTATGCAGAGGTTTCGCAATGCTGCTGAAGTACTTCACAAAGCGTCGGTAGTAGCTGCAAAGTCCCAGAAAACTTCTGACCTCATGTTTGTTCCTCGGCACAGGCCAGTCTCTTACTGCCTTTATTTTCTCTGGATCAGTTTCTATCCCTTTCTCAGAAACGACATGTCCGAGGAAACTCACTTTCTTCTGGAAGAGGACGCATTTCTTGGGATTAAGTTGCAGATTGGCACCTCTCAGCCTGGAGAAAACCTGCTTCAGATTCGACAGGTGTTCATCGAAAGTCCTTCCAATCACCATGACATCGTCGAGATACACCAGGCATGTTTCCCATGTAAGTCCTCTCAGCACTAACTCCATTAGTCGCTCGAAGGTGGCAGGAGCATTACATAAGCCGAATGGCATGACTTTGAATTGGTACAACCCATTCCCGGTTGAAAAAGCAGTCTTCTCCTTATCGTCTTTATGGAGTTCTACTTGCCAGTAGCCACTTTTCAGGTCTAATGTAGAGAACCACTTTGATCCGGCCAAAGTGTTCAAAGTGTCGTCGATCCGGGGCAGGGGATAACTGTCTTTCTTGGTGACATCATTCAGCTTCCTATAGTCCACGCAAAATCTCATAGTGCCGTCTTTCTTGGTGACCAAAACTACTGGGGACGACCAAGGACTATTAGATTCCTCGATCACACCATCTTCCAGCATTTCGTTAACCATCGCCTTGATTTCTGATTGCTTGGCAAAAGGCAGTCTTCTCGGCGGCTGTCTAATTGGTCTTGCGTCGCCAGTATTAATTCTGTGTTGCACTAGACTCGTACGACCTGTGATTTTATCTTGAGCGAAAATATCGGCCTCCTCCAATACGAACTTCACTGCCATCTCCATCTCCATATTGTTCAATTGGCCCCATGAATTCTTGAACCGCTCTACTAATTCTACTGGCAGTCTTCTGTCTAATGCAGTGGGTGTCACGTTTTTGGACAACGTCACTCGGTCAATGGGTTCGCAAGTGGCTATAACCTCACCTTTCTTCAATGTGACCCTGTTAGTTTGTACGTTGGCCACTCTTATGGGTATTGTCTTCTTAGGGTCTACTAAGCATCGTGCGACGAGGACACCATCACGTCTATCTTTTAGGGGCTCCGCTATGAGAGCAGACATACAATCAAGTTTCTTCTCTAGTCTGGCTCTGACAATCTTCTCACTGTTACCAGCAATCCGTGTATCCTCGTCGACAACAAGTCTCAGCCTGAGATTAGCTTCGCCTGCTGTTGGAGATAAACACAACTCTTCGTTACCGATTTTCAAGATCTTATTCTGGAAGTCTACTGATAGGACATCTAAATCTTCCATTAAATCCAGGCCCAGAATAAATTCGTCGACGATTTCTGCGACGACAGCCCTTACCTGTAGCTCAGTACTGCCCAGCCTAATGTAAACAGTGGCCTCTCCATGCACGGGTATTCTATCTCCTTTTGCCGTCTCCAACACAGGCTGTTTGTTGGTAGTGAGTGCTGACTTGTTTGGCAACATGTCTGGACGTACAACGGATCTAGTGGCACCAGTATCGATGGTGAAACTGCATTGTCTTCCGTCTATGCTGCCAGGTATAACGAGGCTCTCGTGGTAGCGTCGGATAGTGGAGACCTTTACTTTGGGGCCTTGGGACTCGCACGCCAGCTGCCGCCCCCTTACACTGGCGTCAGGTCGTTTCCCTGACGCCGCTCACTGTTGGTGTATTCTTGTCTTCTGCGAGCCACCTGTTGCGTTTGTGAGCACTGTCTACTTATGTGCCCTTTCCTACCACACTTGTAACATTCTATGTCTGACCAATCTGCTTTCGTCCTACGTGCCCCAACCGGTACAGTGAGCTTGGTTATGGCTTCTTTTATCATTTTCATTTCTTGTCTTAGTTCGGCTGTCGTGTCTGCAAAGTCCTCTATCTCCTTCACTTCGCGGAGCCTGTTGCGGCGAGGTTGAGATGCATTCTTCGCTGCTTCAAATTCCAAGCCATAAATTACGCAGTCCGTAAGTGTTTTGAACCTTCCGAGCCTTAAAGCTTGTTGCATTTCATTATCAAGTACCCCATCGATGAAGGTCTGGACGGTTATCTGGTTGACAAATTCTTCTGGGGCTTGGGGATATGCCAGTCGCACAAGTTTCTCCACTTCGGCACTAAATTCTTGCAGCGTCTCATTTGGCTTCTGGACCCTTGACTTTAGTTGTGTCTGGTAGACCTGGCTCATGTACTTGTTACCATATCTCAAATCTAGGGCCTGTATCACTGTTAAGTAGTTTTGCTGTTTCGACTCCGGGATGTTCTGGAGGATTTCTAGGGCTTTACCTCGAAGCGAGAGAATTAGAGCAGTTGCTGCCTGTTGTTCGCTCCACCCATTGCTGAGAGCTGCCGCCTCAAACTGCCTCCTGTACATGGGCCACGATGTTTCTCCGTCAAAAGTCGGCGGCTTCAAAGTTCCATGAGGCTGCTGCACGATTGGCATATCTTCTTCCCGACGATTTTGAACTGGGGACATTCCAGTAACTCCTCTTGGTTGAGTTCTGTCAGTCTGGCCCATCACCTGCTCTGTCAGTTCTCTATGTCTGACTTCTGTGCCTTTCATCATCATCTTCATTTGTTCTTTCAACCCTTCCACTTCTTCCCATCGTTTATTCAAATCCTCTGTTACATTTTCTACTTTCTTGTCCACATTTTCTACTTTCTTGTCCACATTTTCTACTTTCTTGTCCACATTTTCTATTTGTTCGTTGATCTGTTCAATTTCTTCTTTTACATCGACTCTTATATTGTGGAACATACTTCGGAGCTCTTCTTTATCTTCTTGTCGCCTCTGTTCCTCCTCTTCGCGTTGCCTCTTGAGGTCTTCTTTATCTTCTTGCCGCCGTCGTTCGTCTTCTTCGCGCCGTCTTCTTTCTTCTTCTTGTCGTCGTTGTTCGTCTTCTTCGCGTTGCCTCTTGAGGTCTTCTTTATCTTCTTGCCGCCGTCGTTCGTCTTCTTCGCGCCGTCTTCTTTCTTCTTCTTGTCGTCGTTGTTCGTCTTCTTCACGTTGCTTTTTCAGTAAGTCCATCAACTCTTTGATTTCAGCCATCTTGTCGTAGTCAGTCGATCTGGTGTTTACCATTTACAGCTAGCTTGCTTGTTCACTTCTTCACTCACTTATCCCACACTTCTGACACCAAATTGTTACGTTTTCTCCGGGTTCTGGATAAGTGAGACTTTAAATTTTAACAAAACAACTTTATTTACACTCTAAATATGGATACAATAAAATTTCTAGAATGTCTCTCTCACAAAACACTTCATTTACTGGCCTTACAATTACTACTCTCAACAAAAGTCACTAATCTGGTACTACAGTCACTACTCTCTTAACACTTTACACTGCTTCAAGTCACTACCACATTCTCTTACTGAACTGAACTAACTCGGGCTGGCTTGCTTTCGCTTTTATATACTCGCCGTACCTTCCCCTCCTTTCTAGAGCCTTCCATTCCAGAACGTTCCAGGACCTTCTTTTACTAGAAGGTTCTGTGAATACAGATCGGCCCCGTGTGTATACAGGGGGATGTATATACAGGATGATCCAAATGTGGTCACCACTCCTATGTTACACAAGAGGTGTTTCTCGAACTATAAGATCTCTCTGCGTATACAGGGTGTAAGGGTTCTCTACGTATACAGGGTGTATATACAGGGTGTTCGGAATGTGCAGACCTCAGTTATCCGTTCCGACGGGGTACAAGTTGGTAACTTCGTTATTTCTGGTCCTAGAGGGTTGAGACTTCGCCTGAGGGGGGTCACCCCAGGCACCCCCCGGGGGGTGGGGAGGCGGTGTTGCCAGATTGTGCAAAAATTCCCAGATGTTGGGGGAAATTCTGGAGATGTGGCAACACCGCACCTACGTCTATTGAAGTGCTTTGTAACATAACGTTAGACTCGCTAAGTCCCTAGGAAAAGCTTCCCCCATCTTTCAAGCAGAAAAGCATCCTATTAGAAAATCGAATGTTACGTCGACCTGACATTTTACTCATGACATTCATGTAGGCTTTGATCATGTGGGGGTGAATTATCAAATTATTTTGTAATGGAGTGATGGACATCAAATGTGGTACACAAGTAGCTGTTGAGAAACCGATAGCCCGAATTGTTTGGGAGTAAAATCGCTTAAGCAGAAAGGGAATAAATAAGTGGCTGATTGGGGAAAATTGGAACTTTTTGATTAAAAAATCGAGTAATACATCGTTTTAGAGGTTTATGAGTACAGAAATGCAAGTATTGCTAAGCGTTTAACATTTTATCATGAAATTCAAGGCTGGGTTGGTTGGGAAGGATTACATATTAATTTTATTTGTAATCAAGTAATCAAGTTAAAACGACACATTCAACAAAAAAATATTTCTGATGCGAGTAGATTATCAGAGAGATGTGTAACTTATCATTCAATTTGCAGCACTATTTAATCTACTTACAATAATTCCAATGTGTAGAACGACAGTACTTTTTGACATTATTCAGCAGTCAGACAAATGACGATGAGGAGTTAGCCGCTAGCCAAGAACGCGCTCTATTGAGAGCGTCGTACTGGTACCAAAATAATTGGTTATCGTTAAAATTATCTCTCTTGTAGAGATGGGCAGGCATGTAAAGGCGCGTCTCCATTGATGAGTAAACCCAGATGCCTACGGAATTATATCGCACGTGAAGCAGTAATCAGGCTTTATGTTGCGGTCATAAAGGGATATCGGCGTAGTTATCCGCCAAAGCTGTACGATAGATAAAGCAATTCCTCTGTACACAGACAGTAGTATAGGGTAGTGTTAGGTAGGTATAGCCTCGTAAATCTTATTTAGTTACGTACCGTCAGTTCTAAATGTCTGTATGCAGCACAGGATAGGATGTCCTGGAATTAGCTGCATTAGTAGATTGTGGTGATATCAAATAATGAATGAATAATTCGAATCCAGTTAGTGAATTTTTTAGGACTGATTCTGCATACAATTCGCGGCCAGTTGTTGAGTGTTTAAGTCTGAGAACAGTCAGCCCATCCACAGCCAATAAATAACCAGATCTTACTTATACTTATAAGCGAATCGAAATATTAATATTGAAACACTATTGATATATATATATATATATATATATATATATATATATATATATATATATATATATATATATATATATATATATATATGAGACATACTTGGTTCTTGGGTTGAACCGCGTCCAGAATTTATGAAAACTCGACGTTTCGGCTTCTGTTTTGAAGCCATTTTCAAGAGGTAAAGGAAATATGTAAGGACACTCCAAGGCCTCAATCTGCCTTCTCCTTAGAGCGGTGGGTTGGGTTGGTTTCAAGAGGTAAAGGAAATATGTAAGGACACTCTAAGGCCTCAATCTGCCTATTCCTTAGAGCGGTGGACAAAGGTGGGTTGGGTTGTTGTAGATCGATAACGGGGCCTCAATCTGCCTACTCCCCAAATCGTGCCGGAGATCGTCTGTGAGGTCTCAGTGTGTTCAACCCTAGGCGTCAGAGAGATCTGGCAGTTCGTTGCAAGTCTTGTCTTATATATGTCGTTCCGTCTACCTTTGGTCGCGGTATTTAGAGGATGAGGAGGATTAAGAGGGTCACCGGCATTTGTTGAGACAGATAATGGGGAAAAAAATTGTCTGTGGAATTTATTTTCTGTTTGTGTGTTTGTAATGAAGATATAATAGGTTTCCAAGTGGTTGGAAGGCGAAGACCATCATCTCTCTTATTTAAACAATCGGGACGTTTTTCAATCTCGATTGCTTCGCGAGTAATTCTCGTTTTGAAGTTGTAAACTGGTGCTATTGTTTTGGCATTATCGAAGTCTATTTTGTGTCCTGTATGAATATGATGCATGGCCAGCGCCGATGAGGGGTCGGATTTTATAACTGCGAGAGTGTGTTCATATATTCTATTGTGGATGCGTCTGTTCGTTTGTCCTACATACGTTCGGGAACAGTCGGAACAAGGAATTTCGTAAACTCCGAGCTATTCGTTTGGGGTCGTATTCTTGGGAGCTTTTATCAGATTTGACAGTTTTTGTTCTGTTGTAAATACGGTTTTGATATTATGGGTTCTGAACAAAAACTGTCAAATCTGATAAAAACTCCCAAGGATACGATTCTAAACGAATCCCACGGAGTTTACGAAATTCCTTGTTCCCGCTGTTCTCGAACTTATGTAGGACAAACAAACAGACGCATCCACAATAGAATATATGAATACACCCTCGCAGTTAGAAAATCCGACCGCTCATCGGCGCTGGCCATGCATCATATTCATACAAGACACAAAATAGACTTCGATAATGCCAAAACAATAGCACTGGTTTACAACTTCAAAACGAGAATTATCCGCGAAGCAATCGAGTTTGAAAAACGTCCCGATTGTTTAAATAAGAGAGATTATGGTCTTCGCCTTCCAACCACTTGGAAACCTCTTATATCTTCATTACAAACACACAAACAGAAAATAAATTCCATAGACTAATTTATGTCCCCATTATCTGTCTCAACAAATGCCGGTGACCCTCTTAATCCTCCTTATCCTCTAAGTACCGTGGCTAAAGCCCCCCACTTAATTGACCTTAACCCTACTACTTTCACTAACAACGAAGTAGGTAGACGGAACGACATATATAAGACAAGACTTGCAACGAACTGCCAGATCTCTCTGAGGCCTAGGGTTGAACACACTGAGACCTCACAGACGATCTCCGGCGAGATTTGGGGAGTAGGCAGATTGAGGCCCCGTAATCGATCTACAACAACCCAACCCACCTTTGTCCACCGCTCTAAGAAGTAGGCAGATTGAGGCCTTATAGTGTCCTTACATATTTCCTTTACCTCTTGAAACCAACCCAACCCACCTTTGTCCACCGCTCTAAGGAGTGGGCAGATTGAGGTCTTAGAGTGTCCTTACATATTTCCTTTACCTCTTGAAACCAACCCAACCCACCTTTGTCCACCGCTCTAAGGAGTGGGCAGATTGAGGTCTTAGAGTGTTCTGACATATTTCCTTTACCTCTTGAAACCAACCCAACCCACCTTTGTCCACCGCTCTAAGGAGAATGCAGATTGAGGCCTTAGAGTGTCCTTACATATTTCCTTTACCTCTTGAAAATGACTCCAAAACAGGAGGCGAAACGTCGAATTTTCATTAATTCTGGACGCGGTTCAACCCGAGAACCAAGTATGTCTCACATTAATCGGAAATCTTTTTGAACAGATATATATATATATATATATATATATATATATATATATATATATATATATATATATATATATATATATATATATATATATATATAATGCCAATTAAAAAAGAGCACTAAATATAGATATTATGTGTAGTCAGAGGGAAGATACAACCAAGTGTATATGAAACTAAGAATGGCCAAGTAAATTGTCTCGATGGATGTAGAAGACTGTTATAAATACCTGGGAATACAGAAAGCGATAAAAATAAACCACTCAGTAATTAAGAACGATCTGACAAATGAATTTACGAAACGATAAAAGCCGGTGGTGCGAGCACATTACAACAGGGGGAACCTGACCAAGTCTCTCAATACATATGTATTTTCTGCACTTAGCTATTAATTTGGGATTGTAACGTGGAACAAAACGAACATCGAAAATCTACAACGGAAGGTGCGAACACTCCTAACACAAAATCTAAAAAGCATCATCCCCGTAGTGGTGAGCGGGACACCAAGGTGGAAGAGGAGTGTTGAATATTGGTAAACAGTGAGATCAGCATATATTGAACCTACATACGTATTTCCACCAACGGGCGGTTACTTCTGAATTACACCGTGCCATATGTGAAGAAGATGATTCAACACCCCTACAATTAAAATAAAGTGAAATGCAAAGTCACCATCGGACTGATTAGAAGAACCTGCAATATTGGATGCAGAAACCTCTCCATAGGCGACATCTGAATGAGACGTCCTAGACACATGTCTACAAATTGGCGTCGAACTATTGGTTGGTGTCGGGACAGATGTTTCCAGAGACACAGGGGTTTTTGCTGGCCGTACAAGATCAGGTCATCCCAACAGAAAACTACCTACAGTATATAGTTCAAGATAGTTCGGTTCAAGATGACAAACATAGATTTGGGTGTCAGTCATCAGAGACTATCCAGCACGTCAAGTGTTTGCTGCAACAGAATATAAAGACAGGCACGACGCAGTTGCGAAAATAATTAATCAAGAACTGGCTCTGTAGTCATGTCGTGAACTGGTGTAGTTCCTAAGAATCTTCAAGAGAACATTTATAAGGTTATGCAGAAGGCGGTAATACTTTCAACTGCCCATACCATGCGGAGATTCCTGGGAAATGAGAATGTGTGGCGTTGGCATTCAGGATCCGACAACTTGGAAAGGGCTTCATCTGAGATCAGTCCCTTTGGTATCTGAGATACCTGGGATAAGTAAATGTTCCCCTTCGAGGGTATGTGAAAGTATTTCCGGCGATAAGTAGATAATAATAATAATACGGTTTGCTAATTGGCCGCTTATATCTACAACCAGATGTTAAGATAACTCTGCGACTGAAAGATAATAGTAATAATAGGCAGATGATTCAACACCGCTACAATTAAAAGAAAGTGAAATACAAAGTCACCATCGGACTGCTCAGGACAAGCTGCAATCTTGGATGCAGAAGCCTCTCCATGGGCGAGATCTGTATGAGATCTGCCAGGCACATGTCGACAAAATGGCGTTAAAATACTGGTTGGTGTCCGGACGGGTGTTTCCAGAGACAGAGGGGTTTTACTAGCCATACAAGATCAGGTCATCCCAACAAGAAACTACCTGAAGTATATAGTTAGACATAATTCGATCCAAGATGACAAATGTATATTTGGGTGTCAGTCATCAGAGACTATCCAGCACGTTACAGGAGGATGTCAAGCGTTTGCTGCAACAGAGTATAAAGAGAGGCATGACGCAGTTGCCAAGATGCTTCATCAAGAACTGGCCCTGAAATTGGGACTTTTAAACCTTAGTAAGGTGCCCTAATACAGATACACTCCTGAGCCTGTTCTAAAGAACTCGGGGCACAGGTTGTACTGGGATCGGACGGTGCTCACAGATCAACGAGTTGTGCACAACAGACCTGATATAATAACAGTGCATTCCTACAACCAAGTGACGCTAATTGATGTGGCCATTCCAAATACTAATAATCTAGAGACAAAGCACAACGAGAAGGCCATTAAGTACAGAGACCTCGAGAGACAAGTAACGAGACAGTAAATGACAGATAGTGTCCGAGTGATTCTAATAGTCATGTCGTCAACTGGTGCGGTTCCTAAGAATCTTCGAGAGAACATTAAGATGCTGGGTCTTGGAGAGCATCTTTATAAGGTTATGCAGAAGGCGGTACTACTTGCAACTGCCCACACCGTGCGGAGATTCCTGGGAAATGAGGATGTGTCGCGTTGTTGTTCAGGGCCCGATAACTTGGAAATGGCTCCATCTGAGTTCAGTCCCTTTGGTATCTGAGATTCCTGGGATTGGTGAATGTGAAAGCCGTTCAGGCTAAAATCGAAAATAATAATATTAATAAGTCCGAATACTAATAATCGAGAGATAAAGTACAAGGAGAAGATCATTAAGTACAGGAACCTCGAGATGCAACTAAAGAGACAGTGAAGGACAGATAGTGTCCGAGTGATTCGAATAGTCATGTCGTCAACTGGTGTGGTTCGTAAGAATCTTCGATAAAATAGTGAAAGACTGAGACGGAGAACACCTTCATAAGGTTATGCAGAAGGCGGTAATACTTGTAACTGCCCACACCCTGCGTAGATTCCAAGGAAACGAGAATGTGTCGCACTGTAGTTCAGGGCCTGATAAGTTGGAAATGGCTCCATCTGAGCTCAGTGCCTTTGGTGTCTGAGATACGTGGGATGAGTGAATGTTCCCCTTTGAGGGAGCCTGAAATCCCTTGAGGCTACATTTGATAATAATAATAATAATAATAATAATAATAATAATAATAATAATAATAATAATAATAATAATAATAATAATAATAATAATAATAATAATAATAATAATAATAATAATAATAATAATAATAATAATAATAATAATAATAATAATAACAGGCCAAAGTCAACAGCAAGTAAGACGAAGAGCTCCACCCACTGAGGATGCTGCGCAGGAAAATCAGCCAATAGACTATGGTTGTTAATGAAACCATTATGCGCATTTACTACAAAGTAACACAACTCGGACAACAGGCGACCGGATATAGACAACAACTTCACACCGAATTTCTCAAAATGTACCCACACATACAGGTGACCTAACAGAGAGTAGCGAATCATTGCCGTGTCATACTTAGGAATAACCTTATACCACAAACGAAACTGAATACCATCAGAGAGGAAGTTGAGTATGAAATTACTAACATAGCGGTTACGGAAAATAACGAAATCCTGTTTGATGGTAGTAATCTGCAACCTGTACATACTGACATACAACAAAATGAGGAACTCGTCGCGAAATTTTCAACATAAATGAGTCGTGCAGTAGCGGAGTATGAAGGAACAGATCATCTTACTAGACCACCATTACCTAGGCTAAGATCATCTAGAAACCTGCAATTATAGCTGAACTTTTGAACAGAATAATTTTGCCATCGCACCTACTAGAAATCAACACATTGGAGCACATGCATACACTGATTTACTGTGCAGCAATTAAAACTCTAGGCATTAAGATTTCTGATCTAAGGTTCAATCACACAGACTCGCGTTAAAGAGTGCGCCCGTGGGAAAAAAGGTTAACAAGTAGAGTGGAAACACTTCGACAAGAAATTGGACAACTGACGGAATACATTGGGGGAAAGTAGAGGAAATAATAGGCGGATTTCGACAACACTCAGCACAAGACCCAGCCAACCACACTGCACAAGAACATCTGGACACCTTAAAACAGAAGCTTTCTGTATATGCAGAACGGTTGATGAGATATAAAGCGAGCAATAATAGGAAGTGCGACAATACAATGGTTGGACGCTCTGAAAGAACTTTCTACCGTTAGCATAATTCAGCTAGGAATGTAGCCACCGGCAATTAGCCACAACAGCCTCCTGCAACATTGGCGCCAGCTGGGTGAATGAAGAACACCGAGTTTGTCAGAGTTATAACCAAATGCATTATGAGCCGTTTACAACAGATGATGTAACCGAGGTTATTAAAGAGCTTCATAATTGGAAGACACCCGGACCTGATGGCGTCCAAAACTTCTGGCTGAAGAAATTTGGGTGTACACATCATCCATTGACGGTGTCAATAAATAATGTTATACTTGACCCAAAGAAGATGCCATTGTTTTTCACACAAGGAGATACATATGATCCTGCCAAAGGACCATCATTGTTCTGCAGACCCCGGCAGATACCTACCAACAACTTGTCTTTTGACCATATATAAGTTGATCACATCCTGCATTGAGAAACGCATATATGCGCACTGTGAACGAAACAACATAATTGCGAGCCAGCAAAAAGGGTGTGCCAAAGGATCTATCGGATGCAAATAACAGCTAATAATTGATTCAGTTGTGTCCAATCAAGCTTACAATGGACGAAGAAATATCTTTGATGCGTACGTGGATTACAAAAAGGCATTTGATTCAGTTTCACATGAATGTCACACAATGTCTACCTGGAGAACAAAGATTCAGTTACGGGTACAAACGGGTGATAACATCGTACCCAGCACGATACCAATTAGAAGAGGCATATTTCAAGGCGACTCGCTAAGCCCATTGTGGTTCTGCCTCGCATTGAATCCACTATCAAACCGCCTAAACTCCACCAGATATAAAGAACCTGACCAAAGCTCTGAATACATATCCATGTTCTGCACTTAGCTACTCATTTGGGATTGTGAACTGGAGTAAAACGGACATCGAAAATCTACAACGGAAGGTGCGGACACTCCCAACAAAATCCAAACAGCTTCATCTCCGTAGTGCTATCGAGCGAGTAACCCTACCTAGACACCTACCTAGACACCAAGGTGGAAGAAGGAGTGTTGGATATTGGTAAACAGTTGAACCAGCAGATAGCGAACCCCCGTACATATTTCCATCAGCAGGCGCTTACTTCTGAACTACACCGTGCCATATGCGAGGCAGATGATTCAACACCGCTACAATTAAATGAAAGTGAAATACAAAGTCTCGGACTGCTCAGGACAAACTGCAATGTTGGATACAGAAACCTTTCCATGGGCGAAATCGAATGAGATCTGCCAGGCACATGTCGACAAAATGGCGTCAAACTACTGGTTGGTGTCGGGACGGATGTTTCCAGAGACAGAGGGCTTTTTGCTGGCCCTACAAGATCAGGTCATCCCAATTAGAAACTACCTGAAGTATATAGTTGGAGATAATTCGGCCCACGATGACAAATGCAGATTTGGGTGTCAGTCATCATAGACTATCCAGCACGTCACCGGAGGATGTCAAGCGTTTGCTACAACAGAATATTAAGAAAAGCACGACGCAGTTGCGATAATACTTCATCAAGAACTGGCTCTGAAACCAGCACTTTTAAATCTTATTAAGGTGCCCTACTATAGATACACTCCTGCCTGTTCTAGAGAACTCAGGATTACAGGTTGTACTGGGATCGGACCGTGCTCACAGACCAACGAGTTGCCCACAACAGGCCAGATATAATAACAGTGGATAAGTCCTTCAAGCAAGTGATGCTGATTAATGTAGCCATTCCGAATCTTGATAATCTAGAGATAAAGTACAACGGGAAGATCGTTAGGTATAGAGACCTCGAGCTAGAAGTAAAGAGACAGTGGTTGGTGGATAGTGTCCGAGTGATTCCACCAGTCTTGTCATCAACTGGCGTGGTTCCTAAGAATCTTCCAGAGAACATTAAGAGACTAGGTGTTGAAGATATCCTTAATAGGGTTATGCAGAAGGCGGTAAAAGTGCCGACACCGTGCAGAGATATCTGGGAAATGAGGATATGTCGCGTTGTCGTACAGGGCCCGATAACTTGGAAGGGTCTTAATCTAAGCTCAGTCGCTTGGTATCTGAGATACCTGGGATGAGTAAATATTCTCCTTTGAGGGAGCGTGAAAGCCGTTCAGGCTAAAGTCGATAATAATAATAATAATAATAATAATAATAATAATAATAATAATAATAATAATAATAATAATAATAATAATAATAATAATAATAATAATAATAATAATAATAAAAATAATTGTAATAATAATGCTAATAGTAATAATAAACGCCTTTATTCACAGACCTACTTTACAAGTGTAAAGTACACTATCAAATAGACATTAAATTGACGTTTTCCGCTTATATATTTCTTTACTTCCACTGTAATTTTGCATTTTTTATTTATTGCAATTACAGATTAGGTGTATAATTTCAATTTTTTTGTATTTTTCTAAAAATTTTTCGATTTTTCCTGAAAAAAAGACAAACTTTGGTGTAATTTTTTTTAGAAAGTTTCTTAAAAAGATTTTTATGTACCTAATTGTTGTTTAGGCTAAATTGCCCAATTTTTAGTGAATTTTCTTGAAAAAAAAATCACTAATGAGGAGATCCCGACGAAATTTTGAAAAAATTTCTTCAAATGAGCACTAATTAAAAATTAAAAATTTTGATTAAATGTTTCATATTTGAATAGCTCAATTTTCTATTAACGTATAAGGTTGACCAAGAAACGAGTTTTTTCGGGAACACTTTAAGTATACTTTCGGAAATTTTTGTACATTTTCAACCAATAAAGTAATTTTGAAGAAATATGGCACATTGTTTTTACTATATAGGGTAAACTGGTAACCAAATTTGATGCCTGCTTTCTTAAAATAACACACACATATTTGCTATTAAAATAATTTTTATGAAAATTCACTACCATAACGCACTTGCTGCGTTAAGACTGTTTTAAAAAATAAGGCGTATTTTCATGAAACAAATTTTTTGAAAATTTTCATGTAAACTTATTTTTTATTCCTGTTAAAGAGCTTCCTGTTAACAATTATATGTTGGCTGGTGTGGTTTCTGTGTTAACGATTGGGTTCACTTTATTTGCCAGAAAAGTCAGACCAGCTTTTTTGGGAAATGTACATTTTTTACGTTTATGTTCGGAAAATGTTTGTATTTTTTCAAACAAAAAATTAGTTTGATGAAATGCGCTTCATTATTTCTACTACAAAGGTTATACTATCTACGCAATATGATGTCTTTCTTAAAAAAACATTTTTAACACTAAAAACAGTTCTATGAAAATTAGCTACAATAACCCACTTGCTGCGTACAGACCCTTTTATATACTCTTTGCAGATCTCTTCAACTGTGTTATTTATTTTTAGCAAATGTTCTAAATAGCGTTCTTTTTATGGGGACACTGGCAAACAACGAGGTCAAATCAAACGATATTAAAACCTCGCCTTCAACCAATTTAATATTTTTTTTTACTTTATTAATAAACTCAACCGTATTTGAAACTGAAAAACTTTTATGTTTTATAGGCAAGCCTTTAAATTCGTGTGTTAACCATCAGCTATATTTAATGTCGGGGAAGTTATAGCTAGAACAACAGGAGTCACCGGTTTTCCGGCTTTATGAATTTTCGAGAGACACTACTTTTTAGGAACTTTTGGATTTGAAGCTTTTAACTTTTTTCTTAAAGCTTTGGTCATAAGGTTATGACATATCTTTAAAGGGCTTTTAGTCAACCTCATGACATGAGCTTTGCCTTTCATTGACTATAACACAAAAAAGTTATCTCCTTTTAGGAACCAGATTTCTGCTATTGTCTAATACTGTTCATGTGGCCAAAAATAAATAAACACTAAAAGAAGATTGTGTAGTGCAGGCAAGTAATTTATTTCGTAAGAATGTCTAGAAACTAGTCTCCCCAGGAGTCCTGATTATTTTAGAAACTTCTCCTAGGAAACAGCTAAACTGTAGATAGAACTTTTAAACTATGTAGTTAAAACAATTCCAGTTTATTAACCGTCTAAAAAGTTGACACAGCTAAAAAATATCGCTGTGCAAAGAAACTCACAGTGCACTTCTCCAATTTCAGTTATTTCGTATTACCATGGACGCCGTACAAAAGAGAGCTGAGATCGTTATGTGAGTTTTTCTCTCATTCCGCACTAAAAATATCTGGCTTCAAATTATAGAAGTTGTAAGAAGTGCTAACGTAAGCGCTTGCGGATCGATCCGGACCAGGGGGTGGAGAAGCAGTTTTCTTGAATGGTGTTTTCCTTCGCTTGAGAAAACGAGGAGCGTTTCACTACCATTGGAGACTTAGATCTCTAAGTGATGAAACTTTTTCCGTTCTGAAATTAGTTTAGTGCGCTCCGAGTGTTTTCTTTAGCCGTGCACATGCACTCCTTCGCCTTTTTACAGGTGCGAATTCAAGTTCGGATTCACGCTTTTCCGACCAGCTTTTCGCACTGTCTCTGATAATGGGATTAAAGTTGTGCACTCTAAGCTCCTAATTAAATACTGTTTTATGTGTTCTAGTACAGTTTTTAATCTGTTTATCAAGAAAGCACTCGTCCCCTTTATTGGAGTCTGCAGTGCAATTCGCTGTAAGAGATAAAGACTCGAATTGTTACCTCTAAAAATGTTGGTATTGAGCTAGATCAAATCTTCTTGAGATTTATTGATGAGTTAATACGATTTAACGCGAATGAAATTTCTTACGCGTTCTCGATTAGATCTATTTTAGTGAATTTTCTTTAAAAAAAATTCACCAATGAGGAGATCCCGACCTTGAATTTTGAAAAATTCCTTCAAATAACCCATATCCATGGTCAGTTTCAGTTTTATATGTTTCTATATATATATATATATATATATATATATATATATATATATATATATATATATATATATATATATATATATATATATATATATATATTCGTTAGCCAAGAAAATCGGACAAGGTTTTCCGGGAAATTTTGGGTTTTCTTTCAAAAAAGTTCATATCTCCGAAAATAAAAAAGCTATGGTAACCAATCTTGGTACGCTGGTTTCTGTCATAAAGAGTATTTGTACCAAAATTCAGATCTCTAGGTTAAAAGACAAAGAAATTACAAGCCTCTGATTAAAAACAAGTTGAAACGTCAAAATTGATAATTCTGCTTACATTAGCGCGCATTAGCGCTTGGTTGAGTAAAAATACGGCTAGAAATGTCTAACAAGCACCTAGGTCTGTGTCTCAGCGGTCATTTTCCATCATTTTGTTAAAATATGTGAAAAAAATCAATTTTAGACAAAAATTGTATGGTTTAAATAATCAAGACGTTAGAAAATTAATATCCTAGAGTATATACCTGTTAGTACACACTGTCATGTCGGCAATGACCGAGAGGTAGAGGAAACATTTATAACACGCGTTCTAATGTCAGTTGGTGACTTCACTTTTTTTATTTATTTTTTGTTTGTTTTTTGTCTTATTTCATTTTACCGGTATCTTATCAGATTGTGTAATTCCGATGAATTTTTTAGCGAGTTTTTGAACGACAAATTCAATTAGGAGAAGATGGAGACTTTTAAGATTTAATTCAATTTAAATCGCACATCTGGTTGTTTGTTATTGCCCTAACTAAGTGAAACCGTCCCATACTTAATACAACCGTAGACTTTTCCCGTGACTTCACCTAACTTCGTTGGCCAGGACCCAGTTTTTCTGGAACATTTGAAGTTTATTTTTTGAAATTTTTTGTACATTTTCAAATAATAAAGTCATTTTGATGAGATATGGTACATTGTTTCTACTATATAGGTTATACTGGTAACCAAATTTGATGCCTGGTTTCTTTAAAAATAGGCATATTTGTTATTAAAAACATTTTTATTCACTACCACTACAAAATTCCGTCCTTCTATCAAAATGTCTATAAGTTTTTGAACTAGATGTAGCTTGAAGGGACGCATCTTTTCGAGTTTGAATAAGTTTTTAATTGACATGTGAGACATATTGTGTTATTGGCCCATCTGTCGAAGCGATTGGTTGGGATTGTCCTGTAAATCAACTGAAATATTTATAACCACATTACCACTAGTAGTGCTTTTTGGTCTGCCTGTTTTTGGTCTGACTTGTTAACTTCCTGTTTCATTGACTTTCTTTAGAAGTTTGCTTACACAAGATTGGGTAATAGCAGGCCGATTAGGGTAAGCTTGATTAAATAGATTGACAACTTCCGATTTTATTCATTTGCGGTCACCATATCCAACCATCATTAACACTTCATTTTTTATTCTTTTTCAGCTAGAGCTGCAATGCTAATTTCTGTTAACTGAGTGCTTAAGAACATTTATCAAAGACTGTCAAATTTATCACTGCAGATAAAGCAGCTGGTAACATTACAAATGAAACGACTTATCTTCATAATTTCAGTGTATTCATGTGACTGAATTTAGTTTGAGTACATGAATAACTTAATGTGACAAATAAAGAACTTAAAACTTACATCATTGAATATATCTCTTAAATGCTTATTAGAATCTGCAAAATATACATTGAAAATAACAAAGTTGGTATTTTTTCTGAGCCAGCCTGTATAGTCACACACAGACTTTTTTTACTTGACAAGAGTGTAATTTTAAATAGATCAATATACCAAGTGTCAAAAAAATATTTTCGGTGGTTCTCGAAATACTAACAATTTTTGAAAATTGTTTTTTACAACTACTTTTGCAGTAGTAAATGAAGATGGGAAAAAACTCCAAATACAATTAGACCTTTTTCCCCTTAGGGCTCGTCCGCGTCTTTGCCGCCCGCAGCCTTTGGCTTATTGTGCATGCTCTTTGTCTTTTCTACTCCATCCATTCCAAAATCACTGTGCCTTGAACTAGTCTGCACAGCAATTGGTAGGGTAAAGTTTTATATTGCTTTGTCTCCGGTCTAGACTGTCCAACCACCCCATTTTATGCAGGTGTTTCTTGACAGCCATGTGCCCCTTCAAGAGTCCTATTATGTTCCTGAGCTGTCCTCTGCCAATATTTAGTAGCTCTACACCTCTCTTTGAACTGTGTTCCTCAATTACTGACTTCCCATGTCTGAGCGCTGGACAGTCTGCCTAGTACAGCTTATGTTGGTTTCTGACCCAGGACTTAACGGATCCCATGGCAATGCTCTTCGTCATGTCCAGGACCGGTTCTGGTCCTATAAATGGTTTTGCTGATCCTGTCTTCGCGAGATTGTCAGCTTCTTTATTGCTTTTGACCCCGAGTGACCCGGCACCCAGATGAGGGTGACCTCATTCTGCCCAGCCAGGTCGATCGTCTCGTCTCGGCATTCACTGACCAGCCTGGAATTTACCCGTAGGCTACTTAAGGCCTTAAGGGCTGTCTGGCTATGAGGATCCGCTTGTTGGGATGTAGCCCCTCCTCTTGTTCTCTCGCACGCAGTGCAAGATGGTGTACATTTTGACCTGAAAGACCGTTGCATGAGCTCTGAGGAAAATACTGTGACTTACCCTCGATCTTTCCGAATAAACGCCTGCCCACGTCCAACGCTTCCCACCGGATCCGTCCGTGAACCAGACGAGCGCGTCCGGTTGTAGGCCCGGCTTCTCCCCCCACCATGCTTCGCGGTCGGGGATTACCACTGTAAACTTGTTTTCCCTGCAGATTCGCGGGCTCGCTCGAAGTGAGTTAGGTATAGGAACATGTAGTATCATTTTGTAGTAATTTTTATCGCCAATTCGATTATGTAACGAAAAATAGGTTATTCTATTTAAAAAAAAAAAATTTATTCTGGCCAGAACTCCATAAACTTTTTTTTTATATTTAAGAGTTTTGACTTTGAGAACGGGCTCATTCAGTCACAGTCAATCTTTAAAATGTACAAGGATGCATTTGACAGTGCTTTTCACGATGGCAAAACCTGTCTTAAGAATGCTAATCTAACAAGCTCTTTTTTAATTTTTTTTTTAATCTATTTTTTTTTATCTCCCTATAAACTTGCTGTTTATCAAAAATAGGTAATAAAATTAAAACATACATACATGTCCATTCACACACATACGCGAGCGCGGATACACTCATGTTTACGCACTGACGTCAACAGGATTTATTTGTCCAGTAGTTAACACTAGATGCAAGACATCAAATTCACAGTACTTCTTCATGTGCACATACACACACATACATACACATGTACTTCATAAACTTCTAATGACCGGTTTTGCTGAGACACCCTGTATATGGTGGGCGGTTTATGTGGCGCAGAAATTTAGATCTCGCGAGTTGAGGACAACTTCCGCTATACAGTGTGTCCCAAACTGGATGGGAATGTATTGCTATCTCCGTTATTATTAGAGATAGGGAGACGGTTTAATTAGCAATGTTTTGTAGAATTTCATGCTCGTTCCAAATATGACTTGTATTTTGCCTCTTTTTGTTTTCGAGTTATTTTGAAAAAAAACAAAATGTCGATATCTTTTTTCTTCAATATCTAAGTAGGCATTGATCTGACATGTCTAAGACTTGCACATTATCAGGACACTTTTTACAGAGGAATCTTTTTGTGCTATTCTCAACTTTGGATTGTCATTTGTTTTTGAGCTACAGGCAACGTTTGTTTTTATTATGGCAGCCATATTGGATTTTTTGCTCATGTGAAAGCCTGTGAAAATATTTTCCAATGATGTACAACATGCTTGAGAAATATTGTAATTGCACTGACAATTTTGAGAAAAACTGTTTTGAGGATAGTAGGCTATGAAAACCAATACCAAAAAACAAATGACAAAAAAAATGTTTAAAAAGCAGTAGGCCGTGGAGTCTAACAATAGACTTCTACTTTTAACATAATTTTCCGTAATGATTCACAATAAAAAAATATTGTGATTTGATTTACAATACTTAATTAGGTAATAATGCTAGGTAATATTATGTGAAATAGTTTAATAACGAAACCCGGCAATAACAAATAGAAACTTAAACTCAACAAAACAATACAATTAGAAACGGAACTCAACAAATAGTAAAATAGAAACCTAAAAATACACTAAATAGAAAATTGTTCAATATGGCCACCGTTTTGTTCAATGCACTTTATACACCTTTTTGAAACATGCCTGCAAACTCTGGTGTGGGTGTTTTGGTTAATATGATTTATAGCTTTCGTGATTCTGTTTCGTAATTCATTGATATTTTGTGGTGGATCGAATTTATACACATCACTCTTCAGAGTACCCCAAAGATAAAAATCCATGGGTGTTATATCAGGACTTCGAGCACACCAATGAACCGGCCCATTGTTACAACTGACACGATTA
Source organism: Tillus elongatus (assembly GCA_964006375.1). Taxonomy (NCBI): domain Eukaryota; kingdom Metazoa; phylum Arthropoda; class Insecta; order Coleoptera; family Cleridae; genus Tillus; species Tillus elongatus. The sequence continues at coordinate 51,452,292 of OZ023262.1, forward strand.
TTAAAATTTTGACACCAAAAGTCATTGACGATCCTAGCATTGTGAGCTGGACAACCGTCTTGTTGGTACCAAATCACGTCTAAATTAACATGAACTCTTCTAATCGTTGGTAAGATATCATTTTTCAATAGATTAAGATACCTTTCCCCAGTTAAATTATTTTCCAAAAAGAACGGACCAGCAATGAAGTTACCTGTTTTTTTTTAAAATTAACTGTCTAATCTACAACTAAAAATAAGAGTTTATTACCTAATAAGCCGCACCAAACATTAATACCAAATCTGACTTGCAATCGTCTTTCTTCCTTTAGATGGGGATTTTCATTTGCCCAATAATGCCTATTATGGCGATTATACACCCCACAATTTGTAAATCTGGATTCACCAGTCCATATTATTTTTAAATGAAAATTTTCATCTTGCTGACATTGTCCTTGATACCGTCTGCAGAATTGAAGTCGTTTAGGGTAATCGTCAACATTGAAGCCTTGTTCGATTGTAGGTTTGTATGGATGGTAATGACTTTGTTTTAATACACGGTTTACCGTACGTTTTGAAACGTCAATTTCTTCACCAAAAAACCGAACAGATTGCGGAAGGTTTTCGTTTGATACCTGTAAGACGGCATTATTTCTTTCTTCATTTCTAGGCATTGGTAGTTTATTTGCGTGAAAGCTACCGTCGTTCAATATATTGGTAGCTATCCTGCGAAATTTGGTTGTCGTCTTTCTAGGTAGTTGTTTTGATATGAATTTGCAGCTGCCTCAGTATTTCGGTCAGAACGAATATAACATTCCAACATGTCAAAATATTGTTCATTACTGAAGATATTGTTGAATAATATTTAAAATAAACAGGAAACAAACTATTTAGTACAACATTTTAAGCAAAGTGTTAAATACACCTCAAATTGTTCAGATAATTAAGAATGACAGTATTCTTAATTGTCGCGATAGTGTTATATCCATAGCAACCTTTCTTCTGTTGTTTTTCAGTTGACTTATGTTTAAAAATCAAACAATTTTCAAAGGCGTCTTCGTAAATCATTAATCTGCTTTTTATTGAGTTTTTTTAGTAAATTTAGTATTTTACTAGGTTTGCCTATTTAACTAAATTATAACATTTTTTAGGATAATGTTGTAATATAATAATTTGTAATAATATGCCGATTAATTGGTGTGCTACTTTTATCGTCAATCATTACGGAAAATTATGTTAAAAGTAGAAATCTATTATTAGACTCCATGGCCTACTGCTTTTTGAACACTTTTTTTTTGTCATTTGTTTTCTGGTATTGGATTTCATAGCCTACTATCCTCAAAACGGTTTTTTTTCAAAATTGTCAGTGCAATTACAAGATTTCCCAAGCATGTTGTACATCATTGGAAAGCTCTTTTCACAGTCTATCACAAGAGCAAAAAATCCAAAATGGCTGCCATAATCAAAACAAACGTTGATACCTATAGTTTAAGAGCAAACGACAATCCAAAGTTGAGAATAGCACAAAAAGATTACTCTGTAAAAAGTGTCCCGATAATGTACAAGTCTTAGACATGTCAGATCAACGCCTACTTAGATATTGAAGAAAAAAGAAAGCGACAAATTTTGTTTTTTTCAAAATAACTCGAAAATGAAAAGAGGCAGGGCAAAATACAAGTCATATTTGGAACTATCATGAAATTCTACAAAACATTGCTAATTTAACCGTCTCCCTATCTCTAATAATAACGGAGATAGCAATACATTCCCATCCAGTTTGGGTCATACTGTATACTTGAAAGTGTCTTACCAACGATTATTTTATCAAATTTACCTACTTAAAACCAACGACGACATTCTGATTTTAAATGTTTTTAAACGTGGCTAACTTAACATCCTGATGTCACATCCTGTACACTTCATCCCTAGATCAAAATGTAATGTAACTTCATGTGCACCGACAGGATATCTTTCCAATACTTTTCTTTCCATCCTGCCTGATTTACATAATGTTAACAGACCATTAAACTGACAGTTGACAGTTGCTAAAGAAGGGACCGCTATTTCCTTACTGGACGCCTTCACGTTGTAAAGACGGCGATTCTAAAGTCCAGTCGTCAGAGACGGGCATGGACACGGGTTTTCACTCTGGTTGCTGCGATGGATTCAATTCACCAGCTACGGATATAAAATATTTCTTAGCTGCAAAGCTTTATTGCACTGGACTTTTCATATCCGATCTGGTTCCGCTCTGATAATCATTAATGATTAAGTGGTTTATTGAGAAATGCTGAAAGGAACCAGTTTCAATACTGTGCTAGATATTAAATTTTCAGTCGGACTTGACGTATATTCTAAGCAGATTCATGTTGAATCCGTTTTTGCAAGGGTGCAGGATATACTGCATAGCTGTCAGCCTTTTTGGTTTCTTTCGAATAATTTCTAATATAGTAAAATGATTTCAGGACTTATAGCAGCATCTTTATTTATTGATATACACACACAATATCCATTTTAAGTGAATTTTAATTAACAAGATTTACTAAAAGATATGTCGCGATAGGGACATATTCGAAAATTTTGTACAAATGAGCACAAATTAAAACCCTAGAACCCATAGTTAGAATCCGTTAAATTTGTTTTAGGTATATACAGTGTGTCCTAAACTAGATGGGAATGTATTGCCGTTATTATTAGAGACAGCGAGGCGGTTCAATTAGCACTGTTTTGTAGAATTTTATGCTCGTTCCAAATATTACTTGTATTTTGCCCTGCCTCTTTTCGTTTTCGAGTTATTTTGAAAAAAAAATTGTCGATTTCCTTTTTCTTCAATATCTAAGTAGGCGTTGATCTGACATGTCTAAGACTTGCACATTATCACGACACTTTTTACAGAGTAATCTTTTTGTGCTGTTCTCAACTTTGGATTGTCATTTGTTGTTGAGCTACCTGTATCAACGTTTGTTTTTATTGTGTGTATGTATTTTATGTAAATTTTTCGTAAAATTGTGTAGATCATTTCTATAAAAATTCGCTACAATAACGCACTTGCTGCGTGCAGACTTTTTTGCTTGTCTTTAAGTTTGGCCTGATGGTTTGGTGTCTCCTCTTTTCTGCGATAATAGTCATTAACCTTGTATAGCGTTGTATACGGCTGTATAAACACAATTTAAAAAATCTCGGGACGCAGCAAGTGCGTTATGGTAGTGAATTTTCATAAAACTATTTTTTAATAGCAATAATGTGTGTTTTTTAAGAAATCAGGCATCAAATTTGGTTACCAGTATAATCTATATAGTAAAAACAATGTGCCATGTTTCATCAAAATAACTTTATTGTTTGAAAATGTACAAAAATTTCCGAAAGTAAACTTAAAGTGTTCCCGAAAAAACTCGTTTTTTGGTCAACCTTATAGGTTAATAGCAAATTGAGATATTCAAATATTAAGCATTTGATCAAAATTCGCTACCATAACGCACTTACTGCGTCCAGAATTTTTTTTCTTACAAACATGCATTATATTTCGATGGAAAATGCAAAAATGCAATAACATAAGGCGTGTTTGATTAAAAAAAAAAGAACATTTGTATCAACAACGACTTATGGGCCACCCTGTAATTGTAGAAATAATTTTTTAAGATGTAGCTCAAGACACCCTATAAATAATATATACAATTTTTTTCATATCTGGTATAATAACAGATATATTGAGCTTTATTGATTTTTTTTTTACGAAAATTCTACAAAAATTATATACTATTAACGATAAACTCTATAGCTAAGGCTACTGCCACGCATCAGAGAAAGGGTCTATTTGAAATGAATTTTCTCGAAACATTTTATTAAAATGAAGGACAATGACGGTTGAAACTAAGACTTCAGGGTTTGTAAAACATTCTTCTTGAGACATTTTATTTCCATAGCCCGTATTAGATTCAAGTTCTTTTCCTAAATGTTGCCAATTTTGACGTTTAAATCGCAACTTTGACGTTTTGTGAAAAACCCCAATTTATTTTTGTTTAGATGCCTATAACTTTTTTGTCTTTTGACCTACAGAGCTAAATTTTGGTAGGTAACTTGCCTATAATGATATAAACCCGCGTATAAAATTTGGTTGCCATTACTTTGTTAATTTTGGAGATATAAATTTTTTTCGAAAGAAAACACAAAATTTTCCGGGAAAACCTCGTCGGATTTTCCTGGATAACAAACTTATCCAAGACACTTGCAAAAGGAAGCTACTCACCAATTTTGACGTTTAAAATCGCGATTTTGACGTTTTGAGGAGAACCCAAATTTATTTTTCTTTGAATGCCTGTAACTTTTTTGTCCTTCAACCTACGGAGCTAAATTTTAGTAGGTAACTTTCCCCTAATGATAAAAACCCGCGTATGAAATTTGGTTGCCCTTATTTTGTTAATTTTGGAGATATAAATTTTTTTCGATTTTTTTCGAAAGAAAACACAAAATTTTCCGGGAAAACCTCGGCGGATTTTCCTGGCTAACCATACTTATCCAAGCGACTTGCGAAAGGAAGGTATGTGCCAAATTTTATCAAAATCGGTCCATTATTTTTTAAGTTATAGGTGTGACACATAAAAAAATATATATATATATATATATATATATATATATATATATATATATATATATATATATATATATATATATATATATATATATATATAAACATATAAAGTCTGAAACTGACCTCGGATTTGGGTTCCGGGGGTCCTAAATAGCGCTCATTTGAAGAAATTTTTTCAAAATTCGAAAGTTGGGATCTCCTCATTAGTGCATTTTTTTAAGAAAATTCACTAAAAGTACATTTTGCATGTTATTTAGGAAAACTACATTTTGTAAAAAAAATCTTTACAAAGACTTGACACAGGGGACGGAGTAGTCAACAGTATTTTCAATTCCAGACGAGCTATTAGAATAATAGAGACGGGCCATAGTTTCCATTATATAACTAAATGCAAGCAATTACGTCAGACAGAGGAGCTACAATATAAAACATCTATTCAGTAGTAGGTATCGCCCCTTTATAATTAACAATTTGCCTATTCTGGCATTCCTTTCGGTCGAATAAACTGGGATGTTCCCTTTTCCGCTAGACTGAATGTAGATAGAAGATAGAACCTTAGCTTCCAAGAAGGGACTATCCACTGAGACAATTCCTTTACTGAAAAGGGTCCCTATTACCACACACACAATCAGCACTGGCGTGTTTATTCTAATAATAATACATTTTTGGCCAAGGACCACTATTGTCCAATGGAAGATGTTCACTCTAAAAGTTGGCGAAGTCAAAATTCAATTATTTACATTATACAGGTACGCCATGGAAAACTATTCATGCGAGTTTTTCAGTATTGAAAACAGGCCTGTAGCCAGATACTGAGCAGCCAGAAAACAAATCAATATCTAGAAAACGTTTCAGAATGGTGTTTACCCAGAAAACAAATTAATATCTAGGAAAAGTTTCAGAAATTCTTTTTAGAAACATGAAACATTCACTAGTAAGTTACCCAAATGTTTCTCATTCATTGTGAAAACGATCCATGTCCTACCTAAAATTTGTTTCATTGAAACATTTCCGTCGAATGTTTCAGTAATATTTCAAAACATACCTGCACAATGTTTTCAGAAAGTTGCTGGAATGTTTCTGATCAAAGTAACGATAACCTCTCTAGAATGCTTTATTAATGTTTTGAAATATATATATATATATATATATATATATATATATATATATATATATATATATATATATATGTATATATATATATATATATATATATATATATATATATATATATATATATATATCACTTCTAAAACAATACAAAAACTAATGACACTAAATATGTTATAAATATTTTAGTAATACAATGCAAAATTTCAGAAAACTCAAGTCTTGACAATTGAGTTTTCAAGACTTGAATTATGTTTAGTTTTTGCATACATTATATAATTTTTAGTAGGTATAGGTACCTACTTAACAAATTGAAAATACTAAAAATATTTGTGACATATTTGAGAAATTAGTTCATATTGTTTTATACAGAAACGATATATACACTTATGTTTATTATTTATTTATACTCATATGTAGGTAAATAAAAAACAACTGCCAGAAAAAATGTTAATGGAATTTATTCACATAAAACAGAAGAAAAAAACTTAGTTTACACTGATATAAGGAATAAAAAGGAAAGGATAAAAATGTAACATAATACAAGAAACAAAAAATCAATCACTATTATTCATAAATCTAAAAATTCAATAAAACGACCAACATTTATTTAATTTTTTCAAAGGAAAAAGAACCAGACATAAAAGATCAATGATATTTTCTGAAAAAGCAACTAAAATGAATAAGTATTCTGAATAACAAAAATATTTCGCTCTCATTAGAGGTTTCGCTCTCATTAGAGCTCTTCCGTACGGCATACTAATTGTAGCAAAAATGCACCAAAAGTAATACGGCTATAGTATAGCCAGCCTTAAAACACTAAGTGAGTGGTGGACGTGCCGCCACCTAGTTGCGGAACCAAGTAGTATGTTGTCACGCCAGCTCCAAATAACACAAAGTGTTAAAAAAATAGAGGCTGTATACAACTAACTAACAATTTAGAAAATTGTCAAAATTGTTAGTTCTATACAGTCTCTATTTTTTCAACACTTTGTGTTATTTGGAGCTGGCGTGACAACATACTACTTGGTTCCGCAACTAGGTGGCGGAACGTCCACCAGTTACTTAGTGTTTTAACGCTGGCTATACTATAGCCGTATTACTTTTGGTGCATTTTTGCTACAATTAGTATGCCGTACTGAAGAGCTCTAATGAGAGCGAAACCGGTCTACGGTTCTAATTGTTGCGAGAATGCATCTAGCCTTACATACTGTGTCTCTATATTGGGGTAGAAATGGGCCAGGGCTGACAATTTTCTAAATTGTTAGTTGGTTGTATACAGTCTCTATTTTTTTTAACACTTTGTGTTATTTGGAGCTGGCGTGACAACATACTACTTGGTTCCGCAACTAGGTGGCGGCACATCCACCACTCACTTTGTGTAGAAACAACTTCCTGAAAAAGATGGTCTGTGATGGCAAAGATTCTTTCTGCGTACAGCCTCTGAAAAAAAAAACAATGACTGTAAAATGCACTGCAATGCCCAAATACCATAATCATATAGTGATTTATTTGTAAGCATATTCTTTCATGTTGAAAACACAACCCTCAAGAACAATAACCATATTAAAGATTTGATATAGGAGTGAAGCTGGTGCTTAATGTAGCCCCAAGATCACTCTGTTCATAAGGATATCTATTTAAAATTGTAGGCGATGATGTTGAATTTTTAATAGTTGTATCAATTTTGCTTAGACTTTCATATTCATGTGCTATTGCATTCTTTACCATGCGACGCAAATAAGAACATATAAAATATTTTGACGAATTCATCATTTCGTTTCCACCCACAAATAAATAAGTAATGTAAAATGTTTATCTACAACATACAACAAACTAGAAACCGCAAAATGTAAGGTTAGGACACATGACCATATAGACATAAAAAATGTTTGTCACATATAATTGTTTGTTATGCCGTGTATCTGTTAATACCAAGGAAAAAGCAAGAAACTGTATTTAAAGTTCAGAAGTGGTGGTAGTAATAGTTATAACATATGTAATACATGGAATAAAAAACCTAAGAATGCAAACACATATTCCACTTACCTGCCCTTCCATTACTGTATTGAGGTTCTTTTAAGTAAATTTTCTTTAAGATAAAACACAGAATTTAAAATAGAATATATAACAAAATCACACAACCATTATGTACCTATAGTTATTTACAGCACAACCATTGAAAATTGCAGATTGCATACATGGTGGATCCATTGCCTTCTTCTTCTTCCTATACTTTCTCTTAATTTTTGAGTCAAACATATGATTTCTATATGGGCTATATCTGTCAATAATTTAACAGCACATATTTGTTTCCGAAACATTACTGCATGATTATACTCAATGTTTTAAATCTTCAATAATATTCACCATTGAAACGTTCCGTGAATGTGTCACATTGTCACATTGATACGAACATTTCAGAAACATTACATGGAAGTTGAAATTAAATGTTTCAAAGTGGATGATTATTGTCAATTTTGAAATGTTTCATGCACGTGTCTTGTTTAGCGGGTAGAAACATGAAACATTCACTAGTAAGTTACCCAAATGTCTCTCATTCATTGTGAAAACGTCCCATGTCCTACCTAAAATTTGTTTCATTGAAACATTTCAGTCGAACGTTTCAATGATGTTTACAAACGTACCTGTGCAATGTTTTCAGAAAGTTGCAGGAATGTTTCTGATCAGTGGTGTAATCCTCTCTAGAATCTTTATTAATCTGCTAAAATACAGATATGTATCACTTCTAAAACAATACAAAAACTAATGACACTAATAATGAAAATTTTATAAAACTCAAGTTTTGACAATTGAGTTTTCAAGAGTTGAATTATGTTTAATTTTTGCATATATTATATAATTTCTAGAAAATAAATATAATAAAAATTAAAAAAATAACACTAATAATATTTGTAGGATTTTTTTTATTTCAACAACACACCACGAGGGCTCACAGCCTAAATATTATCGTACCGTGGGTGTCGACAAGGAGGAAAGAGGCAACTTGTTAATTCTGGACTTGAAGGTTTGGAGGTTCGGAGGAGAAGGAAAAACATGTGCCGGCAAGGAATTCCACAACTTGGAAGTCCTCGGTACAAAAGAGCGGGCATAACAAGATGTTCTATGTCTGGTGACCTGGACAGTAAAAGGGTGCATTCGCTTTGTTTCCATGGTAGATCTGTTGGAGGAAGCAGGTGGAGGAACTATGGAAGAAAGCTCCTCCGAGCAGTGCCCGTGCAGATATCTGTAAAAGAGAGAGACAGAGAGAGGTCACCAGGTGGGCAAGAGATGGCAGCCATTTGGTGAGGGTAGGGTCACAGATAAAACGTATAGCTCTCTTCTGAATAGAGTCCAGGCTGGCGAGAAAGATATATGCACTTATGTTTAGTATTTATTTATATTCATATGTAGGTAAATAAGAAATAACTGTCAGAAAAATATGTAAATAAATGTATTCATATAAAACAGGAAAACAACTTAGTTTAACCTGATATAAGGAATAAAAAGAAAAAAATAAACATATTTATCACATAAGCAAAAAATCAATCACTATTATTCATAAATATAAAAATTCAATGAAACGACCAACATTTTTAAAATTTTTTTCAAATGGAAAAGAACCAACATAATAAATCAATGAGGTTTTCTGAAAAAGCAACTAAAATGACTATTCTGAATAACAAAAACATCACTTTTATTTTAATCTCTTTCTTCGGACTCTAAAATTTGATTGTGCCTTAGCCAGTTAGAAACAACTTCCTGAAAAAAGTGGTCTGTGATGGTAAAGATTCTTTCTGGGGAGAGCCTCTGAAAAAAATCAATGACTGTAAATTGCTATAGGAGTGAAGTTGATGCTTAACGTAAAATGGTAGGTGATCATTGTTGAATTAAAAAATATTTTGCTTAATGCAAAGGTTTGTTAAACCTAACTGTTCTTTGCAGAGCTTTTCATTTATGTTATTCATTTTTAGCGAATTTTCATTAAGAAAAATTCGCTAATAGAGAGGTCACGATGAAAAGTTTTCGGAAAATTTTCTTGAGATGAGCGCGAATTTGGGTCCCTAGAATCCAAAACCAAGGTCCCTTAAAAATTTTATATGTTCATATATATATATATATATATATATATATATATATATATATATATATATATATATATATATATATATATATATTTATATTTATATTTATATTTATATGTATGTATGTATGTATCTGAGCGATAACTCAAAAAATACTAAACTGATTTCAATCAAACTTGGCAAAAATCTTGCTAGGGAAAAAACTGAGGTCGAGTTCGTTAATTAGCCTTTATGCTCAAGTTTGTCCGGTGGAAAATCGGGGAAAACTTTGTGAAAACGCTACATTTTTGTAAACATAAGACAAACTGGAGTGATACTTTACATGTGGTTAGAAATAGTGCAAATAAACCTACGTTGTGAATTGTAAGTAATTTGGTACACAACATTTAGAGTTGTTTTTTTTTTCAAATTAAAAATAAAATGACATAGACATGCGTGGAGACGACTCAGTGGTTAAAGTCCAGTACCTGACAGACGGAGTAATTAACTGCCACGCGTAGATTGATTCATACAACGAGTATGAATCATACATCAACGGTAACCAAACTAATTATATAGCAGGCATAATACATACCACCCGAACCAACAATCCTGAAATCTCGGCCGCAGTTATGGAAAATGACGGACGACATGAAATTAAGAGTTTGCCAATTGATTGTTGTTTAACTGGGGGATTCGATCAATTCTTAAAAGACACTATATTTGTAGCTTTATGAACGGCCTCAAATACAGTTTTTGCGCAGCATAGTTATATTATGCTGTCGTATAATATACTAGAAATGTAAACAAAATCAAGCCAAGCCTCTATGAAAAAGTTTCTAAAATAGTTTCTTTTATCTTTAAACTTAAACATAAGACGTCATATAAGACCGAAACAGTCGTGGGTTGTGTTTCAATGGTAATTCTACTAATTATGTTATTAATTACGTATACTTTGAATATAATAACCCGGGCATGAAGCCGACCTAAAGTAGCACGCAAATAAAACGTTGGTTGAAGTATACTTAGATGGCGCCTAAGACATTGCCCTTTTTTATGTTTTGTTTTGACATTTGGAGAAACAATAGTGGACGGATTTCATACATTTTGAACAAGATTTCATTTTTGTTTAAAACGCCTGAATAAGTTTGTCACCTTTAAGTCTGAAATTATAATTTTGTTATTGTTGATATTGAAAAAAAAACGGTTTGTTTAGGTTGAGCAAAACGAAATCATACTGGCGATTTATAAGGAGAAATAACTGTTACGTTTATAATCTGGCAAATACTTTACTTTTCTAAATATGTTTCTAAATAAGTTTCCTTCTGGAAATCTTTTGTATAACTTTAATGAAATTTGTAATACAAGTTTCTTTTAAAGAGACTTACACTATCTACAGATATAGCAAAATTTAATTTTTTAGCTTCATACAAAGTTGAGTTTTGGGCATTTTTCTCAAAAGGAGTTAGAACATAAGATTTTTTTGATAATAGAAAGATATGTATGGTAGCACTTTCGAAAGAATTCTTCAAATGTGCGCGTACTAGGACCTCTGAAATCGATCTTTAAGGCCTGTGTAAGTTTAAAGTATTAACTATACTAATATGCCGTATAATAATAGTGTACAATTCTTAGGAAAATTCGTTGCTATAACGCACTTGCTGCGTCCCGAAATTTTAACAACTCTTCTAAATACGTTAACGTTTTCTTCACGGGAACGCTAGGAAACAATGAGGTTAAATAAAATGAAACCAAACCTCGCCTTCAAACATTTTAACCTCTTCAATTTTATTAATAAACTCAAGTGATTTTGTTACTTGTCGGGCAAGCTCTTAAACTCATTTGTCAACCACTCTGCTAAATTGTAGGTCTCATTTATTTTACCAGTTTTGGATTTTTGGGCGACAGTACTTTTTGGGAACTGTAGGATTTGCAACTTGTAACTATTTTTCTAAGTCTTTTGATTATAGGGTTGTGACAAATCTTTAGACTATTTTTAACGTCCGAAATTATTTTTGGTTGCGGGTTTTTCTCATTATTCATTTTTCGTGTGGCATGATCATGCAGGGTTGATTTTGGGTTTTTATATATTTTTTGCTGTCCCGCTAAGGATCCCGCTAAGGATTACGAATCTTCCTTTTAACACTCACAAGGTGTAGTTATCTTCGCTGTCGGATTTTCTTATATATTTTCGGATCATCTTCAGACCTGTAAGAAAAATTAGGGGTGTAAATTCATTGAGGCAAGATCGGAAAATCTTTATTCGATCTTACTTCTTACATCCACATATGGGGACAGATTGAACCAACTCATCAACTCTTAATTGAGGTTATCGTTTACTAATCGAAACAAGTCAATTGCCAATGCAATGAATCTCGTTTCTAGAGCAATTCCACAAACCTGTAGAAAAGCTTTACTATTTAGATATTTAACTTCCATTGAAAATTCACCACATGAATTATCTACAAGTTTATTTCATTAGATTCGTTCGTTCAAAATATCAACTTCCATGGCGTACTTCACTTTTATGTACATATTTTATTCACTGTTACTTTGTCATAAACCACCTCAAAATGAATATTTCACCGACATGTGATACTTTATTAAAAAGCTCCTTCTTAGCACAGGTGAACAAGCTGAAAATTCAATAGGGCTGCCATAAGAAAAACAAAAGTTGAAAAAGTGCCAAAGTGAAAAAAAAACGGTTGTCACTGTTCATGCCAAAATTCGTCTTGGAAAAGTGTTTCGAAGAAGTGCAGGTCACAACAGTTTCAGATCGAAGGTAACTCAGCTACGGCGTAAAAACAGATTCGCAAAATTTTCGTTTTTTTCCCTCAAATATCTCAAAAACGATCATAGTTAGCCTTGATTTCTCAACGGATCTGAAATAAGCACAATATTTGTTAAGAAATTTTTTATTTAACCCCTGTTGTAGCTTCTACAGTTTCCGAGATGCCAATGGTGAGCATCGAATTTGGGACACACTGTATATGCCTCAACTATTGTCTATGTCGCACCATTTTAAGAAATTATGTTTCCTCTTCCGGACTCACAAACACTTTCACCAACTAATCTCTATAACTTATATACTTCACAAATAAGGCCAAACCTCGAAAAGACTGCCATCCCTTGACCACCGACGTGCCGTTGGTGACCTCTCTCTCTCTCTCTCTCTCTCTCTCTCTCTCTCTCTCTCTCTCTCTCTCTCTCTCTTATAGATATCTGCACGGGCACTGCTCAGAGGAGCTGTCTTCCATAGTTCCTCCACCTACTGCCTCCAACAAATCTACCAGGGGAACACAGCGAATGCACCCTTTTACTGTCCAGGTCACCAGACACAGAACGTCTTGTTATGCCCGCTCTTTTGTCCCGAGGACTTCCAAGTTGTGGAATTGCTTGCCGGCACATGTTTTTTCTTCTCCTTCGAACCTCCAAACCTTCAAGTCCAGAATTAACAAGTTGCCTCTTTCCTCCTTTTCGACACCCACGGTACGATAGTATTTAGGCTGTAAGCCCTCGTGGTGTGTTGTTGAAATATAAAAAAATGTATAGTCTCCCTACAATTTGGCATTTTCTGTTGACGTAAAAATGACAAGTTTTGATACTGAGACACAAAAATATAATAACTGAAAAGCGAAAGAGCAATGTTATTTTTTTTTCTTGGAGTTATTCATCCATTACTAACTAAAATTCTCAAAAGTCTCCAGAAGACATTATTTAAAAAGCAACCAGAAAAGCGGAAGTATAAGACAAGTTTCATAATTTAAGCCGGGAAGAGTTTCATGAAAAAGATGTAAAAAGAGCATTAATGAAGACAGGAATAAAACAGCAATTTACGCGTCACTTTCCAGGATGAATATGAAATTATTTTCCCGTGGGAATTCGGTTCACAATTCCACAGAAATGTAACATTTTAATATCGGAATAAATTCCTCAAGTAAATGAGCAAAGTTTGCAGAGTCTTGGGGAATGTTTCACCACCGAACCAGGCAACAGTAGCAAGAAGTTACTCTCCGGCTAAAAACAGACGTTAGTTGGGTTCGAGTTACGCACAGAGGGCGCGCTGCTTTCTGCATAATATATGATACAAACCTGATTCAGCCGCATTCAGCCGACCGCTTACTCTATCTTTTCGAGTGCTCTTTCGAATAACTTCTTGCGCCAAATTAATTTTTCAACTGCTGTCTAATATTTCTTTCCTCCGTCTTTCCTCCCAGCCTTACCTTCTTCAAATATACCTGCGATTCTGTTGAAACAGAAAGTAACATGAAAAATCTGGACACGCGGCAGGTGCGTTATGGTAACTAATTTTCACAGGAATATTTTAAATTCTAAGGACTTGGACTTCCAATAAGGTTAGGAACTTGAATTTGGTAAATAGTAAAGTATCCATAAAGATGACATGCATATCAATGTCATCCAAATAACTTCATTATTAAAAATTTCACAAACATTATTTTTTTTCCAATTACACAAGGATTGTACACTTGCCAAATTTTTGTCAAAGTCGGCCAATTTCTTTTCGAGTTACGGGTGCACGGGTATATGCACATACCTATAATCGATAACTCAAAAAATACTTCACCAATCGAAACGAAATTTGGCAATTCCTTTCATTTTATTAATAGCTTGGATGAGTCCGTTAGACAGTTTTGACACGCACATACTTTCAGAAAAAATGCAAAAAACTGCTCAAAAGTGCAATATCTTCTAAATGACTAGAAGTATGAAAATAAAACTTCACGCGCACGTAGATATCGTATCAGTTGTCCTCTCTGCCAAATTTGAACTTAATCGGTCCAGTAAATTATGAGTTATAGCCAAATAAAAAATGAATAATTTACGATATATTGCAATTTTGTCAAACTAAAGTAGTTTTTATCTCCTACAAATTTAAAAATTTTGGTGAAAATATGGGTTGCTTGGAAAGAATAGCAGTTAGAAAGACGATATGGAATAGCAGAGATGTATGGTAAATGAAGGTGATGGTTGAAGTGTTAGAAGGTGCGAAATAGAAGAGAAAAAAGAATTTAACTTTGGTACGTCAACATCGGAAGTTTATTGAATTTTGTGTCGGACTGTCAAACTATTTAGGATTTAACCTTCTAAATTATGTTATGTGATACACCACAAGTCGCATAAGACTTATTGTATTAACATAATGTATAATTTTTGTCAATAAACAATAATAATAATAATAATAATAATAATAATAATAATAATAATAATAATAATAATAATAATAATAATAATAATAATAATAATAATAATAATAATAATAATAATAATAATAATAAATTACCTCAGAATGGGTGCCTATAGTGTTAGACAGATATATCAGGGTTATGCTGCTATTGCAAGCAAATGCTCCAATTTAAACTTCAAACGAACAGGCTACATATGTTACAATAAACAATCAGCAGGGTTGTCATTTGCCAAAACTGTCATCTGAATTTGAAGATATCAGAAAAATATATAGTAATAAATAAAAAATTTAATGAAAGTAATTCAATTTGTTTCAAGACAATCTAGAACTACGTTTTATTATGTATAAATATTCAGCTTCGCATTCTTCAAGGTATTTAAAACCCATCGCCCCGTCCTAGTTAAATCTGACAACGCCAGTTAGCTATTTGTCATTGTCAGTAGGTATAGATGGGGGGTTCTGGAGCCACCACCGCCACTTCGCCACCGGTGGTGGAGGTGTAGGTGGTGGAACTGACGACGGCCCCCGACCAGACCGGTGGTGGACCCGACGGCCCCCGAGCACCTCCACCACCTGACTTCGTATTTAACTCGAACAAGTAGCTAACTAACCTGAGATGACGTAATCAAAAACCAACTAACCTGTATTAAGCAAACGAGGAGTCACCAGTTAAACATGGCGGCTAGCGCATGCGTACACGTAATTTGTTATTTGTGCATTAAAGTCCTACGTGTTTGGTGTCATATCGCTCGTCTAGGTAAGCAGAATCCAAATTTAACATGTGTACAAGAAAAAATTTATATTCTTAAGTCTTATTGGAATCGGTTCGATTTAAAGAATCTGTTGAAAGTAGAGCTGGCAACAAGGTATACATCTAGTGGTAATCGCGATATCGCTTCCAACTATGGCTATATTTAGCATTTCCCGAAATTAACCTTGTTAGCCAACATAGTTTCCTTGCAGCTGTTGAAATAACCTTGTGAGCAGTTCATATTTCCTGTTTGTGGTTTTATTTCCGTTGAATGACCTTAAAGTCATATGAAATAGATAAAACTCCAGAATTTTAAACAAAGGTGGGGATATAATTATAAAAACACCGAGTGACATGCAAGCACATCAGTCTACAATTTACTCACAGTAGTTATTCTTAGTAGTTATAGTAGTGTACTTGTTCTGTTCAATATGTATAGTATCGATGTTAACGATGGACCTGAGTCCTTCAGACCTGCTAATAACAGTGTTTGTGAAAATTGGTATTGGGGTCAAGTTGATGCAGCTATGCGCCAGAATATTATTGAGATTAAGCAAGAAAGTAGAATGCTGTTGGAAACAAGGTATACTGTTAACCCCTCTCTAAGTGTTGCAATTGGTATATCAAACGCTGCTGGATTGATTCCAATAATTAAGATTGTAAATAATAGTCCGTATCCGCCAAATCCAAATATAACAATCTCATCTGGCTCCTGGGAGTGGGACTATTTTATTTCAACACTAACAAAAGCAGCTAAAGAATACTTTACCAAAGGTAATACGATTGAACCTGAAAATATTGGAGTATGTACTGTCAAACCTATTAAAATTTTAGACAGTAAAGGTATATCAATCTCAGATGATTCTACTACTTTTTATTTAACCGAAGATGCGGTTCAACAACTACTAGATCTGGTTGAAATCATCAACGAAAAGGTGAAGTTTCTAACTAATTTTAACTTTGATATTCGGCTTAGTGATTTCCTCTATTGTGTCGCAGATGTTCTCAAATGTGTTAATAAGAAGGAGCTACCACGTGACGATGAAATAGTAAAGCTTATAAATATTATGTTGAAAGATCAGGAACCATCATTCCGAGTTTGCATGTTAGAGTGTTTACACTTTGCAGAGAAACAAATACTTAATCGTTTTAAAGAAATACACACGATATACAATGGGCCATTTTAAAGCAAGTTTTATCATCCTGGCAGCACTATGTCAAAATGTATTTTATATCTACAAACCACCAAATGTGAAAGAAGTACGAATCTGTTTCGACAGCGACGGCTGCATGAAATGGTCTGGACTTTCAAGAACACATCTACACAACGATGAGGTGATTGAAGTTTCAACATATAACATGTCCAAAATTAAGAGTGATATGGTGCGCTATAAACTTATGTTCTTGTTTGATAATGGTACCCGTGATGAGACATCTGATTGGAGAACTCTCATATTAACCGATTCTTATCTGTTCACTTCAAAGTATATTTCTATGTTTATGTCAACTGGTTTTCTTATATGTCTTGCTATATTTATGCTGATGTACTTTTGTTTTAAATATAACACTATACTTAAAGGTATCTATCGTAAACATTTTTGTTAATAAAGATATATAAGCTGAAGATTTGTGTTTTTTTATTCATTAGTTAAGCACCTATAGTTAAGATGAGATACTGTGAATCGTGCTCGTTACAAGTGAAAAAGAGTGCTTTCTCTGGGCATTTACGTAGTGAAATTCATAAATCAAAAGTATGTGAACCATGGCAAGTTGAACAAGTGCATATGTTAACTCAAGCTTTTAAAAACAGAATGGCTACCTATCGTATATACGAAAAAGGTATTGATATTAAACAGTTTATGGAAACAATAAGACATAAAGTGTTTCATCTGATGGAAGCTGCTTTAGCTAAGCATAATGAAATTAAAATGAATTTAGAATTGTTTGGTTTGTATGTACTCCAAAGTCGAAATAAAAAAGAAATGAAGTCATTTAATACTAAAAATAAAAATGTTACAGTGTCAACTAATTTTGAAAGTATATATCAAGAATTCGTCGACGAAATTTACACAAAAGCTTTGGAGTTTGCAGAAGCTGAAAGCGGATGGATGTTGGAACAGTTAATGTGGTTGGAAATAAATATTAATAAATACAGCTTCAAACGATAGTGGTATCAACATCTATAAATTGTTCACTACACACTGTTAAACTCATTCAAAATTTAGTTATCGTAGAGGTAAGACGTGCTTCAGTTAACTCTAACGTATCCAAGTGCTCAGTAGTGTGTTTAAAATGGCTACATTAAGTGATGTGTGTTACCAGCAAATCAAAGATAACTTCTGGTATGGTTTATTTGGAGACTTTCAACTAATTATCGATAAGAACACTGGTTATTTTAATGCGACTAAGTTGTGTAAAGATGGTGAGAAAATATTCAGACATTGGCTGGAAAATAAGAAAACTAAAGAGTTGATTGTCTATTACAACGGTCGGCTAAAGAAACAGTTAGGTAGCCGGAATACCGATACCCTAAATATTTCAACCAAAGGAGCCCACTTAGACTCATCTCCAGGGAGCCGGAATACTGGCCCCCTAGAAGTGTCGGAAGCAACATCTCAACTAACACCTACAACCGCTACATACTTGGTGGACTTTGGTGGAAGACAAGCTGAAAACAACTTGATATCTGGTACATATGTCTGTAAAGATTTAATATTAAATTTGGCTTGTTGGATATCCAATAGTTTCTATGAAAAGTGCAACCAAATTATTTTTGATTTTTTCGTAAGTGAATTTAATCAAAAATACAAGGATAACCTCAAAGAAATTGAAGTGAAATTAATGGAGATCGATGATGATGTGCAGCGTATGCGAGAAACAAATGCTAAAATCACAGAACATTTAGAAGATATATCTCCAAAACCAAGCAACCCTGGAAAACTTTGTGTTTTTGGTTTGCTTTCAAGAAATGAGAAGGATGCTACCTATCCATATCATGCTGTAAGGACTCAGAAGAAAAGTTTTAAAAGAGCTGTCAAGAACTTTAAAAATAAACACCCTGATTCCGAAGTAGCTTTAAACATGTTGTATGATCCAAATTCTGTAAATCTCTTTAACAGAATAAAGACCGAAGTCGAATACCTCAAGGCGAAGAGAAACGATCTACAGATAGCAGATGTACCTCAGGAGAAGTTTATTCAGGATATTATTGATTTACGACATAAATTGTAATTGTTCACTTAGCTTAATTGTATGTAACCAGATGAAAAAATAAAATAACATTATTTTAATAAAGACTTTTATTTTATTCTAAGTACATTAATACATTAAATATATAAGCTTATTTAACATCATCTGAATGTATCCAAGAATTATGAGATTTATCGAAACCAAGCCATTTCACATACGACTTGGCGCCTTTCTTTCTGATCACTCTTTCAACTAAATAATAATCAGGGGTTGCAGTCTTTTGTAGCTCCTCTTCATAAAATCCACCACTGATTGGTTTACCTTGCATGTCTTCTATTAAATAGGTGGTTGGATTTGTGAAATGAATACTAACAATCTTGAATAATTCTGTTGACCAGCGAGGTGTATACCCCTTTTCAAATTGAGCTTTTGCTTTACTTATACGTACAACATCACCCACTTTAAATTTATTTTTGTTAAACACTTTCAGATTTGAGTAAACTTGTTTCAGAATAGCTTTTTCATTTTTCTTGTTAACATCTTGAGGTTTTACACCAGT
Source organism: Tillus elongatus (assembly GCA_964006375.1). Taxonomy (NCBI): domain Eukaryota; kingdom Metazoa; phylum Arthropoda; class Insecta; order Coleoptera; family Cleridae; genus Tillus; species Tillus elongatus. Next base: position 51,471,737 of record OZ023262.1, read on the forward strand.
TGTTCGATGAACAGTAGCGTTGTAAGTAGCAGTCACGTCAGGTAGTGTATTAATCCACTTGTAGGAACCAATCAAGTTGAAATTTTTATATATCTTCTCTTTCAAGGTACGTATGACTCTTTCCACCATTGCAGCCTTCTTCACACTATAAGTGCTGTAGTGATTGATGTTATATTTTTTCATTAAGGCGTTAAATTTTGAGTTATAGAACTCGCGGCCAAGATCAGACTGGATGTTAGATGGCGCTGTACTAGTAGATAAAATATCAGCCATAGCTTTAGTCACCTCTTCAGCAGTTTTAGATTTAAGAGGGCGCGTCCACACATACTTTGAAAAACAATTAATAACCACTAAAATATACTTGTAACCAGAGTTTGCTTTGTAGTAGTCTGTAAATTCTGCTAAATCAATCTGCCATAAATCATTTAAACCTTTGATTATTGTACGTCTACGTTTAAAATTGATTCTTGCTGGTTTATATAACTCATCAATAATTTGTTTTTTGGTATTAGATGGTTCAACAGTTTTGCGTCTCATGGCGATGTTGGATTTAAAAGTATCCACTTATCATGTAAATCTTTTAGTTTGCTGTCTATTTCTCCCAGCTTATTCTTTAGCTTCTTATTCTTTAACACATCAATATCTTTTAAAACTTGAGTAGTTATGTTCTTAGCTAAAATTTTCAATTTATTTTCAAATTCGTTTTTTAAATCTTCCAACTCAGGTTTGTGTACAGCTTCAAGTAGTATGGCAATGATTCTTTGTTTTACCTCATCTTTGTTCTTCTGATAGTCGTCTATCCATACATCAACAAATTTTTTATTTACACCATCTGTTGCATCGACTGGATCAGCGATGTTACACAATCTATGGCTTTGCAAATCAAAATCACCACTATCAGTTCTTGGGAAAATCTCTCTTTCAATAATTTTAAACTTAGAACCTTTATTGGATTGGGAACGTCCGAACTTATCGATAGACATTTTTATACTAAGCACTAAGGTAGGTATATCTGTGATATATGTAGGTATATTAGGCGATAACACCAACCTCCTTCAGTTCTTCAATGATTGACTGAATTTCATTGTTATGAGCATTATTACCAGCAGCTTGGGCAGCTACTAAAAGTCTAAGTCTATCAACCAGCTCATTTATGTCATCCCAATAGACATATTCTATTTGTTTGTTATTTTGTAGCATATAGTTGTTAGTGTTGCTGCTTACATTCTGAGCTCTAGGTTCAGTTTTTTGTTCTGCGTTATGATGTGTGTCGTAACCAAAACCTTGAGGAGTTGAGGATCTTCGTCCTCTTGGGTTTATAACTGGTTTTATTAGAGTCAGATACTTTTTCGAGGAACAACCCTTGGTTCGTGCGTTGGGATCGTAGTTCATTTTATGAACACTAGTTGCTTCTAGAATATCTCTATAGTGTTGAAGATCGTCATAGGTATACCCTCTAGGTGTTTTCATAAATATCAATTCTAGCAGACCTTGTGTTTGCGGATATCTCCTTTGACCTAGTCGAATGTCATTATCAGTAAAGTCCAAGTGTTTATTGCCAAGACTCCAACTACCAGTATCTTTAGCGTAGCGAGCACCATACGTTTGATCAATAGTAGCAAGCCTCGGTGGTTCAGTAAAATACTTGTCTACATAATATCGAACTCGTTCAGGATATTGCTCCAAAAATTCTTGATATGCTGGGTTGTTTGTGACAGTTTGTAGATCTGCCTCAAGCTCTTCAAATGTTGGGATATCCTCATCAAAACTTGTCTCTACTTCTGGTTCGGCTTCAAAAACTTCATGGTCTTTAAGGAACTCAACTTTGGGTTTCTTTTCTGGTACCGCTTCTTCTTTGATTTGTTCAGCTGGTGACTGCAGTTTAAGCGTTGATGTATTTTTAGATATTTCACTCAGTGGGTCAACAAGTGGTTTATATAAACGCTGCAGGGCTTCATCATTCTCAGCTCTACCAAGCTTAAGCATTAAATGTTTTTTTCGAATGTTTTCGGCAAGTTGTAAAATCTTTTTCTTGATTTTTCTCTCTTGTTTACCCATCACCTCCATCTTGCTAAAGTTATTTGTTTCGTGTTAAGAGATGCAAACAGTTCTGTGGTTTAAGGTGTACTAGCTTTGAATTGGTTGTATGTCTCCCTATCTAGTGTTAGGTATCTAACACAACAGGTAGACCCGGTTGTTAGACAGGTTGTTAGACAGGTTGTTAGATAGGTTGTTAGACAGGTTGTTAGACAGCTGTATTAGACAGCTGTGTTAGACAGCTGTGTTAGACAGCTGTGTTAGACAGCTGTGTTAGACAGGTTGTTTTAGACATGTTGTTGTAGACAGGTTGTTTTAGACAGGTTGTTTTAGACAGGTTGTTTTAGACAGGTTGTTTTAGACATGTTGTTTTAGACAGGTTGTTTTAGACAGGTTGTTTTAGACAAGTTGTTTTAGACAGGTTGTCTGTCTTGTTAGCTGGTTGGTTGTCCTGCTAGACATCTCTTTGTTGTTGTTGGTTGTAGACCATTAGATTAATATGTAGCTATCGAATCCTTTTCTATATCTCCCTCTGTGGACTTCGTTTTCTTTTACAATCACCAACACACCATACTTATTACCATTCCAGCATTGACAACATATATTTTTAAATTGTTTAAAGTCCATATCAGTGGTCACATGATCGTCATAGATGTGTTTTAAGTTCGTTTCATCTTGTTTAAAGAGAATCAAAACGTTAGCGTTATCACGTATCAGATGTTTGGGTATTCGAGTATATGTTTGACAGAGATAGAATGAATCAATATTCTTATGTCTCCCCATACTAAAGTATGCTCTCATTTTATCTTGTTTGTCACAAGCCACATCATCGAATATAAACACCGAGTTCTCCTGGGCTTCTGCTGGATCTAATATTTCATCGTTTTCACTATATGGATAATAACCAACACTTTTTGTAGCATCCAACACCCTTTGTAACATCTTATATTTAGGTTGATACAGAGACTTTGAATACACATACACGTTATCAAACTTTAAACCGTTCGGTTCAAACAATAAACTTAACATAACATTTGTTTTACCACACCCACTAGGACCACATATGATACCTCTAACTGTGTTTGGGAAGAGAGGACCATGCCTTAGTTGTTGTTCTGCTGTATCAACAACATCGTCTATATTTGTAATAGGTAAGACAGAAGCGTGTTTGATGGTGTGCATCTTGACTGGAACTAAACTATATTTTTCGAGTATGTATATAAATATAGACATGTAAGCGGATCACACAGTTAGTATCAATGTTGGTGTCACAGGGTGAAGGTCTTGTAAACACAGCCATTAACAAGCTACCTGTTGAGCTGCACGTTCCTGGTTATCAATTTTGTGGCCCGGGTACTAAACTTAAAGAACGTCTTGCTAGAGGTGATCAAGGTATCAATCCTTTAGATCGTGCTTGTCGAGACCACGACATCGCTTACTCTCAATCAAAAGAGTTAAGTGATAGGCATCGAGCCGACGAAGTGTTGGAGAATCGAGCTTGGGAGAGAGTCAATTCAAAGGACGCGAGTTTTGGTGAAAAGTTAGCCGCTTGGAGTGTTACAAACACCATGAAAGTTAAAAGAAAGCTCGGTATGGGTTTTGATGTAATCAACTCAAAACCGAGGAAAAAAGTTCCCTTTAAAAACATTCTTAGTCTGATTGGAGAAGTTATAAAAGACAGAAATCTTATTCCATCAGAGAATGCCGTGTTTGATATCGCTCACGCAATTGTTAAACAGATTGGTGGGCGTAAGAATGTGCTGAAACCGCGAGTTATTCCAATACCTAAAAGCGGAGGCTTCCTTCCACTACTACCTTTAATTTTTGGTGGCCTGTCAGCGCTAGGTGCTCTGGGTGGCGGTGCTGCAGGCATTGCTAAAGCAGTTAACGATGCCAAATCAGCCAAACAAAAACTAGAAGAAGAAGAACGGCATAACAAAACGATGGAGGCTATTGCTATGGGTAAGAGAGGTAATGGTTTGAAATTAAAACCAAAGTATAAGAGACTCGGTAAAGGATTATATCTGAAGAAGCAGCGTAGCGGCTATGGGTTGTATTTGCAGAAACCAAAAAACGAGTAAGATGTTTACCAGCAAGACCTCTAACAAATGAAGACCTTGTGCAATTTGCTGGTAAAATGAAAATTCCATATTTTAGAGGTGTATACATGCGAGATACTTTGCCATCGAATGGGCCACGCAAGAATGAATCACTTATCATGAATTTGCAAACAAACAAGGAACCTGGCAGTCATTGGGTTGCAGTTAAGAAACGTGGTGACACAGCCGTGTACTTTGACTCATATGGAAACTTGAAGCCACCAGTTGAGCTGCAGCGTTACCTTAAAGACTCTACTCTAATGTACAATCATGATGTGTATCAGAAATATAATACTTATAATTGTGGTCATTTATGTTTAAAATTTTTAAATAAAAGCCTTAAACGGTAGTATCTGTGTTTCAGTCATGTCGCAAACCTTCACGTTGAAAGATCGAAGTTGTCATCTGTCAACAGACTACGATCCTCCAATTGAATTGGATCCAGGTGGTAGTTATGCAGTTGCTTTGATAGGTTTTCACACATACAACAACATACCTAACATATATAAAGGTAAAAATAAATTTTATGTAAAAGAAGGAGCTGCTTGGAGAATCATCACGATACCTACTGGTGCATATGAAATAACACATTTGGAAAACTTGCTTCAAAATGAACTTGTTGGTGCTACAGCAACACGTGAACAAAAGCAGCTAGCTTTGATTCTCAGACCTAATCCCAACACCATTAGATGTGAAATAAAGTGTTTCACAAGTATCAGTTTTGAATCTGATGATTCGATTGGGCGAATGCTGGGATTTTCAAAGCAAGTTCTTCAACCAGGTGTCTTCCATGAATCTGATTTACCTGTTGAAATAGTGGATGTTAAACAGATTCGTATAGAAACTAATATTGTGTCTGGTTCTTACTATAATGGAAAACCTTCACATACGTTATATGAGTTTGCACCGATGGTCGATCCTGGTTATGCAATCGATATAGAACCTAAGAATCTAATTTATTTACCAGTAAACAAACGAGAGATTTCAAATATAAGCATCGACATCGTGGATCAAGATTCAGTTCCTGTAAACTTTCAAGGTGAAGAGGTGTCTGTTCGCTTAGAGCTTAAAAAGATTGCCTAGAATGCTAGTCTTTAAAGATATAAAAGCAAGCGAATCTACCAAAACAAATTTAGTACAGTCAGCTCCTTTGAAGCATACACTTCGTTCCGATAATATTGAATTCCTTAAAAGTCTTGGTTATCATGTCATCAAAACTAGAAATATTCAAAGACCCCAAGTTTGACGACTCCATTGATCGAGAAGAACTTAGGTCTTACTATTCATCAACTAAATCGTTTGGTAACAGCGATGAAGTTGAAATAAACATCAATCAGCAAGATGCATTCGTATGTCTAGCAGAGTCAGCTCTAATAATCGAAGGTGCTCTGGAACCTCTAGTAGTACAAAATGCTACTGGTGTCTGCCACATGTCAAATAACGGAGGAGTAGATCTGTTTGAATCAATGATCTATGAATTAAATAACAAGGAAGTGGAGCGAGTACGAGATCCATACACCACAACAAACATCAAAACTCTGCTTTCGTTTAGTAAGAATGAAGCAAAATCTCTTAGCAATGCTGGTTTGAATGTATCCTCAGATCACATCACCTTAAACGATAACAAGTTTCACTTGCTCCTACCTCTTTGGTTCCTCTTCAGTTTCTTTCATCACTTTAAAGGAGTTCTCTGTGGTAAACATACTTTCCGATTTACAAGAGCTCGAAATGATTCCAACTGCTATTACAGCACAGGTACAGCAAGATCTAAGATAACTGTAACCAACATGTTTTTAAAAGCAAAACATGTATTTCCAAACGATCAAATGAAGCTGGAACTGATGGATAAAATAGCAAAAGACACATCTATATTTCTCGCATATCGGAAATGGGATATATATGAGCTACCATCACTCAGAGATATAAACAGAGATGTGTGGGCTGTTAAAACTGCAACCAACTTGGAAAGACCTAGATATGTGATTATAGCGTTTCAAACAGATCGGAAAGATAACATAGGCAAAAAAGGTGACTTCTTCGATAACATCGGTATGGTAGATCTACGAGTGTTCCTAAATTCAGAATGCTACCCTTATGAAGCTATGAATATGGATTTCGAAAAATCAAAATACGTTGAAGCCTACCAGATGTATACAGATTTTCAAAAAAGTTTTTACTATAAAAACATGTCGGAGCCTCTTTTAAATTATGATGAGTTTAAAGATAGAGCTCTATTTGTAATCGATTGCCAACACCAGAATGAATCAATCAAGTCTTCAACAGTCGACATCAAAGTGGAGTTTATGAGTAAAGACAATTTTGCTCCGAGAACTAGTGCCTACTGTTTAATTATTCATGATTGTGTATTTGAATATAAACCTCTAACTGGTATTGTAAGAGCCATTATGTAATCTTTTGTATGTAAATATTATTACTCCTAATAAATTAATTGTATTACAATCGAGTGTTTTATTTCTAACCTTAAACCGTTGTCTAAGAAACAAATTTGGTGGGTTTACGATATAAAAACATATATTTCAATTTTATAATAAAATAATTTACACCAAATAACTTATATAAAAATTCGCTACCGATTCTCTATTTAAACTAAAGCCGTCATATGATCTGGGCATTCACCTATCACCTAAAGCGGAAACACTTATGATAACGGTTCCTCAGCTGGTGTACTATTTACACGATTGAAATAAAATCATAACGTTTTATTTCGCTTTATTTAATTCGATCGACTTAATTTTCATCCTACATACGACGTTATTTATATTAATTCTAATGAGATAATTTTAAATTGATTTGATTTTACTAAACAGGTTAGTCTTTGGCATGTGGTTTATTACTAATAATTACCTTCTTATTACGCATGTTATTTTAACTGGCATAATACAGGTTAGTTGGTTTTTGATTACGTCATCTCAGGTTAGTTCGCTACTTGTTCGAGTTAAATACGAAGTCAGGTGGTGGAGGTGCTCGGGGGCCGTCGGGTCCACCACCGGTCTGGTCGGGGGCCGTCGTCAGTTCCACCACCTACACCTCCACCACCGGTGGCGAAGTGGCGGTGGTGGCTCCAGAACCCCCCATCTATACCTACTATTGTCATTTGCTATTTTGCAAACTGTCAGTGGGAGGAATCGAATCGAGGTTATCTTCTTCTTCTTTGTTTACATACGTCATAAACAAATAATAAGACTCAGCTAATACCTTAGATTCTAAAAATAAGGCACTTGTTGTTAACATTTAGTTTTTAGTGAATTTTCATTATTACTTACTCTTCATGTCGTATTCACAATTCAATTTCTCATTAAACTAGAATCTTCAATTTTGATACATACTAAAACCTATATAAAAGCAACGTGGATACTAAATTTAAAAAATAACACAATGAGCTTCACAGGCAACGAAACTTTTGTTTTAGAAAACCATTTTTGTTACTTTGTTTGCAGAAACTGTTTCGATTGAGCGAACTAAAAAATAAGTGTTGAAAAAGGTCTGAGTGCAGCAAACACATTATGGTAGAAAGGTTTTGTAAAAATATTTGAAATCCGATAACTCAATTTCCTATTAAGCTAGAATCTTTAATCTTGAACCATAGTAACACCTATGTAAACGCAGCCTGGGTACTAAATTGAAGAAAAACAACATAATGAGCTTCGCGGATAACTACAAGTTGGTTTTAAAAAACGTTTGTTGTTGTTTTGTTTGCAAAAACTAGTTTAATTGGGTTGACTAAAACAAAACCATCCAAGCAATTAAAAGGAAAAATACCGTCCATATTTATGATTTGGCAGGTACATTCTCTTTGTAAATGATTAATTTTTTTCTAGAAAACTCTTGTGACTTTAATGAAATTTGTAATACAATTTTTTTAAAGAGACTTGCAGTACTTACATATATCTCTACCAAACTATAATTTTCTAGCTCCATAGAAAATAAAAACTTTTTCCAATAATCCCTAACTAGGACCTCTAAAACCGGTCTCCCAGGTCCTTTTAAATTGAAAGAATTAGTTTTAATATAATAGTATATCTTACTAATGTGTACAATTCTTATGAAAATTCACTACTATAATGCACTTACTGCGTTGCAAACATGTTTATTATATTAATTTAACTTTTAACACATTTGATCATAAAATTTGATATCGTACATTAGGGAATCACTTATAATCACCTACTTTTAGATTTCTAACAGCATAACGTCACATTTCAGATTTTTAACTCATTATAGCAATTAGTAGGATTTTGCTCAGATTAAATAAATTCAAAAAATTACTTTTAAATGGGGGGTTGACTGTTGCAACCGTTAGTTAATTATTGATTCAGACGACCAATCACAGACCCTCATTCGAAATTGTTGCCATGACAAACAAATATATTGAAGCTGTGATTGGTTAAACTCACGTTAAATATTTAATCCCATAAGCCAATGATTCGCTGGAAATTAAATACCTACAACTATTCAACCTATTGCTCACAAATAAATTATTCGTGATAGAGCTGTAAAGAAGTAACTTAGGACACTTTTGAAACAAAAAGGCTTGCTTCCGGACGTACAGATAAAGGTGTGCTAAAAGAGGTGCGAGAAGAGAGATGCTCGCTTAAAGAAACTGAGACGGGGAAAACAAATTATTGGACATATTCCGAGACTACTCAGTGAGATGAATCACAACTACTGACATCTCTCTTGAGTATAGTACACTGGTGAGCTCTATTAAGAGGGAAACCGGTCTGTGTTTTATGACCCGAACGCATTTAACAAAACACTTTTATATTCTAGGACATTTTAACCTTCTGACTACATTCTCGAAAAGTCTCAACTTTATTGCTTTAAATTAATTGTGCTAAATACAATTACAAGTGTTTTTTAGTGTGGTACGCTGTAAAATTATATAAATAATACTACGAATGAATAAATAAATAAATAGGAAGATTTCAGGAAAACCAGGTCCAATTAATGATATACGGAAACTACAATCAGTTAAAAATAACGACTGGAACCAAAGTTGCGACGAGAAGGCGACATCGCATTTAGACTGTGATGGATAATCATGGCATTGTATTTTACCAAAGAAATCTTATCGCCCTCAAAATCCACTTTTTCTTCTTTGATTAAAAATATTTGGAATACAGAGCTCCCTACCGAAGACAGTGTAACTCTGAACAAAGAGTGGGTTAGTCGTATTAGAAAATCATCCCCTTTTATGTACCAGACAACACAGGAATTTACCCACTCCGGCTCTATAGCCTTTCTGCAATCCCAACAAAGCAGAGCTATTACAAAAGGCGACAAGATTAGACGTATTCAGATTCTGTAATTTAAAATCTGATTTATTCCGGTTGCAATCCAACTGCATTAAGTCAGTGGGCCTGAGAGCCCGATGGAAATCAAGCATAGAAAACGAGCCTCGCGATTATACTTTACATTCTCTCCCCAGTTCCGTTCTTTCTATTCCTTGTCTCGCAGTCTCCGTTACATCTTCCTTATTGATTAATATGTCTACAAATACATTCTGCAGACAGCAAATAAATCTACAGTTCAATTGTGAAGAATTAACAGTTTTATCTCTCTCTCACTGAATCACGTTATTACATCTTGGATATAACTCGTTCTCTGGAAGGGAATTTTACTTCTGCTTCTCTGTTCCTGTTTTAATTAGATCTTATTAGGTGTCACTCTCGACAATTTATCGTGGAGAAGGGAAGAATTTGGTGTTGTTCAACTGCTAACGTCTTGGCGCTCTTTGTTTTGCGTTTCCATTGAAATTGTTTTCAACTATTCACTGTCTTGTCCTTCTTGTTAAACAATCGCTTCTGTGTAAATGTAAAGTATCCAGTCGGATTAAGGGCAAGTCTTGTAATCTCGCTATAAGAATAAACTACGGATTGCACCGCATCTCTCCTTTTGTTTATTAATTTTCAGCCTGCAAATTTTAAGACACCCCTAAATGGCATGTGCAATTATTTACATTTAAATTTTATTGCCGAATAGATAGACTGACTTACCCCAAACATTAAAGTCATTTTGAAAACACGTTTGAAGAGCTTTTAAAGTATTTATTTGATTATTTATTTTATTTATTTATTTCATTAACGCCCAACAGAAAATCCCAGTAATAAGGCTGATAAGTAATATGTGTTAAAGCTGAGGTAATAAAACAATAGTGCTGTAAATTGAATCATAATTTTCACATAGCTGTGATTTACTCTCCTCAGAAAGATATTCTCATGAAATGAATTTAGGGTCCATGACTTGACCAAAAAGAAAATATTCGTATTCTTGTAGCCATAAACTTCTGAAACCTTATGGTGGTGGTGGTGGTAAAAAAGATGGTATGGCCTCGACGGAATTGTCATTAGCCACAGATTTTTTAACTTCTCGTTTGAGATTTGTATTTTTTCCTTTATTATGTCTGTTATTTTTAATAACGTAAATACAATCTCAGCATGTACACACTTAATTACGCATATCTACACACAAATGCACGTATATATTTTAAAATAATTAATGTTTAACATTTTCCTTTACACTAAGTTTGTAAATACACACATATATATACATACTTACATATATACACATATTTATTATAAATAAGAAATATTTTTTTTTCCTTTTTTTTTGTATTTGTTTTTCTTTTCTTTTTTTGCTATTTTTTTAATTTGTTTTTTTTTTGTTTTTTTTTGTTTTTGTTTTTTTTTGTTTTTTTTTGTTTTTTGTTTGTTTTTGGTTTTTTTTAATGTTTTTTTTGTTTTTTTTATAAAAGGATTAACAGGGACACTTTAACGCCTAGGGGCCCTTCAAGGCATCACAGACAGACAGACTGGACCTCGGAGAGGAGGGATCCACATAAAGGAAAGACAGTAGGACCCTTAATCTAATTAACAGTTTTGTTATAAATGTATGGATGCTGTTCTATTATAATAATAAATCTATTTGTCTACAGAATCTATACAACAATAGGAATACATTTTTAGCATGAAAACTTAGCAGGTATGTTACATTTGCCGGGAATTTAATATTCACTGTTGTTTTTAAAGAATTTATAAGGTTAGTTCGTTGGGAATTGAATCTGCAACATGAAAATACTAAGTGATCCAAGTCGCAGATAGACGTTCTATCGCAGTTGCAAAATGGAGAGTTCTCGATGCCAATTCGGTGTAGATGGGATTTATATCTACTGTGGTTAAATATCATTCTAATTACCGTGGTTAAGATTTTTCTTGGGAAATTGAGTTCTTTTATTTGATTTCCTGATGGCAATTGTGGGTAGAGCAAGCTATATCTGTTGCTTGATTTTTGGACATAAAGTTTCCATTCTTTTTCCCATAAAGCTCTTATATATTGTCTAATGTCTGGGTAGAAGTCAGTAAACGGGATATCTATTTCTTGCGATGACGTTTTAATTGATGCTTCTTTGGCAATTTTGTCCACCAATTCATTTCCAGTTAAGTTAGAGTGTCCTTTGCACCACAAAAATTTTATTGTGCAGTGTTTTTTATATGTAACCTAATATTACTCCTGTTTTAACGAAAACATGTCAATATTCACCAAATCGTCCCTCATTTATCTCCTACCCCCTAAAGCGATTCGAACCGTTCCTTTGTCGGGTGCTAACTGGATACCAAATTTGAACATGTTATCTCAATTGGTTCGAAAGTGATTGCGCCTACTAACAGACAAACGTACAGGCCGACAGACCGACAATACAAAAAAAATGTTGCAGAATCAAGTTTTCTATATGTTTTGAAACTTTTTGCGCCGTTTTAGCAACAAAAAAATATAAATTTTTGTCACGCAGAATCACCCCCACACATTCAACCCCTAATTTAATTTAAGCACAAGACCGGATCTTTGATGAAATGTAAGGTTTTTTAATAAACAAACTCTAAAACGTTACTAGAATTTTAACGCAACAATGTCAATTTTCAAATCATCCCCCATTCGTCCCCTATCTCATGGAGCGATTTTACCTAAAAACAATCCGAACCGTTTGCTTGTCGGGTGCTAACTGTTTACCAAATTTGAAGACGGTATGTCAATTCGTTGTAAAGTTATCGTGACTAAAACAGACAGACATACAGATCGACAGACAAAAAATATGTTTTGACACTTTTTACGACGTCTATGCGAAAAACACTCACGTTTCAGTTTTGATAAAGAGAGAAATAAAAAGTACGTCTATCTTAATGTAGGAGATGTTCAAAATTAATGCCTTAAAGACCTTGGCAGCATCCTAATTATGAATTAAAATGTTTTCTAACGTTAAGCAACATCTGGGGCGTGACCGACCCAATCGCAATCGTTACTCTTAGTTAAATCGCGTAGTTTAATTTTGTGTACCATTTTTTTCACATATCCCCATAACCCAACCAACACAATTGGTCGCTGGAACGTGGCAGCGACTATCGTGATAACTTCTTTTCCTGCCATGCAGTGATCCGTTTTAGGAACGTTCTTATCACGGAGGAACTACCAAAATGGGGAATGGCGACAACGTTGTGGCGTGGTATCGGGAACTTATCTACCTACGACCCAACACCGTAGCCTTCCCGTAGCGGCAACGTGTCGAAACTGTAACAGCCACTATCACGGGGCTTATCACTGCCTACTTTTCTTGCGCTTGCTTTCCTTGGCTTGAAAATTATTTCACAGAGAACCATCTTTGCCTTTTATTCCAATTCTATAGATACCAGCGAGACTACAAGTCAAAATTTACTGTGATAATTTAGTCTCTTCAGAAAGACATTCTCATGGAATCAATTTATGGGCAATGACTCGACCACAAAGAAAATATTCATGTTCCTGTACCCATCAGACTTCTGAAACGTTATATTACTAGAGTTTTATTGAAGAAATTTCAATTTTCACCAAATCACCCCTCATTTATCGTCTACCCACTGAAGCGATCTTACTCAAAAACGATTCGTAGCGTTGATTTCTCGGTTGCTAACTGGATACCAAATTTGGAGATGATATCCTTTAGAATTGGACTAGGAGGTCGCGGGTTAGAGTCCCGTATTCAGACAGTCGGTCTTTTGCACTCGAATGTGGAAAGGCCGGCTTCTGATGAGTTATGGGCGGTGTCCTTTGTCTACACGTGTGTGTAAGCTCCCCCGTCTAAGACTTCTAGGTGCGGAGTTTGTCTACTGTGTTCAAAAATTGTCTTGAAATTTCTGTCACTGATATTCCACCCCTACACATTCAACCCCTAATTTAGGTTCAGCACAGAATACCAGATGTTTCATAAAATTAAAAGTTTTCTAATAAACAAACCCTTAAACGCTATATTGTCAAAATTCAATTTTCACCAAATCACCCCCCATTGATCCCCTACCCCCTGGAGCGATTTTACCCAAAAACAATCTGACCCGTTCGTTTGACGGGTGCTAACTACACCAAATTTGAAGAGGATATCTCAATTCGTTCTAAAGTTATTGTGGCTACAGACAGACAGATGTACAGGCCGACAGACTGACAGACAACAAAATTTTCGTTCCCAAATCATGTTTTCCATATGATTTGACCCTTCTTACAGCGTTTGAGCGAAAAGAAAATGTTTGAAATTTTTGTCACCGATGCGATACTTCCACATGTGACGATGTGGAAGTAATAATCACGTCATAGATCTTCATCTACAAAATCTCGCATTCCAAAACAAACACTATGAACTAGGGATGGGCACATTTCTTAAAACATCAATGTTAACATCGATGTTTAACATCGAAACCTACTATCGATGGTAGGAAAAACATCGGCTGGAAAACATCGATGTTGGGAAACATCGATGTTTTCAAAATAATTGTGAATTTACTAATTCTATGTTCTTTCGAGAAAAAAAATAGTTTGTAGTTTTGTAGGCATTAGAAAATGGAAACATATTCCGATGCAGATTATGGCAGGTGCAAGTGATATAAAAAATAGGTGGTAACAAAAATAAATAAATGTTTATTGTACTGCAATAAAATAGAAAGAATGTGTAAAACAAAAATAGAAAAACTTAACTTCTAATGACTTTAATAATAAAAAGTAAACTTCAAATTTGATTCTAAACTGTTAATAACCCTGTTTATAATATATATATATATATATATATATATATATATATATATATATATATATATATATATATATATATATATATATATATATATATATATATATATATATATATAATTCACCAATATTAGTGATAATACTGATAATCTCACCATACAGTTTTATATACTCCAGTAATCTCTGTCAATGGATTGAAGGAATCATATTTTGCCCAAGTGTTCTCCAGTTAAACGGTTTCTTTTTTGCGTGGCTGTCTGTCCAGCTTTGGAAAATAAACATTCTGCCGGTGCAGAAGTCGCCACTATGGACAAGAATTTTTTCGCGACAGGGTATAAATGGGGATATACATTTTTATTATCTGACCACCATTTCAGTGGATTCTCGGTAAGATTAATTAGAGGATTCTTTAAATACAAAGACATTTCGCTTAATTGTTCTTTCTCTTGTGAAGCACTCTTTTGAACTAACTGAGAATGATGCGCCCATATATTGCCCTTTGGAGTACCTATAATTATGTTAAAATTTTTACCAAACATCATTGTGACAATCTAGCCTACTTACCCGTGTCCTATTTATTATTTGTCGTTTCACTTTCTATTATTTCGCTATTGTGGTCATCATCTCCTTGCGTTTCTGCTAACAGTGATAACTGTTGTATTAGATTAACTGCTGCTGCAACATTATGAGGACTCTTAAAATAAATCTTTTTGAACCTCGGATCCAGCAAGATTGCCACGGCTAATTGTTGGACTTGTTCAACAGCAGAAAAGCGTTTCCTACATTCTTGGAGAAGTGCTTCTTTTAGTGAAATACCTAAGGTGTCGTTTACATCACATTCAATGTGTGAAACTTGTTTTTCCAAATTATACGTGAGATGGATTACAAGACTCGAACTAATATACTTTTGACCACAAATGTCTGTTGTTACTGCTTCTAACGTCTTTAGAAGTTCAATGATTTTATTCAGTTCAAAAACTTCCTTGGCTGTAACCATTGTGATGGCAGAAGGATGTCTGTTCACTATAGTATTTATGTATTCCCGCAGTTCAAGAAAACGATTAATCATGTAGTATGTGGAATTCCAGCGGGTGGACACCTCTTGTATAATTTTTTTTCGGGTTTATGGTCGCTTGTTTGTGCCTTCCGTAATTCATCAGCAGCTACTACTGAATGCCTAAACCACGTTACAATTGTTTTAATTTAGATATAACTGATCACAATTCCGAAATAGATTTTATAGCTCTGTCAGCAACTAAATTTATTTGATGAGCGAAGCAATGAATGTGCCTTTTTTGGAAAACGTTTCCTCAATAGCTTTTGTCATATTGGCCGCTCCATCCGTAAAAACAGTAGTAACTTTAGTTTCTAGGATACCCCATTCCTCACATATACGTTTTAACACTCCTGAAATGTATTCGGCTGTATGCCGTTCATCTAAAAGATATACACCTAAGTCAACAGAATTTATGGAATTGTTATCTTCAAAGTGCATAGTAACACCAATAAAACATCTACATTGCATATCTGTCCATATATCTGTCGTCAAACAATAGCAAAACATTTTTTTTAATTTGCAAACGATATGCATTTGCAACAGGATTCGTGGGACACGTAACGATGTTTCGATGATTACAAGTAACATCGATGTTAAAAATACAACATCGAAATTACAACAACGATGTTCAATGGAAAACATCGATATTCCAAAAACATCGATGTTAGGTGCCCATCCCTACTATGAATTCGCATTCACTAAAATATGGAACTTTAAAGTAGTTTCAGCTTGTCTTTGCTGCCAAATACTGAAAAGCCGGAACTTCATAGGTAATTTCACTAAAATCTACCAAGTGGGACTATGGCTCAACATTGTATAATCACTTTGCAGTAACGGCTACGTCGTAATCTATTAAATGGGTGATTATACTTCTCCTTGCCACTCTATGGTGTCGAAAATAGAAGATACTTTTAACATTCTGTCATCTGTCATTGCGCTTTGTTTGCGATATTACCTTTTTAAAGAGAAAAAGAAAGTGCTTTATGAAAAACAAGATTAATTAATATTGCATTACATATGGTTGTTTTCATTAAACAGGACATAAGTAATCGTTAGGTTTCAGGTTGTGGTTTACATGCGTCTTATTTTGTGGGTTGTTCGCGATTACTTTTTGAAGAGAAAAGGAAAGTGCTTTAGAAAAAAGAAGATTCGTTAATAACAAATTATACCTATATCGTTAAATACAGACGCGAAGACTATTTCTCTGGCATCACAAATGTTGGTTTTCTTTACGCTGTTTGGCAGCATCCTCTGAAGATTACAGTTTACAGAAAAGAAAACCAACATTTGTGACGCCAGAGACGTAGTCTCCACGTCTGTACTTGGTATGGCACAGTTTCACCCAGATGGGGCAACCATAATTAATGAACCTATATCGTTGTTTTATTTAAACACAACATTAGTAATCGGTTTTTTCAAACCGTTTCAACAAACGAAATACACGGCATATATTTCACAGTGGTTCCTCACTTGTGGGAAGAAAAAAGTTTTTTGGTTGTGGCCAAAACACCTGGCCGAATTTGTAGTTAATGTTTCACTGACGTTTGTTGACAATAATTACGCGTTCATAACATCATTATACTGTTTTAAACTGCTGTTTTTTGCCTGTTTAACTTGTCACCTTTTTCTAAAATGTTGCAGGATATCTGTCAGCTTTTGTTTGCTAGTCAAGTGACTTGATTCTATCGACGTATGACATTATTGTACTAGACTACTAAACTTACACAACCTTGAGTTGGAACAATCATCCGTTATGAATCAGTGGGACTGTAGGGTAAAAAATACTTTAGGGTAAATTCGAAATGTTACTACTACTTTATAGTAGCCACAAGTAGTAAAATTTACTTCTTCAGGTAGCGAAAACGTAACTGCCACCGATATATATCACCACAACTATTAGGTGTAATATGAAGAGGCCGGCAACCTCGCGACAACTATTAATGCTACTTGAAAGTGACCGCAAATTTGATGTAGCATTTCAATAACATACAATAGTTTCGGCTACTCTTGTTTGCTACCTTTAAGTTACCGGAACTTTTGAGTTCTTCTATCAATAACGATGCCGTTCATAATACCTTGAAATCAACTATGAAGTTGCGTAACTCTAAAGTGTCGTATAATCAGTGGCGATTCCGTAATAACTATACATTTATAGTTTCGATCTCAGTTGACGTCACTTTGGTGCTTGTTAGGAAGAAGAAGCCTAATAGTGTGAGATCGGGTGATGGTGCTGGTCATTCTGACGAACCTCGCCTCCGTATTCACCGATTTGAAAATATTAAGTCTAATTATTGCTGTACATTGATTTGGTTATGTGCAGGTGCTCCATCCTGCCAGAACCAGATCACATTCGCAGGAACTTGCGGGTTTCTCGATCAAGGTATGCGTTTACTAAAGTTGGCGCGGCATTATTTTGAAGCAGTTTTAAATAATTATCTCCATTCCAATTGGCATCAATGAAAAAGGGACCAATAACAGGTTTTATAACTATTCCTGCGCAAAGAGTAACCTTTCCCGGGTATTGCGTAGGTTCTTCTCTCATACAGTCTGGATTTTGTTTAGACCAGTAGCGACAATTTTAACGATGTGCATGCCCGTGGAGTGTAAAATTGCACTCTTCAGAAAATAAAACGTGTTCTAGTTGAATCATATTGTTATCGAAAATGTTCATTATTTGTTCACAAAAATATGTTCTTCTATCACAACCATCCTCCATGAGCTTCTGAGTTTGTATCAATTCATAGGGATGCATTTAATGTTCTTTTAATATTTAAATAATCGATGAATGGCTGATATCCAATGTTGTGGCTGCTTGTTCACCCGAGGTATGTGGGATTTCCTCAAACACAATCATTACATCCAATTTGGTATCATTACTTAGTGCATTAAAAGGTTTATTTTTGTATCTCCCTTACATGTCCAAGTTCACAAAATTGGTTTTCAATTTTAGTCATTGTCCCTTGGAGTATAGGCAGATAATCGGGATATTTGTTAAAATAGGCGAGCAACTTCGATCTGTGATCGTATTTTATCTCCGTAGCCAATCATCTGTGGAATTGTTATTTTACGCATTTTTGTTAAATAAACTATATTTCTAAATTGCAGTTAACAACTGACAACTACTGTCATGCGGTTACAATCACACAGCAAGTTGCTAAGGCGTATTAAACAAAACTAACACTGACAGCTATGAATAGTGTTGATACCTTTTTTGTCTATTTTTTTTTATTGGTACCGTCCAAAAAGGAAACTAAAATTGTTTTTGCTTTGTTTCTCAATATCAATAAGAAAACGCGATTTAGTTCTTAATTTTGTAGTGTGTTGTAGCGAAGTTCGTCAATCAGATGAAATTATATTTAGTGAATTTTCGTATAAATAATTAACTAATGGGGAGAACCGGGACCCCAGAACCCATATCCGGGGTCAGTCTCAATTGTTAAAAATACTCTTTATTGTTTTAACAAGCCTAGCTTAAGCAATTTTGTGGAAGCTTCATCAGGGCTACGATAATAAAAACAATATCATCAGCACACCTACAACTATACAAAAACTTTAGATTAAAATTGTTAAAAAATAGAAACTCTATGAAATAATTGTAAAAGCTGGATAACGGTTTAGCACTGCAGTCAGCAATTAATTAAAAATAACATCTTAAAATACAATATATATATATATATATATATATATATATATATATATATATATATATATATATATATATATATATATATAGTGAGTAATTGGGACTTCACAAGACTGTTCACTTAAAAATACTCTTTATTGTTTTAACAAGCCTAGCTTTAGCAGTTTCTTGACCACTTCATCAGGGCTACGATAATAAAAACAAAATCATCAGCACACCTACAACTATACAAGAACTTTTGATCGTTAAAATTGTTAAAAAATAGAAACTCTATAAAATAATTGTAAAAGCCGGATATAACGGTTTAACACTGCAGTCAGCAGTTAATTAAAAATAACATCTTAAAATACAATAGAACGAAACTTACCATAACAATGTGAGGTTATTGTGAAAGTTATGACCATTCACGTGGACCATTACATGAGGAAAGGCTCGCTCTCGTGTTCGCTACAATGCAAACGAATATACATTTGGCACTTGCACCGACATGCGGTCAGTCTACATAACAGGTGAGCAGGTGGTAGTGGAATTTTCCTTTATGTAATAGTAAAGGATTTTTTCACGCCCGAGGAGGTACCACCCCATACATCAAGGGGCCGGTGAAGTCCCAACAGACGTTTCCGGTTCTGGTGTATGAGTCGGTTTCCCTTATAAGCAAAAATGATGATGGCTCCTCCTTGTATAAAATATTCCGGAGGCAAAATACCCCTCCATTCGGATCTCCGGGAGAGGGGTGTACAGGGGGCGCCAACATCAAGATTTAACATATCCTTTTCGAATATATGTGGCCTAAATTCTAACCTGAACTCCGTCCACCATTTCCTCCAGGCTAACAGGCCCCAACTCCTCTTCCTCACCGAAACCCAAATCAGTGCCAAAACAGCCACTAATCACCTTAATTTCCCGGGGTATGAGCTCCTTACTGCCTTTAGATTGCATGGAGGCGTGTGCGCATACGTCCGTAGCAATCTACCCTGCACCAGACTTCCCAATTTAGAAGCTGGAAGAAAAGACATACTATGGATAAAACTCTCTCTCAGGGCTGCAACTAAATTCATCTGTTGCATTTACCGGTCACCTTCTGACAACAACTTTGTCCAGCTCTTTGACTACCTTTCTGAAAAAACCGACTGATTTCTGAATATCCTTCCTCCGAGGTCACTATTCTTGGCGACTTCAATGTCCATAATAAGGAATGGCTAGGATCTTCAAAAACCGATCCACAAGGGAGAGCAGCGGAGGCCTTTGCAGTCAGCAATTCTTTGGCCAATATGGTTCAGCAACCTACTTACTTTCCTCGTATCCCAACACACAGCTCAAATCCCTTGGATCTCCTTCTTACTACAAACCCTGAATGCTGTAAGATATCAGTCACCGCCCCCCTTGGTCGCTCAGACCACGGCATGGTCACTGCTTCCTGTGCAATGCAACCCGAGGTCACACAGTCATCACACCCACGTATCGTTAGGCACTACAACTCCGCAAACTGGGACGAAATGCGGGATTACTTTTCCTCATTTCCATGGGCGTCTGTCTGCTTCTCTCATCCTGACCCCTCTGATATCTCACAAAACGTCACCGAAATTATCCAAGCTGGCATGGAATTATTTATTCCACGTACACAGAAAACCTCTTCAGCCACTCAAAAGCCCTGGTTCTCTAAATCCTGTGACAAGGCCAGACTTGAAAAGGTCAAAGCTCACAAAACGCTTCTACACAATCCCAGTCAAAAAAATCGTCAAGCATTCAACGACGCAAGAAACTGCTATGTCCGCATTCTTTCTGAGGCAAAAAACTCGTTTAATAACCACATCAAAAACAAAGTCCTTTCAAGCTCCAACGGCGGCAAACCCTTCTGGACTCTTGCTAAGTCTATTGGGAATAATTTCTGCAAGAGCACGTTCCCACCTCTTGTCTCAGGGGATGAAATTGTTTCTACCGCCCTGGGCAAGGCTGAACTTTTTGCTTCGTTGTTCGCCGGAAATTCTACTCTCAACCCACCTCCAAATGTTCAACCACCAACAGTCCCCAATGTCGCGCATAAAATGACTGATATCATTTTCAAAACTAAAAAGGTACGAAAGATGCTCTCTTCTCTTAATACCAGGAAAGCCTCTGGCCTTGACGAGATCCCAGCAATTGTTCTCAAAAAATGCGCACCAGAACTTGCTCCTGTCCTGGCTCGTCTGTTTCAGATATCTTACAATAAAGGCATATTCCCTAGTAACTGGAAAACTGCTCGAGTACAACCCATCCCCAAAAAAGGATCCAAAGCGCTTCCTAGCAACTACAGGCCTATTTCTCTCCTTTCAGTCATCTCTAAAGTGATGGAAAAGTATATAAACACCGAACTACTAAAATTCCTTGAAAAACACAGTCTAATCCACGACAGGCAGTATGGATTCCGTCAGCGCAGATCGACTGCCGACCTCCTTTCCTTTGTCACCCATTCTTGGAACAAGTCTATGGAACAACACGGTGAATCCCAGATTGTTGCTCTAGACATATCCAAAGCATTCGACCAGGTCTGGCACGCAGCGCTGCTTAATAAACTTCCGGCCTATGGCCTACCACCAAAACTTTGTACCTGGACAGCAAATTTCCTCTCCAACAGGAGCATATCTGTTGTTGTGGATGGCCATTCCTCTAAACTGTATCCAATTAATGCAGGAGTTCCTCAAGGTTCAGCTTTAGCCCCTACTCTGTTTCTTCTCCACATCAATGACCTCCTCTCTAGCACATCCAACCCAGTTCACAGTTACGCGGACGACAGCACCCTCCACTCAAATATACAATATTCTAAGCCTGTCTCTTTAGCCCAATTAGATGAGGATCGCAGACTCATGGAGGGTTCTGTCTCCGTGGACCTCCAAAAAATATTAGACTGGGGAAGTAGAAATCTTGTACAATTCAACCCCACCAAAACTAAGTCTTGCTTTCTTTCTCACAAGAGATACAGCAGCCCTAGACCCATCACAATGAACAACCAAGTTATTCAAAGTAATGAGTCCTTCTCTCTTGTTGGCATTTCTGTGGATCGAAATCTTAATTGGCAGCAACATGTTACATCAATTGCAGAAGCGGCTGCTAAGAAATTGGGTTTCCTCTTCCGGGCTCGCAAATACTTTTCACCAACTAATCTCTATACCTTATACACTTCACAAATAAGGCCAAACCTCGAATACTGCTCCCACATCTGGGGTGCAGCTGCCGCTTCTACACTCGCTATCCTGGACTCCATTCAAAAGAGAGCTATACGTCTCATCGGTGACCCTACCCTCACCCAAAGGCTTCCATCCCTTGCCCACCGACGTGCCGTTGGTGACCTCTCTCTCTTTTATAGATATGTGCACGGGCACTGCTCAGAGGAGCTTTCCTCCATAATTCCCCCACCTGCTGCCCCCAGCAGATCTACCAGGGGAACAGAGCGAATGCACCCTTTTAATATCCAGGTCACCAGACATAGAACATCTTGTTATGCCCGCTCTTTTGTCCCGAGGACTTCCAAGTTGTGGAATTCCTTGCCGGCACATGTTTTTCCTTCTCCTCCGAACCTCCAAACCTTCAAGTCCAGAATTAACAAGCTGCCTCTTTCCTCCTTGTCAACACCCACGGTACGGTAGTATTTAGGCTGTAAGCCCTCGTGGTGTGTTGTTGACATAAAAAAAAAAACCCAGCTAAACAAGCCGAAGCTATACCAGCACTATATTTAATTCGTATCAACAAACGATAAGGATGGTGGTGGTAGTGATATGAGAACTTTCACAATTATCTCACATTGCCATACTGACTTTGGTTCTATTGTATTTTAAGATGTTACTTTTAGTGAATTTTCGTAGAAAAAATTCACTAATGGGGAGATCCCGACTTTTGAATTTTGAAAAATTTTTTGCAAATGAGCGCGAACTAGGACCCCTAGAACCCATATCCGGGGTCAGTTTCAATTTTTATATGTTTATATATATATATATATATATATATATATATATATATATATATATATATATATATATATATATATATATATATATATATATGTATCACACCGATAACTTAAAAAATAATAGGCCGATTATGATAAAATTTGGCATGTACCTTTCTTTTGTAAATAGCTTGGATAAGTTTGTTAGTCAGGAAAATCGGACGAGGTTTTCCGGGAAAATTTTGAGTTTTCATTCGAAAAAAATTCTTATCTCAGAAAATAATGTGCCGATTTTAATAAAATTTGGCATGTACCTTCCTTTTGTAAATGGATTTGACAAGTTTGTTATTCAGGAAAATCGAACACGGTTTTCTGGGAAAATTATGAGTTTTTATTCGAAAATTTTTTTTCTCAAAGAATAATGAGCCGATTTTGATAAAATTTGGCATGTACCTTCCTTTTGTAAATGACTTTGATAAATTCGTTAATCAGAAAAATCGGACGAGGTTTTCCGGAAAAATTTTGAGTTTTTTAATTAATTGCCGACTGCAGTCTTAAACTGTTATCTGGCTTTTACAATTTTTTTTTGGGTTCCTTTTAGTGAATTTTCTTAAAAAAAATTCACTAATAAGAAGGTCTCGACTTTTGAATTTTGAAAAAATTTCTTCAAATGAGCGCTAATTATCCTAATTACCCCCCCCCCCCCCCAATACATATCCGGGGTCAGTTTCAATTTTTATATGTTTGTATATACATCTTGTTGTATCCATTTCTTTCTGCTATTTGTATTATCATGTTGTACTCCTTTTCTCATTGGTCGTTATTTATTTATTTATTTATTTATTTGGATACCAACGGGGTTGCCCCCAAAATAGGATCACATACAGAGTATACAAATACAAATATAGCAGTGATATGGAGCGGTACATTTAGCATTATGTTTATTTAATATATATATATATATATATATATATATATATATATATATATATATATATATATATATATATATATATATATATATATATATATATGTATGTATGTATGTATGTATCACACCGATAACTCAAAAAATAATGGGCCGATTTTGATTAAATTTGGTGAATAAATTCCTTTTGCAAATGGCTTGGACAAGATCGTTAGCCAGGAAAATCTACCCCGGTTTTCCCGGAAAATTTTGTGTTTTCTTTCGAAAAAAAATTATATCTCCGGAATTAACAAAGTAAGGGCACCCAAATTTTATACGCGGGTTTATATCATTTTAGGTAAGTTACCTACCAAAATTTAGATATGTAGGTCAAAAGACAAAAAAGTTATAGGCATTTAAAGAAAAATTAATTGGGTTTTCCTCAAAACGTCAAAGTTGCGATTTAAAACGTCAAAATCGGCAACATTTAGGCAAATAACTTGAATCTAATACGGGGTATGGAAATCAAATGTCTTAAGAAGGATGTTTTACAAACCCTGAAGTCTTAGTTGCAACCGTCATTGTCCTTCATTTTACTAAAATGTTTCCAGAACATTCATTTCAAATAGACCCTTTCTCTGATGCTTGGCAGTAGTCTTAGCTATAGAGTTTATCGTTTAATGGTATATAATTTTTGTCGAATTTTCGTAAAAATCAATAAAGTTCAATATATCCGTTATATATGAAAAACATTTGTATATATTAATTATAGCATGTCTTGAGCTACATCTAAAAAAATATTGTGGTGATACAAATTTTATTTATTTTTTAGTTAAACACGCCTTATGTTATTGCATTTTTCCATATTCCATCGAAATATAATGCATGTTTGTAAGAAAAGAAATGCTGGATGCAGCAAGTGCATTATGGTAGCGAATTTTGATCAAATGCTTCATATTTGAATAGCCTAATTTGCTATTAACCTATAAGGTTGACCAAGAAACGAGTTTTTCCGGGAAGACTTTAAGTTTACTTTTGGAAATTTTTGTACATCTTCACACAATAAAGTTATTTTTATGAAACATGACACATTGTTTTTACTATATAGGTTATACTGGTAACCAAAATTGATGCCTGCTTTCTTAAAAAGGAAACACACATATTTGCAATTAAAACATTTTAATGAAAATTCACTACCATAACGCACTTGCTGCGCCCAGAGTTTTTTTTTTACAATTTTAACGATCTAAACTTTTTGTAGAGTTATAAGTGTGCTATAGTAGCCCTGATGAAACGGTCAAGAAATTGCGAAAGCTAGGTTTGTTAAAACAATAAAGAGTATTTTTAAGTGAACAGTCTTGTGAATCTCTGAAGTCCCAACTAGTCACCATTTTGTTTGCTAGCGTAGTCGGAGATGACTTCCTCCACCGCATTTCAAATTTATATATATATATATATATATATATATATATATATATATATATATATATATATATATATATATATATATGCCAGGTACGTTTATTTTGTAAGTGGCTTGAATAGGTTCGAAAATCGCACCAGGGAACATTTTATTATTTTTTTCGAAAAAAGTTTTTCTCCGAAAATAACAAAACTATGGTAACCAAACTTGGTGCATACGTTATAAAAAGTAAACTATGTCCAAAAATTTAGCTTTCTATGTTATAAGAAAAAATGTTATAAGCATATAATTGAAAAAAAAATTCTGGACGCAGCAAGTGCGTTATGGTAGTGAATTTTCATTAAAAAAACTTAATAGCAAATATGTGTTTTTTTTTCAGAAAGCAGGCATCAAATTTGGTTACCAGTATAACCTATATAGTAAAAACAATGTGCCATGTTTCATCAAAATAACTTTATTGTTTGAAAACGTACAGAAATTTCCGAAAGTAAACTTAAAATGTAACCGAAAAAATCCGTTTCTTGGTCAACCTTATAGGTTAATAGCAAATTGAGCTTTTCAAATATGAAGCATTTAATCAAAATTTGCTACCATAACGCACTTGCTGCGTCCAGAACTTCTTAACTTACAAACATGCATTATATTTCGATGGAAAATGCAAAAACATAAGGCGTTTTCCACTAAAAAAAATAATTATTTGTATCACCAACGACTTATGGGCCACCCTGTGATGGTAGCAATAATTTTTTAAGGTGTAGCTCAAGGCACCGTATAATTAATGTATACAATATTTTTTTATATCTTGTATAATAACAGATATATTGATCTTTATTGATTTTTTACGAAAATTCTACAAAAATTATATACCATTAAACGATAAATTCTATAGCTAAGGCTACTGCCAAGCATCAGAGAAAGGGTCTATTTGAAATGAATTTTCTGGAAATATTTTAGTAAAATGAAGGACGATGACGGTTCAAACTAAGACTTCAGGGTTTGTAAAACAATCTTCTTGAGACATTTTCTTTCCAGAGCCCGTATTAGATTCAAGTTCTTTGCCTAAATGTTGCGAATTTTGACGTTTTAAATTGTCACTTTGACGTTTTGAGGAAAACCCCAATTTATTTTTCTTTAAATGCCCATAACTTTTTTGTCTTTTGACATACAGTGCTAAATTTTGGTAGGCACCTCACCTATAATGACATAAACCAAATTTGGTTGCCCTTACTTTGTTAATTCCGGAGATATAATTTTTTTTGAAGGAAAACCCAAAATTTTCCGGGAAAACCTGGGCCGATTTTCCTGACTAACGAACTTATCCAAGCCATTTACAAAAGGAAGGGGTTCACCAAATTTGATCAAAATCGGCCCATTATTTTTTGAGTTATCGGTGTGATACATATATATATATATATATATATATATATATATATATATATATATATATATATATATATATATATAAACATATAAA
Organism: Tillus elongatus; assembly: GCA_964006375.1. Taxonomy (NCBI): domain Eukaryota; kingdom Metazoa; phylum Arthropoda; class Insecta; order Coleoptera; family Cleridae; genus Tillus; species Tillus elongatus. The sequence goes on from OZ023262.1 coordinate 51,498,364, forward strand.
AATTGAAACTGACCCCTGGTATGTGTTCTGGGGGGCCTAATTAGCGCTCATTTGAAGAAATTTTTTCAAAATTGAAAAGTTGGAATCTCCTCATTAGTGAATTTTTTTTAAGAAAATTCACTCAAATGATGCCAGATCATTTCCATGAAAATTCACTACCTTAACGCACTTGCTGCGTCCAGACTTTTTTTACTGTAAATATTTGGCAAAGATTTTAAAGCCATAGCATTTTTGAATAGACAATAAAGAGATCTTTCAAATGATGTATCCCAAGCTCCTACGTTCAATGAAAAAAATTGAGGGTTGCAACTATCACTCAAAGAGGGTTGATTGTGGCTGAAGTTTCCGCGTTTCAGGATGCCGTTTTTCAATCTAAAATGGACGTGTTTCTGGATTTTTGATCAATATGGACAATAATTGGACTACTGAATTTATTCCATTTGGCTGGTCCACACTGGTTTGCTCCAATGGTTGACCCAGGCTATGCAATCTAGATATAGCCTAAGAATCTGTTTTATATGACAGTGAACAAACAAGGTTTTAATTATTAGCATCGACATCGTTTATCAAAATTGAGTTCTTGTATACTTTCGAGGTGAAGGAGTGTATCTGTCTGCTTGGAATTTGAAAATTGCTTAGGATTTTAGTGTTTAAAGAGACAGATACAAATCAGCACACCAAGAGAAATTTAGTGCAGACTAGCACTTTGATTCCTACACTTTGTTCAGATAATATCGAGTTCTTTAAAAGTCTTGGATGTCATGTTAGCAAGAATATAAATATTTAAAGACCCTGAGCTGAACGACGCAATCGATGGAGAAGAACTTCGCCATTACTATTCACCAACTAGATCATTTGGTAAGAGAGATCAAATCGTGATGCACGTCAATCAACGAGATGCGTTTGTATGTCTCGCAACTTAACTTTACGGTTAAGACGTTTGAATTTTTAAAACAATTGGTTTAATAGTTTACACAATTGGTACTTAATACAAAAATTATACTATAAAAATAAAGCAGTCTTGAATTTGGACTGCCCAATTCCATCGGTTAGGGGTATTGTTTGTTTATGTTCTGATTTAAATTTGGTCGTCAATTTTGAATTAAATGATTATTGAAGTTGGGTCTTCTGAATTGATTTGAAAAATTTTGCCTAGGTGTAAATTGCTGAGTTTGCCTGGGTTGAAAATTTGTTTGATTAAATCTGTTATTATTATGTTGTTGAAATGGTCGATGATTGGGGTGAACTGGTCTCTGAAAATGGACGTTTTAAAGAGGTGGGTTGTTCTGTTTTTGGAATGGTGGTCGGTTTTGTCCTTCTTGTCTGTTATTATTATGTTGTTGAAATGGTCGATGATTGGGTTGAAATGGTCTCTAAAAATGGACGTTATAAAGAGGTGGGTTGTTCTGTTTTTGGAATGGTGGTCGGTTTTGTCCTTCTTGTCTGTTATTATTGAAATTTTTATGTATTGTTTTATCTCAATAATCAAAGTTTTCCCCCGCAAACACGAATTTTAATGCTTGTTCTATACTTTCGGGATTTTTGGATCTGAGTACTATGCCCATTGGATTCCTCAATCTCCCCAAAAATGCTTTTAACGTTTGGTTTTGGTAAATATTCATTTTAGTTGCCCGTACTGCCTCATTGTTTTCGTTTGCAATTAAATTAGATATAAGTAATTGTTCTATATGACGGCACCTGTTAGCGAACGACAATGCATCTGCTGCATTTCTCTGTTTCCATGTCAACATCTCAGCCACGGTCATCTGTCTGGTCTGTGAAGTTTTGCACGATTGCACTTCTCAAATCTGCCCACGAGTTGATAATCTTGGTATTGACAATGAGCCGTGCTAGGCCAGTCAGTTTAGTTTGTATATAGTTTAATAAGAAACGATTCATGTATAAATTTTCGCTAACCACATGAAATTGATTTATAACTAAGTTACATGACTTTAGAAAATTGCCTACATTGACGGGTTGACCGTCAAATTCCGGAATAGCCTTAAGAAATAATTGCTTAAATTGGTCTGTCATGTTGCTACTGTTATTAATTTTACTTAAATTGTTTTCTGTTATATTATTATCACTGATACTAATTGATCTAAGTCTATATTCTATATTTAATAAACTTTGTGATTCTTCCTCTGAATCAGACATACATTATATCAATATAACACATATATATGGAAAAATATGCAGAAGATGTAAAAATGGGATAGCAGTAAACAACTTACAATAATAAGATGGTTTCTGCTCTCATTTAGCTGCTTGGCTACTGTTTCTGCTTTTGCTTGGGTCTGCTTGGCTCAAATCGGTTACTGGACGTCGATACGCTTAAAAATCAATCTGCTTTTGACTTTCTAATCGATACTAACGACTGCGCCACTTAACTGTGCGGTAAAGAGGTTTGAATTTTTAAAACAATTTGATTAATACTTAATACAAAAATTATAATATAAAAACAAATACAAATATGAATATCAATACAAGTGTGTTATATATGTAAATATTTAGCACGCGATGTGCAAAGCTTAACTTGGAAACAAGAATGAACGACGCTCTGCAGGTTCATATAACAAGTCCCTCAGGCGTGGCACTATTCTTCTCCCGAGGTGACTTTCGGTTTGGCTGACACTGTTCCCCACGTGTTAGATTCCGTTTACTCCGCCTTTTCCAAGGTGTTTCCTATATGCTTACTTGAAGGTACCTTCCATCTTCTCGCTGACTCGGCTATCCTGTTCATGGGAAGGTGACTAGTTCTTACAATGGCCCATTGTTGGTGGTCTATTTATCTCGAAAAATCAGCTCTAATAATCGAAGGTACTAGAACCTGCAAACTATGCCTACTTACATGTGTATGCATTTTGCATATATTCCATGCCTTAATGTATATTCTTTGATTAAAAACAATTATATGAAAATTCTCTTCCATAACGTACCATAGCTGCGTCAGAACCTTTTAAATTTTTGTCATAACTGTTTAAATATCACACCTATTTGTATCCTAACCAGTATGTTTGTCATATGTACTATTTTCCTTGCAAATAGGCAAGTATTAGAATGCTTCACGGCAAAACTCCAGAAACGCTCGGAAAAACTATCATGAAAGGGAAGCGTTAAATTGCGCTGGGGGAAACTAAAGGCCGTACATTCTCGTTATACATCGTTGTTGAGTGGTAGGAAAAATGTGTTTGAAACACTTGTGTCTTTGAAGTAACGCCTATGCTTTTAGCTTGGTCAGGAGATTCAGGCTGTTAGATCGAGATTGTACATGTTTTCTGGTGTGCATTAGCGCCTCAAGTGCTGATTGAAGAGAAATTCACTTCTTCAAGCCCCCACGCTGCCCCCTCAGACAAAGAAATATAAGTCAAGGGTCGACGGCACGTTATTGCACGATGATGCTTAGACTATAACATTAATTCATAATTTCAATTTTACTTTTTAGTCTGTGTCTTTTCATAATCTGATTCCTTGTTCCAAGGATTCTGTTTAATAAATGTCAGCAGTAACGCATTATTTTATTACAGTGTCTTTCAATAAGTTTAGGCTAATAAAAGCTACTTTCGGACTTTTACTGCTATTAGTGAATTGTCATTAAGAAAATTCACTAATAGAGAGGTATCGATGGTGAGACTTTCGGAAAATTTCTTCAACTGAGCACGAATTAGGGCCTTTGGAACTCATGTCGATTGTCAGTTAATATATACATATATATATATATATATATATATATATATATATATATATATATATATATATATATATATATATATATATATATATATATATATATATATATATATATATATATATATATATATATCATATAGGGTGGCTCATTAGTGAGAGGAAGTACGATATCTCCTTTAATATTCAGAATTTTGAAAATGTTTTATACAAAAGTTGTTGGGAATGACGAGGGGCATATTTTAAAAATAATTGTAACTATACAGGGTGTTACCTAAAAGTAGGGTAACATGTAAGTTTTTTATTTTTAATGACACCATATGTTTTTTGTTTTTTTATCGGATTTGCCATAAAATTCTCTATATGGTACAGTTATTTGTTTTCCACAAATTTGCGGTGTTGCCAAGTAAATAATTATTTATTGAAAATTGTAACAAAAACATAATAGTAGAAATGCGGCTGCCAATCCCCTAATATTGAAAAGAATTAAAAGGTTTTCGCCATCGTCAAAGCCGAACCTTTAATAAAGTCACCGAAATTAACAAAACTCACTTAATTTGTACAGGGTGTGTTTAAAAAAATCGAAATTTCTAAATTTTACTATGAAAAAACTTGATTTTTTTAAATGGAACACCCTGTATTTTATTAGCCTATCTTGTAGCCTACTTCCATACATTCAAATTTTGTTATGAGGATGATTCTCAAAAAATGCATAGTTTTTGAGATAAATCCAGTTTTATGAAAAATGGTCTCCCCTATACGAAACAATAATAATTATTAGTAGACTATGACTTTCAATTTCAAACAACTGTCATACTAATTTATTTTAAGCAAACTGTCAAGTAATTTCCGAGGTAAATTTGCATAGTTGATGAAGAAATTGTAAAGTTAAAAAAAATGAATTTTTTCAAAGAAGAACTTGTCGATATGATATTCACATTAGGGGCTAGTGATAAAAATTGTTTATTAGCCGTTAGATTATATCATCAGACTTTTCCGCAAAGACCACCGCCAAGAAAGGAAGTATTTGAGAAATTATTAGACCGCTTTTCTCGTACTGGAAGAGTGAATTACGAAAAAGGTGAGCGAACCAAGCCCGCCAATTCAGAAGAAAATCAGTTATCTGTTCTACTGAAAATAACTGAAAATCCGCACATTTCACAAAGAGCCATTGCGAATGAAACTGATTTATCTAGACGCACTGTTCAAAGGGTTCTTCGTAGTAATAAACTACACCCATATCACATACAACTCTTGCAAGAGTTAAATAACCAAGATTATGTAGCCAGAATGATTTTTTGTCAGTGGGCGCAGCAGAAGATTCAGCAAGACGGACGCTTTTTTGATTATGTTTTATTTGTTGATGAAGCCACTTTCCACAAAAATGGAAATGTGAATCGCCACAATTTCACTACTATGCGACTTCTAATCCCCAGTTTATAAGAACACATAGCCAGACAAGGTGGTCATTGAATGTATGGGGTGGTATAATAGGAGATTATGTTATTGGGCCTTACTTTTTCGAAGAGCGTTTAACAGGGCAAGTTTACCTCGAGTTTCTCCAAAATGAATTGCCAAGATTGCTTCATCAGTTACCAAACTATATTAGAAAGAGAATGTGGTATTTACATGATTGTGCTCCAGTGCATCATACGGCAGCAATCCATGAACACCTTCAAAACGCTTTTCCTGATAGATGGATAGGAAGAAGTGGCCCAGTGAGATGGCCCCCTCGTTCACCCGATATCACCAAAATGGATTTTTTTTTGTGGGGATACGTTACAAATCGGGGTTACCAAATTCCGCCCACTACAAAAGATGACACGAAACAGCGAATTAGAGAAGTTTTCAGAAATATTGATAACAATGTCCTAACTAACGTGAGTCAATCTTTTGAAAGACGAATTGAAATTTGTGTAAATAATAATGGTGGCCATATTGAGCATTTACTGTAGTATACCTAATGTTTTATTTATTGTTGATAATGATTATTATTAGTTTACAAATGCTTTGAGTAAAAAATAGAAGTGAATATTAAATTTTTTTTTTAAATAGAATCAGCCTCGGAAACCTCTTGCTGTTAAAAATCAATCCATTTAAAAACGTTAATTTCATTTACAAAGTAGGTAGTAGTAGTTGCATTTGAGTGATTGAGTTATTATGTTCTAGCCTACCTACCAATTATTCTTGTTCCTCTATAGGCAAGACGGGGTTAAGCCATTTTTCATAAAAATGGATTGATCTCAAAAACTATGCATTTTTTGAGAATCATCCTCATAACAAAATTTGAAGTTATGGAAGTAGTCTACAAGATAGGCTAATAAAATACAGGGTGTTCCATTTAAAAAAATCAAGTTTTTTCATAGTAAAATTTAGAAATTTCGATTTTTTTAAACACACCCTGTACAAATTAAGTGAGTTTTGTTAATTTCGGTGACTTTATTAAAGGTTCAGCTTTGACGATGGCGAAAACCTTTTAATTCTTTTCAATATTAGGGGATTGGCAGCCGCATTTCTACTATCATGTTTTTGTTAAAATTTTCAATAAATAATTATTTACTTGGCAACACCGCAAATTTGTGGAAAACAATTAACTCTACCATATAGAGAATTTTATGGCAAATCTGATAGAAAACAAAAAAACATATGGTGTCATTTAAAATAAAAAACTTACATGTTGCCCTACTTTTAAGTAACACCCTGTATAGTATAGTTACAAATATTTTTAAAATATGCCCCTCGTCATTCCCAACAACTTTTGTATAAAACATTTTTCAAAATTCTGAATATTAAAGGAGATATCGTACTTCCTCGCACTAATGAGCCACCCTGTATATATATATATATATATATATATATATATATATATATATATATATATATATATATATATATATATATATATATATATATGTATGTATGTATGTATGTATGTATCCAGTCGATAAGTCAAAAAATACTTGAGTGATTTGGAGAAAATTTGGGATTTACCCTTATTTTGCTAATGGCTTGGATGAGTTCGTTCATCAAATCTTATCGGCCAATTTTTCTTCGTGAAAAATTAAAAAATATTTTTTTAAACGCAATATCTCTTAAATTGTTTAAGTGATTGGAACGAATATTTACAACGAAAAAGAACATAGACAGACGTGGTTGTGTACCAATTTTCAAGTCGTTTGATTAAAGGAAAATAAAGTTATTCGAAATTAATAATAAAATAATCCTCGACATCACTTAAGATTCTGTAATGCAATATCTACAATGTTGGACAAAGACAGATGACGGTATTTGTAGCGCTAGGCTATTTAAATAGATCGTAGATAAAAATGTAAACAATGTAGGTTGTCGCAGGTTATCGGCCGGGAGAACGTTGTGAGTGATACGACAGGGACGCCATCTCGGTGCAGGTCCAGGTAGTATGTTGCTCTAGTTTATACAAAATTTTATAGATAGAGCTGTACAATCAACTAAGAATTGTGTAATGTCAGCCTTGGACCATTTATTTCCTAATACCAGGACAAAGTTTGCTGTCAAAAGCGCTTACTTTTAGCATGCGAATGTATACCATAAATAAATAATTTCGGGACGCAGCAAGTGCGTTATAGTAGTGAATTTGCATAAGAATTCTATACTATTAGTAAGATATATTATGAAAACTAATTCTTTAAATTTAAATGGACCTTGGAGATCGGTTTTAGAGTCCCAGTTAGCGATTATTTGAAAAAATTTATGTTTTATATGGAGCTAGAAAATTAAAATTTGGTTTCAGATACAATATGTAAGTACTGCAAGTGCCTTTAAAAAAATTGTGTTACAAATTTCATTAAAGTTACAAAAGTTTTTCAGAAAAAAATAATTACTTACAAAGGGAATGTACCTGTCAAATTATAAACATGGCAGGTATTTTTCCTTATTAATTGCTTGGGTGGTTTTGTTTTAGTCAATCCATTCAGTTTTGGCAAACAATAAACAACAAAAGTCTGGATGCAGCAAGTGCGTTATGGTAATGAATTTTCATAAAAATGTTTTTAATAGCAAATATGTGTGTGTTTCTTTTAAGAAAGCAGGCATCAAATTTGGTTACCATTATAACCAATATTTTTTTATTTTTTTTAATTTCAACAACACACCACGAGGGCTTACAGCCTAAATACTATCGTACCGTGGGTGTCGACAAGGAGGAAAGAGGCAACTTGTTAATTCTAGACTTGAAGGTTTGGAGGTTCGGCGGAGAAGGAAAAACATGTGCCGGCAAGGAGTTCCACAACTTGGAAGTCCTCGGGACAAAAGAGCGGGCATAACAAGATGTTCTATGTCTGGTGACCTGGACAGTAGAAGGGTGCATTCGCTCTGTTCCGCTGGTAGATCTGTTGGGGGCAGCAGGTGGAGGAACTATGGAAGAAAGCTCATCTGAGCAGTGTCCATGCAGATATCTATAAAAGAGAGAGAGGTCACCAACGGCACGTCGTATAGCTCTCTTTTGAATGGAGTCCAGGATAGCGAGTGTAGAAGCGGCGGCAGCACCCCAGATGTGGGAGCAGTATTCGAGGTTTGGTCTTATTTGTGAAGTATATAAAGTATAGAGATTAGCTGGTGAAAAATATTTGCGAGCCCGGAAGAGGAAACCTAATTTCTTAGCGGCCGCTTCTGCAATTGATGTGACATGTTGGTGCCAATTGAGATTTCGATCCACAGAGATGCCAACAAGTGAAAATGACTCATTACTTTGAATAACTTGGTTGTTTATTGTGATGGGTCTAGAGCTGATGTATCTCTTATGAGAAAGAAAGCAAGACTGTGATTTGGTGGGGTTGAATTGTACAAGATTTCTACTTCCCCAGTTTAATATTTTTTGGAGATCCGCGGAGATAGAACCCTCCATGAGTCTGCGATCCTCATCTAGTTGGGCTAAAGAGACAGGCTTAGAATATTGTATATTGGAGTGGAGGGTGCTGTCGTCCGCGTAACTGTGAACTGGGTTGGATGTGCTAGAGAGGAGGTCATTTATGTGAAGGAGAAACAAAGTAGGGGCTAAAGCTGAACCTTGCGGACCTCCTGCATTAATTGGATACAGTTTAGAGGAATGGCCATCCACGACAACAGAAATGATCTGGTTGGAGAGGAAATTTGCTGTCCACGTACAGAGTTTTGGTGGTAGGCCAAAGGCCGGTAGTTTATTAAGCAGCGCTGCGTGCCAGACCTGGTCGAATGCTTTGGATATGTCTAGAGCGACAATCTGGGATTCACCGTGTAGGTCCATAGACTTGTTCCAAGAATGGGTGACAAAGGAAAGGAGGTCGGCACTTGATCTGCGCTGACGGAATCCATACTGCCTGTCGTGGATTAGCCTGTGTTTTTCAAGAAATTTAAGTAATTCGGTGTTTGTATACTTTTCCATCACTTTAGAGATGACTGAAAGGAGACAAATAGGCCTGTAGTTACCAGGAAGCGCTTTCGATTCTTTCTTGGGGACGGGTTGTACTCGAGCAGTTTTCCAGTTACTAGGGAATATGCCTCTATTGTAAGATGTCTGAAACAGACGAGTCAGGACAGGAGCAAGTTCTGGTGCACATTTTTTGAGAACAATTGCTGGGATCTCGTCAAGGCCAGAGGCTTTCCTGGTATTAAGAGAAGAGAGCATATTTCGTACCTTTCTAGTTTTGAAAATGATATCCGTCATTTTATGCGCGACATTGGGGACTGTTGGTGGTTGAATATTCGGAGGTGGGTTGAGAGTAGAATTGCCGGCGAACAACGAGGCAAAAAGTTCAGCCTTGCCCAGGGCGGTAGAAACAATTTCATCCCCTGAGACAAGAGGTGGGAACGTGCTCTTGCAGAAATTATTCCCAATAGATTTAGCAAGAGTCCAGAAGGGTTTGCTGCAGCTGGAGCTTAAGAGGACTTTGTTTTTGATGTGGTTATTAAACGAGTTTTTTGCCTCAGAAAGAATGCGGACATACAGGTTTCTTGCGTCGTTAAATGCTTGACGGTTTTCTTGACTGGGATTTTGTAGAAGCTTTTTGTGCGCTTTGACCTTTTAAAGTCTGGCCTTGTCACAGGATTTAGAGAACCAGAGCTTTTGAGTGGCTGCAGAGGTTTTCTGTGTACGTGGAATAAATAATTCCATGCCAGCTTGGATAATTTCGGTGACGTTTTGTGAGATATCAGAGGGGTCAGGATGAGAGAAGCAGACAGACGCCCATGGAAAGGAGGAAAAGTAATCTCGCATTTCGTCCCAGTTCGCGGAGTTGTAGTGCCAAACGATACGTGGGTGTGATGACTGTGTGACCTCGGGTTGCATTGCCAGGAAGCAGTGACCATGCCGTGGTCTGAGCGACCCAGGGGGCGGTGACTGATATCTTATAGCAGTCAGCATTTGTAGTAAGAAGGAGATCCAAGGGATTTGAGCTGTGTGCTGGGATGCGAGGAAAGTAAGTAGGTTGCTGAACCATATTGGCTAGAGAATTGATGACTGAAAAGGCCTCCGCTGCTCTTCCTTGTGGATCGGTTTTTGAAGATCCCAGCCATTCCTTATTATGGACATTGAAGTCACCAAGAATAGTGACCTCGGAGGAAGGATATTCGGAAATCAGATGGTCGGTTTTTTCAGAGAGGTAGTCAAAGAGGTGGACAAAGTTGTTGTCAAAAGGTGCCCGGTAAATGCAACAGATGAATTTAGTTGCAGCCCTGAGAGAGAGTTTTATCCATAGTATGTCTTTTCTTCCAGCTTCTAAATTGGGGAGTCTGGTGCAGGTTAGATTGCTACGGATGTACGCGCACACGCCTCCATGCAATCTAAAAGAAGTAAGGAGCTCATACCCCGGGAAATTAAGGTGATTAGTGGCTGTTTTGGCACTAATTTGAGTTTCGGTCAGGAAGAGGAGTTGCAGCCTATTAGCCTGGAGGAAATGGTGGACGGAGTTCAGGTTAGAATTTAGGCCACATATATTCGAGAAGGATATTGTAAATCTCGATGCTGGCGCCCCCTGTACACCCCTCTCCCGGAGATCCGAATGAAGGGGTATTTTGCCTCCGGAATCTTTTGTACAAGCAGGAGCCATCAACATATAGTAGAAACAAGGTTCCATGTTTCACCAAAATAACTTTGTTTAAAAATGTACAAAAACAAGCAAACTTAAAGTGTTTCCGAAAATCTGGTCTCTTGGTCAACCTTATAGGTTAATAGCAAATGGAGCTATTCAAATTTGAAGCATTTATAGAAAATTCTCTACCATAACGCACTTTCTGTGTCCCGAATTTCTTTTTAAAATATTTTAAATGTTTTCTGAAATGTTAAGTACAATTTGGAGAACCCAATTCATCACAATACAGTTTTTAGACGTAAAGATCGTTTCGCTAACAATGTCATTAGAGGGATTAATAAACTGATTGATGGGGCATCAGAGAGATGAATAAGTTAGTTTATTCATCCCTCTGATGAGGCTAACTTTGTTAGCGAAACGATCGTCAGTTCCAAAAACTGTATTGTGATGAACTGGTTTCTCCAAATTGTACGTATCAGTGCTGATCACAGATTCCAATCTTCACTCATTATGAAATGTTTCCAAAATAAGTCATCGAAACATACATGTCGCTAAACTGTTCAGCGACAGCAACTGATGAAGACACCTTCGTTGTCGAAATACGTATCTAGCGCAAAACTTTATGTTATGTTTTTTGTGGTTTTTTTGAGTGATTATGCTTTTTATCTTTTCTTGGCTCAAAAAGGTCAAGAAATAAGATTAAAAAAATTTAGTTACTCTTCTAAAAATATTGGTGACGATTTAGAACGTCGAAAATGATGAGTTTTAACAAAGGTTCTGTGCATGACGCCTGGAAAATATTACATGATATGTCTTTAGCAAAGTGCTAGAAGTCTGCTTGAAGTGTTAATTTGGTAAAATATTTGCAAAAAATCCATTTGAAACAGAAATTATTCGCTACGCTAAAGCATAAATTTACATACGAGCCTATAACCGGTTCATTATAACATGCTATGCACTCATAACATGATTGTAAGAGCGCGCGTATGATTATTAAACTCAGAGATGACGCGGGTTCAAATCCAAGTGTCTACAATTTTTTGAAATGTTTCTTTTTCAACGTTATATGATCAGATTGTGTAATTAAAGTGAACTGTAAGCGAACTCTTATAGAAAAAAAAATCATTTATGAGATGAAAACTGTTTTTCTCTGCAACCAGTTTCGCTTTTGACTGCATCCTCAGGCTTAAGAAAATTTTCTTTGTGGACCCGCAAAAGAAGTCACCATGTCTGTTTTTAGATCAATATAAATTTTAATTTGTCATTAGCGAATTTTCATGTAGAAAATGTTCCTTTAATAGTAAATTTTGTTAGAACCTTTTGAGCTAATTTCTTTGAAAGAGAAAATTGTTTCTAATTTACTTGAAAGAAAAATTTGATTCGAATTGTTATGTGAAAGAATTTTTACCGAAGGTTTGATGAACAATTTTTTTACGAAATTCGTGAAAAATAATTTTTAATGAATTTTCGTGCAAAACGAATAGTTTAAAGAATTTTTTGTGGAAAATATTGTATCGAATTTTGACGTACAATTTTTTAACGAATTTTTGTTGAAGTACATAATATTTTTTAGCAAATTCTCATAGAAAACATTTTTTATGTGATTTTTGTACAATTTTGTCGGCACATTCTTGTGTTTTTTTCTTAAATTTTCGTTGCACACTTTTTGTACAGCAAAGAATCGCTTATAACGAGATCACGACTTTGAGACATTTAAACAGTGAACTATATACAGATTGATTTATCTAACTAATTCATTGGAGGTTTAGAGGGAAATAGAAGAGACATCAATCATGGAAATTTTGGTTGCAGCTATCATACGATGCGATCTATATTTATAAAAAAAAGAGCTGTAACTTCCGATTGAACCGGAAGTGGGATTTGCTTTTTTTTCAAATAGAACCCTATAAATATTATTGCATATTTAAATTCTACGTAAAATTTCGAGGCTGCTGCATTTTGAGCTGTTTTCCTATTTTCAAGCGTTTTTGAAATATTTTTTTTTCAAAAAATTTTGACAACGGAGTGACTAACTACAAGTCATTATTACCAATAATCGTGACGTTGAAAAATTTATTCTGAAATGTGAAAAACACTCATTAGCCTCGTGTATTGTCGCAAGTTTGCTTTGGATGGCTTTAAATTTCATATTTGACAAATACAGTAAATGTAAACTGACAGGTAATCGTCTTATCATGGCTGATAGTAATACTTACACTAAACCTGATATTCTAAATATGTTTTATACATATGGCGTGTGTGGCAAAATTTTGGAAAGAACTCTGAGAACTTTTGATGAGAGGTATCCTCATCTAACTCCTCTCGCTAAATTCAAGTTTCGAAAGATAGAGAAGACATCAGGGCAGGGTTAAAGTTGAGAGAAACAGGTAATGAAGTAAATAAAAAGTTCGGGACGCAGCAAGTGCGTTATGGTAGTGAATTTTCATTAAATGCTTCAAATTTGAATAATACAATTTTCTATAATTTTAGAAAGTTGAATTTTGGTGTGTAATAAGTTCTTTCCCAAGGCAACATATCCACCAGATTTCATTAAAATGGCTTTGTAATTTTCGTTGAAAAATTTTTTTTGAAAAAAAATTCCAAATTTTCCCGGATAAGCCTGTCTGATTTTCCTGGCTAACAAACTCGTTCAAGCCATTAATAAAAGAAAGGCACTTGCCGAGTTTCATCCAAATCGGTTAATTATTTCTTGAGTACAACAACCGCAAATTGCTCAAACATCCGTGGGACCACTTCAAGTAGGTCCCCACCAAATGGTAGATATGATTTATGGGATCTGAGATTTGACAGATGGTGGGGATGGACTTGGGTGCGAAAACAACAGCAAAATAATAACTCTAAAGGACCAAGACGCAGGATAAAAAGAAGAGTTCTAAAGTATAAGTGATGGAGTAGACGTGTAAGGAAGCAAAGTATGGTTGAAATTATAAAAGTGACAGTTGAGCGAAATGGTTTGGCAGTTCTATTTGAAAAACAAGAATTTAAATTGTGTTTTCTTTGCAAGCACAAGTTTTATTAGCTTCTTTGTAAGACACATTGTGAAATTATTATAACAAATATACTACTAATATATATATATATATATATATATATATATATATATATATATATATATATATATATATATATATATAAACATATAAAAATTGAAACTGACCCCGGATATGGGTTCTAGGGTCCTAGTTCGCGCTTATTTGAAAAAATTTTTGCAAAGTTTTACCATCGATACCTCTCTATAAGTGATTTTTTTTCATATTCACTAAAATTAACGTTTTGTTGTATTCCAATGCAGATCCCCAACTGTCTATCAGTGGAGTAGAAGCTGCAAGTGGAATTTCATATACATCGGGCCATCGGATACTCACCGAACCCGGTATGCATAATTTTAAATTTCAAAATGTGCAAGCCCTCTTTTCTTGAAACATTTGGACAGACGAAGCCAAATTTTGAAGGGACGGCATAGTCAATTGCAGAAACAATCACTTTTGGTCAAACCAAAATCCCCATCTAGTTCGAGAAACTAATCATCAACATAAATTTAGTTTTAACGTTGTTTGTAATGAACAATAAATTATCCTTCTGCATTTAAAACGAGAACTTGTCTGCGGAAAAATATCTAGACATACTGAACTCAAAAGTATGCGAATTTTTTGATGAACTACCACACTCGCCATATGTACATTTACAGTAAGAACCTCGGTGGTTCAGGGGTAAGAACGTGTGCCTCTGAACCGAAGGGTACTGGGTTCGATCTCAGGTTACTCCTTTTACTTTTTCAGTACAAACTGTAATATTAACATGAGCGGAGGTTCTGGCATTGTATTTGAGCAAGTTGAATGTCTGCACGTTCCGCCCTTCGGAGGGGGCGTAAAGCCGTCGGTCCCGTGTCCATGCGATGTTGGGCACGTTAAAGATCCCTACCCTCCTTACAGAAAGGCAGGGGTTCGGCTAAATTTCCAGGATAGTGAGGTGAAACTGCTCCCTGGCGTCGGTGATTGGCCATAGTAGCGGAAATAGGCCGACGTTAAAGAAACAAAACACACACACACATTTACAGTATTTGTCAGATATAAAATTTAAAAGCATAACATATTAAGAATATCACGATTAGTGTAAGTATTATTATCAGCCAAGATTAACTGTGTCACTTTACATTTACTATGTTTTGTCAAATATGACATTTAAAGCCATCCAAGGCACACTTGCGACAATACACGAGTCGAATAAGAGGTTTTCACATTTTTTGTAATATCTCTGCAAATATTCATTTTAGCTATAACATATTAATAGAGAATCAAATTCCACGTCGAATGGTATGAAAATATTATAATCATTCGATTCGCAATAAGAAAGTTATTGGCATTTAAAGTGACAAAAAAGTGAGCGGAAATACCATAAACCCGGAATCACGTTTTAGAATACTATTTTTAGATCTTGCTAGAGCACTCCTTTGCTAACGTATTTACCAAGAACACACTTTTCAACGTTACAATTATTGGCAATAATGACATTTCGGTTAGCCACTCCATATGTCAATTTTTTTTTGAAAAAATAAAATATCTCAAAAACAATTGAAAATAGGAAAACGATTTAAGATGCAGCAGCCACATAACTTTACGTAGAATTTAAAAATGTATCAATATTTATAGGGTTTCATTTGAAAACAAAAAAGTTAATGTCACTTGCAGTTCAACCGGAAGCTATAGTTCATTAAAAATATTATAGAAAAATAGATCGCGTCGTATTATAGCTGTTAATAACATTTCTGATTGATAATAGTACTAATAAATAAATAATAATAATAATACTTTATTCGTTCCATAAATACCCTATTGGGTGTAGAACATGTCATTTGCGAATATAAAATAAATGTCAATATAAATCTAAATATAAACATATATACACACATATATAACACTATAACAAACAATAACAAATGTATACACAAAATCATAACATAAAATAAAATATCGTCAATGCAGCACTATTAATTCGATAATATAAAAACTTAGACTTAACAAAGCAGCCACACACCCGCATATACACCCCACAAATATTGTATTAACCCCCCTCAGAGAAAGCATGCAGTGGTGAATCTTGGCATGCTAAAGTGACAGCTATTAATCTTGATCTTGGAGTGCTGGCCATATGTCTCCGTCCCTGAAGAATTCATAGCAGGAATAGTAACACTTTCTCAGTAGAATATCCTTTAGTTTTTTTTTCAGTGTTTTTACGTCCATATTTTTCCAACAGAGAGGTAGGTGATTGAATATTTTTATCATCTGATATTCTGCATTTCTCTGCACTTTTGTTAGTGGTGTTTTTGGAAGTAGGAGTTTCTGATTCAATCTGAAACTTGTATAATGCTCATGCTCAGGCAGGTATTTTGAGAAAAACGACATATTTTGCTTGACAAACAGGACGCATTCCAATATGTATACACAATGTAGGGTCAGTATCTTCTTCTCTATGAAATACTGCCTGCAGGACTCTCGAGGTTTCAGCCCATACATGGACCTGACACAAGACTTCTGCAGTATGAATATGCGGTCCACATCCACAGAGTTTCCCCAGAACACTATGCCATACTTAAGTATTCCATACACATACGCATAATAAACCATAAGACATGTGCCCTCATCCACACTTCTCTGCAGCACTCTTAAGGCATATGAAGAACTAGAGATCTTAGGAGCAATATACTCTATGTGTTTCCTCCAGTTCACATTATTGTCTATAATCAGGCCAAGAAACTTGCAGCTTTGTGAAGTCTGCAACTGAGTGTTACCACAATTTATCGTCATTGCTTCTCCTCCAACAGCAGAAAATTTAATTAGCTGTGTTTTTTCAGCATTCATCTTCATTTGATTTGCGTTAAACCAAGTGTCAAGGTCTCTCATTACAGAAATCATCTTATATTCTAGTTCATCTATATGTCGCATGCGTAGGATGATCGAAGTGTCATCTGCATATAAGACTGTTTTGTCGTTGAGAAGTGTAGGCAAGTCATTAATGTAAATTATAAACAGCAGTGGGCCCAGCACTGACCCCTGTGGCACCCCTCTCTTAACTGTCTCTACTGAAGAATAGATGTTTTTACCTGTAGTTGTGTGTTTACTACGGATACACTGTTTTCTGTGGGTTAGATATGATTTCATCAACTCCAGCACCGTTCCCCTTACACCAATCATCTCCAACTTTTCATAAAGTATCTGACAGTCTATGCTGTCAAAAGCCTTGGACAGATCCGCGAAAACACCAACAACCTCCTCTCCAAGAGTCATAGCCTGCAGAACCTCTGAAGTGAATTGGTAAATTGCTCTTGTCGTGCTTCTTTCTCTTATGTAAGCATTCTGCAAATCACTGATTATGTTGTATCTTTCAAGGTGTTCCACAATTCTGGTGACAATAACTCTCTCGTATACCTTTGCTATCACTGGGGTTAGCATAATCAGCCTGTAATTTGAGGGGTCAGAGGTATCACCCTTTTTGTAGATTGGCACACCAGCCGACATCTTTAGATCATCTGGGAAGGCTCCAGTCGTCATACATTCATTGATGGCCTAGTGGTGTAGATATGATGTCAGCATTATCCTTCAATATCTTAATAGGCAGCTCATCAATTCCCACTGACATGGTATTCTTGAGGCCCCTAATTATTTTAAATACTTCCAAGTGACAAGTTGGAGTCAGCGTCATGATCGAATCTATATTCATCATGTCTCAGTCCGAATTTTTGGCCCCCTAACTGGATTACTCATATTGATGTCTCTTCTATTTGCCTATAGACCTCTAATGAATCACTCTGTATATTTTACTGTCAGAATAATATATATATATATATATATATATATATATATATATATATATATATATATATATATATATATATATATATATAATGAAAGGTACATATCATTTCTACGAAAATGTGTCCAGGATTTTACGCGATCCAGACTGTTATACGCAATCTAGTATTCCCTGTGTTTATAGCACACCATGCAACTTTTTTGCTACACAATTTCAATGAAGCCACACAAAAACTGGGAATATTTTGCGGTATATCGAACATCAGCGGGATAAATACGACGGCATCAAGGATTGGTTCATTACCGCTCATGGAAATTACGCGAAATTAAACTTCTTTCAATCTCCAGAGATAATTACGTGGAAAGGGCGGAATTCGCGCATTTATGAATAACTTCATTTTTATTGCAATTATTGTCTTTTATCTTTTCCATGGATGGAACATTCATTAGTCAGCGTTATTAGAGAAAGGGGTGACAACTAATGGCGCCTATAAGAAGGAGACTTTTCCTTTTTGCTTCTCTTAGATGAGTCTGCTGTACTGATATGCAGATCTGATTCCATTAATCAGGATTATTCTTACTTTACCCCTTTTTTATCTTTGAAAATACGCCAACATCGGAGACGGTGTGACGCAGGAAACTGTGAAAAGTTGGAAAGCTGTAAAGCTGAAATAAAATAGGTTTAATTAGTTTCTGCCAGTTTTCGTACTGAGCTACTTTATTAGAAATGAATAATATTCTCTTTTAGTAAATTTTTGGAGAAAAAACTGTTTTTGACAAGATGGCAAACTACAAAATCAATTATTAATTAATAAATAATCCAGTCATGTTTCTATATATATATAAACTCGACGTTTCGGCTCCTGTTTTGGAGCCATTTTCAAGAGGTAAAGGAAATGTGTAAGGACATGAACTCTAAGCACTCAATCTGCCTACTCCTTAGAGCGGTGGACAAAGGTGGCTTGGGTTGTTGTAGGTCGATTACGGGCCCTCAATCTGCCTACTCCGCAAATCTCTCCGGATTGTAACTTCCTTTGTTCTTTTAACTTGTAGATTTTCCTTTCAATCACTTAAATATTTTGAAAGATATTGCCTTTTAAAAGTATTTTTTAATTTGTTGCTAAGAAAAATTGAGCGTTAAGATCTGCAAACTATTAACAAAATAAGAGTAATTTCCAAATTTAGTCCAAATCGGTAAATATTTTTTTGAGTTATCGGTGGAATACATACAAATACATATATATATATATATATATATATATATATATATATATATATATATATATATATATATATATATATGTATTGCTTACAAAGCTGGTCGTACGCTCTGGATGTGCTTGTATTCTGTCCATGTATGGAGCTTAGGTGGACTTCTATAGGCAACCTTTGTTCGCATTTTGCATCAACACTCTCTTAATAATGTTCTCCCCCATCCAGAACGTTTATTTGCTCCAGGTCCCACAACTTATTTGGGGGTTAAAGGCGCAACATTTTTCTTGTCGTTTATCCAAATGTCCTGATCGCTTCTGACCTGACCTGACCTAACCTCACCTGACCTAACCTAACCCTACTTGAACTGAACTTGACCATGACCTGACCAAAATAAATGTTTCTGGATGTGTGTCTTTACTTACAGACCTAAATATTAGTGCATGGTTTACTCTTTATAATACAAACACGCGTACCAAATTTGATTGTCCTTACTTCGTTATTTCCGGAGATATAATTTTGTTCCCAAAGTAAACACAAATTTTTCCGCGAAAACCTGCGCCGATTTCCCAGGCTAACGAACTTAATCCAAAGCACTTGCAAAAGGGGGGTATTCATCAAATTTAGTCAAAATCGGCCCATTATTTTTTGAGTTATCGGTGTGACACACACACACACACACAATATATATATATATATATATATATATATATATATATATATATATATATATATATATAAATTGAAACTGACCCTGGGCGTGGGTTTTGGGGGCCTAGTTCGCGTTTATTTGAAGAAATTTTTCAAAATTCACTAGTAGGCATCTCCTCATTAGTGCTTTTTTAACAAAAATTCACCAAAAAAATCAATAGTACCTTTTAGTGTGTATATATATATATATATATATATATATATATATATATATATATATATATATATATATATATATATATATATATATATATATATATATATATATATATAATTGTTATTGATAAAATTTGGCATGTACCTTCCTTTTGTAAGTGGCTTGGACGAGTTCGTTGGCCAGGAAAATATAAAAAGTAGTAAACTATACGCCAAAATTTAGATTTCAATGTTACAAGAAAAAAAGTTGTAAAAAATATTTGGCGCCACATCATTCCTATGAAAATTCACTACCATGGTGCACTTGCTGCGTCCACACTTTTTTGTAGTAAGTGGTTTACTTTATCTACATTTAATACTTGAAACAATCCATTGGCGTAGCAATTTCATGGGTCCAATTAAAAAAAAAATTAGTTTTACTTCCGTGGCTTGATACTGACCTACACACGAAATTTTAGCGAAATCGCTGTGAGTCATGTTGAATTTATAATAAAATAAATACAAAATAATAACTTCAGGGCCATCTAGCGGCCAAACTTATCACCTTTGGTTTAAGGTAAGTTGATTCAACTCGGCTTATTTTCGTGTAACGAATATGTGGTAGTATTTTGTAAAGACCTTTTAGAGACACCTTTATATCTGAATAATTTTGTTGTTATGGAAAAATAAGTTTCAATTGAACACCTCGTATAATAATAGTACAAAACTTTCTTGGAATGAAACAAATCAAATTTGTAGCCACTCTGCGTTAAAATAGAACTCACATATATGTGTATTATGTAAATTATATGTGTGTATATTCAGCTTGTTCAAACAGAGCTATTTTTAAAAAAACATCCTCTTGTATAAGGGATCTAAAATGAAACGATATAACAGAGTGCTCAATTTAAAGCATTTTATATGAGCGAATAAAGAAATGACCGTTTTCTTAGATCGCTTGTTTCGAACATACGAGCCTTCCGACCGAAAAAGGAGTTCCTCATGTTTATTTTGTATCGTCAGAAAGCGGAAAGAGAGAACTATTTGAGTAGATAAATAAGAAGAATAAAGTCTATTCAGAATTTGCATACAAAAACATCCGATTTCGGCGAGATCAGTCCCGGAAACGGGAAACACAAGCTGAATAAGTTCTCTCGCGTATAATGGCTAAGGTTGGCAAGACTGGCATTGTCGAGCTGTGGGGATTGTATACCGGTGTAGTGGCAGGACTGTATGCCTTGTGCCACCGGCTCTGGCTCTGCTGGGATTGGGACTTGCCGGACAAAGAATCATGAGCTGTATCGATTATTTGATCCAGTGCTTACCAGAACTCTTGCATTCCCCAACTAAAATGTGGACTACAAAAAAACTACGCCACTAGTGTTTGCTGTTTTCCAGGAAACGCACCGGGGATAGTTATTAGTGAATTTTCTTAGAAAAAATTCACTAATGAGGAGATCTCGACTTTTGAATTTTGAAAAAATTTCTTCAAATGAGCGTGATCTAGGACCCCTAGAACCCATATCCGGGGTCAGTTTCAATTTTTATATGTTTATATATATATATATATATATATATATATATATATATATATATATATATATATATATATATATATATATATATATATATATATATATATATATGTATCACACCGATAACTCAAAAAATAATGGGCCGATTTTGATAAAATTTGGCATGTACTTTTCTTTTGTAAATAGCTTGGATAAGTTCGTTAGTCAGGAAAATCGGACGAGGTTTTCCGGGAAAATTTTGAGTTTTCATTCGAAAAAAATTATTATCTCAAAAACTAATTAGCCGATTTTAATAAAATTTGGCATGTACCTTCCTTTTGTAAAAGGCTTTGACATGTTCGTTAATCAAAAAAATCGGACGAGGTTTTCTGGGAAAATTTTGAGTTTTCATTTGAAAAAAATTTTTATCTTAAAAAATAAAAAATCTATGATAACCAAATTTGGTAGGTAGGTTTACGATATAAAAGGCAAACTATATACCAAAATTTAGATTTCTATGTTACAAGAAAAAAAAGTTATAAAATATTTTGTGCCAGATTATTTCTATGAAAATTCACTACCATAACGCACTTGCTGCGTCCAGGCTTTTATATATATATATATATATATATATATATATATATATATATATATATATATATATATATATATATATATATATATATACATATACATATACATATACATATACATATATATACATATATATATATATATATATATATATATATATATATATATATATATATATATATATATATATATATATATATACAGGGCTTTCATTAATTCCCGAACCCCACGTGACCGCTTAGGTTAGGCAACCCGGCATACACGGTTGTACAACCTGAATTAATGAAATCCCTATAAGATGCCAGTGTTGTCTCATATTTCCTTTGGGGTTTTATAAAAAATATAAAAATTATAATAAGGTGAAACAGTAAATGTCTCAAATGTATTTATTATTTGGTATTTTTAACAGCAAGTCTGTTCATGTATGGTTTACTGTTATCGATTATTAAAAAAATAAATTAAAAACATAATAAAATATTACTTTTATTTCGTATATATATCAAAAATTTGTAATGTACGTAAACAAATTGAGGTCCGATTATTTAAACTTCAAATTTACGGTTTTAGGAATGTGTATTGTGTAACATTGAACAAATATGTACCTGTTTGGGCAGATTACCGACGAATAGATTTGGTAGGGCTTCGTTCCATGCGATGTTGAATATCGTAAACAACATAACCTTAACATACCTACACTTTAAACTTGCGTAAAAACGGAATAAAAATCCTAAGTTTTGATAAAAACTGTTTATTTTTATTCTCCGACGGATAGAAAATTATTCCAAGAAGAACACTGATCGAACTTGGCAAATGCACAATATACATACAAAATAACCGTCAAAGAGAATTGAGCGCCAATGGACTGCACTGTCAATTGTCAATTGATTTAGTAACTTTGGGGTCCCTAGTCTAGTGTTTTTTTGGTTACTTTTTGGACTGCCAAGTCATAAAATCATATTCCACTAAGAGACAGAATCCGGTCACGTGGGGTTCGGGAATTAATGAAAGCCCTGTATATGTATATATGTATATATATATATATATATATATATATATATATATATATATATATATATATATATATATATATATATATAAACACAGGCTCAGTTTAAAGGATGGAAACATCTGAATATCTCACAAAAGGAAAACGATAAAAACAAGATTTTCACACATGTTGCAAGGTTGCCATATGCATATTCATGTTACGACTAAACATACAGGCTGGTCCTGAAAAGCGTCGTGGTCGCAACGATTGATTTTTTAGCTGGAACACCTATATATTATATCATTTTGCAAATCCTTTCGAACTCTAGAATAATTTTGTTATAAGCTATCCCATGGCCAAATTTTATGGTTACGCAGATATGGGCACTTTAATTATTGCATTACATGTATTAATAAAACTACAAATAAAAATCTTTTCGCGGGCATTGTAGGGTTGCCGTAGCATCGTCCTTTCAAGGATAACCAAAATATACAGGGTGGTCCTGAAAAGCGTTGTGGTTGCAATGGTTGGTTTTTAAATGGAACACCTGTATATTAAATGATTTTATGAATCCTTTAGAACTCTAAATTAACTTTGTTCTAAGGTACCCTATGCCCAAGTTCTAGGGTTACGCAGATATCGACAATTACATAATAAGTACCTATTCTCACAAAGCTGGCTGTGTTTTGTAAATAAATATTAGTGAACTGTCAAAATTAGTCAATCACTTTACAAAATGGCATAGTCCCCTGTGGGTCCGGGGACTAACTAAAAGAATAGGCTCAAGGTAACTCCTGCCTGTCGTACGAGGCGACTAATCAGAGTTAAGCAGGTGGTAGTGGACTTTTCCTTTACGTGATAGTAAAGGATTTTTTCACACCCGAGGAGGTACCACCTCTTACATCAAGGGGCCGGTGAAGTCCCAGCGGACGTTTTCGGTTCTGGTGTAAGAGTCGGTTTCCCTTGTAAACAAAAATGATGATGGCTCCTCCATGTACAAAAGATTCCGGAGATAAAATACCCCTCCATTCGGATCTTCGGGAGAGGGGTTTACAGGGGACGCCGGCATCAAGATTTAACATATCCTTTTCGAATATATGTGGCCTAAATTCTAATCTGAACTTCGTCCACCGTTTCCTCCAGGCTAATAGGCCCCAACTCCTCTTCCTCACCGAAACTTAAATCAGTGCCATAACAGCCACTAATCACCTTAATTTCCCGGGGTATGAGCTCCTTACTCCCTTTAGATTGCATGGAGACCTGTGCGCGTACGTCCGTAGCAATCTACCCTGCACCAGACTCCCCAATTTAGAAGCTGGAAGAAAAGACATACTTTGGATGAAACTCTCTCTCTCTCTCTCTCTCTCTCTCTCTCTCAGGGCTGCAACTAAATTCATCTGTTGCATTTACCTACTACCTTTCTGAAAAAAAAACCATCTGATTTCTGAATATCCTTCCTCCGAGGTCACTATTCTTGGTGACTTCAATGTCCATAATAAGGAATGGCTAGGATCTTCAAAAACCGATCCACAAGTGAGAGCAGCGGAGGCCTTTGCAGTCAGCAATTCTTTAGCCAATATGGTTCAGCAACCTACTTACTTTCCTCGCATCCCAACACACAGCTCAGATCCCTTGAATCTCCTTCTCACTACAAAACTGGAATATTATAAGATATCAGTCACCGCCCCCCTTGGTCGCTCAGACCATGGCACGGTCACTGCTTCCTTAGCAATGCAACCCGAGGTCACATAGTCATCACACCCACATATCGTTTGGAACTACAACTCCGCGAACTGGGACGAAATGCAGGATTACTTTTCCTCATTTCCATGGGCGTCTGTCTGCTTTTCTCATCCTGGCCCCTCTGATATCTCACAAAACGTCACCGAAACTATTCAAGCTGGCATGGAATTATTTATTCCACGTACACAGAAAACCTCTTCAGCCACTCAAAAGCCTTGGTTCTCTAAATCCTGTGACAAGGCCAGACTTGAAAAGGTCAAAGCTCACAAAACGCTTCTACACAATCCCAGTCAAGAAAACCGTCAAGAATTTAACGACGTAAGAAACCGCTATGCCCGCATCCTTTCTGAAGCAACAAACTCGTTTAATAACCACATCAAAAACAAAGTCCTCTCAAGCTCCAATGGCAGCAAACCCTTCTGGACTCTTGCTAAATATATTGGAAATAATTTCTAAAAGAGCACGTTCCCACCTCTTGTTTCAGGGGATGAAATTCTTTCTACCGCCCTGGGCAAGGCTGAACTTTTTGCCTCGTTGTTCGCCGGAAATTCTACTCTCAACCCACCTCCAAAAGTTCAAACACCAACAGTCCCCAATGTCGCGCATAAAATGACAGATATCATTTTCAAAACAAAAAAGGTACGAAAGATGCTCTCTTCTCTTAATACCAGGAAAGCCTCTGACCTTGACGAGATTCCAGCAATTGTTCTTAAAAAATTCGCACCAGAACTTGTTCCTGTCCTGACTCGTCTGTTTCAGACATCTTACAATAGAGACATATTCCCTAGTAGGTTAGGTTAGTTTGTGAGTGGTCCATATCGGTCCCTCCACCGCGACCATAAGGTCTATTGTGGCTCACGCCTAATGTCTATATTTCGCCCAACAAATCCAGCCTCCTACAGAGGTCGATAACCTTTGCGGGCGAAAGTTGTTCCAGATCCTCTGGAGCAAGCTTTACCTTGCCAAAGAGCAGGTGTCTAGTCCTATCCGCTGCCGGACAGGAACACAGCACGTGCTCTGCTGTTTCGTCATCCTCCATACACAGCCGGCACTCGGTCTCCTGACCGATCCCAAGACGGTGCATGTGATGCCGCAAGCGACAGTGTCCTGTATACAGGCCGACTAGAGTACTCAGTTGTTGTCTGTTCAACTCTAGCAGTTTCTTAGCCCTTGACTCAGACAGGCCATTTATGAAGGCCTTAGAGTGAGCTAATCCTGGAAGATTTTGCCAATATTGAATTGTCCTTCTATCTGTCCAGGTCTTTAAGGTGCGTTTTGCTGTGCAAGATGTTATTCCCAGCACCGGTTCTGGTCCGACAAAGTCACACTGGGCACCACTCCTGGCAAGCGCGTCTGCCGCAACGTTGCCATCATGGTCCGAGTGACCCGGTATCCAGACCAGCGACACCTCATTACAGCTGCCCAATTCGTTAAGGGCAGATTTACAACTCCATACCGTCTTTGAATTGCAACGGTAGGAACCAAGAGCCTTTATTGCAGCTTGGCTATCTGCAAATATCTGTATCGATTTGTTTGTGCATAGGTCTTTTAAGCTTTCCTTTGCACACATCTCGATGGCATAAACTTCTGCCTGGTGTATGGTTGCGTACTTGCCGAGGCTAGCTGATAGTCTAGCATCGGTGCTGCCCCCATATGCGCCGGCTCCTACTCCCATATTGGTTTTGGAGCCGTCAGAGTACCAGCAGAGGTCCGCTCTCAACAGGGTCGATTGGTTCCGGTCCCAGTCCTCCCTTTCCGGGAGGACGGTCTTGAAAGACAGATCTCTGCTGATTTTTGTAGGCATCAAGTCTGAGACCATTCCCAGAATCCTGTGACAATCACTGTCATCAAGGAGTCCGGACCCCCTCAGACTGACTTCCCTCGGCATGTTATCTGCCGTTTGTTTTAGTCTGTACGTTGTCCACCTCGCCACCCTCTCCAACCATATGTGAAGTGGGGGAATATTGAGGAGGACCTCCAGAGCGACTGATGGTGCGGTGCTTATCGCTCCCGTTATCATCAGACATGCTTGTCTCTGTAGATGAGCCAGTTTGGCCCTCGCGGTACCACGTAGCACCTTAGGCCACCAAACTATGGCTCCATATGTTATCATAGGTCTGATAACCACTACATAGAGCCAGTACATCTGTTGGGGGTTTGTTCCCCAGTTGTTCCCACAGATTCTCCGGCAGGTCCACAGGGACATCTTAGCCCTGCGGATAACATTTTCTAACTGTCTGTCCCAGTTGAGCTTCTTATCTAGGATAACTCCCAGATATTTTGCTTGGTCCGAAAATTGAATGTTTTCCCCCATAAGATTAGGTGGTTTTAATTTGTCCAACCTTCTTCTTCTGGTGAACGGGACAATGATCGTTTTGCGAGGGTTCACAGACATCTGTTCCCTACGGCACCAATCATTGACTACATTTAGTGCTTCTTGAAGAGTACTAGACAGTTCCTCCTCAGATTTGCCTCTAACCATTATGACAGGATCATCCGCATACGCCTGGACCTCAACCTCCCAGAGTCCGAGGATAGCCAGCAGGTCGTCCACAAAGAGGGACCACAACAGGGGGGATAGAACGCCCCCCTGAGGACACCCTCTCGCAGCCCTAACGCTGACCACCTCTCCCCGTAATGAGGTAATAATGGTCCGATTGTGCAGCATGTTTCCGATCCAGCCACAGATGGTAGGTTCCACCCCCCTAGCGATAGTGGCCTCGTAGAGGGAGATCGGTAATGCATTATTAAATGCTCCTTCTATGTCGAGAAATGCCGCCACCGCAACCTCTCCATTTTCCAGAGAGTGTGTGATCTTCTCGACGAGGTTATTGAGCGCTAACTCAGTTGATTTGCCAGTTTGATAGGCATACTGGTGGGTATTTAGGGGGTTCTTGGGTAAGATGTTCCCCCTAATGTGTCCGTCCAGTATTTTTTCCAATCCCTTCAGGAGGAATGATGTAATACTGAGAGGTCTCAGTGAAGTAGGTAGGAGGTCATTAATTTGGGAATGTAAACCCCCCTAACCACCGTCCAGCTGGAAGGAATATAGTTCCAGGCCAGACTGGCTCTGAACAGCCTGATAAGGAAGGGTAGGAGAATCTCCAGTCCCTTTTGTAGTAGGACCGGTACCACCCCATCCTCCCCTGGCGACTTGAATGGCTGGAAATGATTCACAGCACACTCCACTGCCGAGGCTGTAACTATTCTCCGAGCAACTAGCCAGTCCTCCCTTTGGGGGCGTTTAGATCGTCCCTCAGCTGGTAGGACCTCACCGTTGCTCAGGATCAGACAATCTGGGAAGTGTGTGTGTGCTAAGAGCTCTAACGTTTCTTTCCGAGATTCAGTAAAGGAACCATCTGGTCGTTTTATCGATCCCAGTTCCTGTACACGGTCGCGTGAGAGAATCCTGTGGATTCTGGCGCTGCTGGGCACACTATTAATGTCCCCGCAGAACCTCCTCCAGGACTCCCTCTTAGCGTTCCTGATCTCTTTATTATAATGCGTTAGAGCAGTTTTATATTGCTCCCAGTTGCCTGTAATCTTAGCACGATTGAAGAGACGTCTAACTTCTCTTCGTAGTTTATCGAGGTTATTATTCCACCAAGTAGACCCCCGACTGTCTCTCTTTGACCTCAGTGGACAGTTTTCGTGATAGGCAGAGACCACAGCTTCCCTAACCTGTTCGGCCGCAATCTCGATCTCATCACGATCCCTCACTGTGGGGATTGCGGACCCAAGTCTGCCGGCGAGGGACTGTTTGTATCCCTCCCAATCCGTCCTCCTCGGATCCCGATACTCTAACACAGGTCTAGGGCCTGTTTCAATTTCAAATAGGATATGGGCATGGTCTGAACATGAGGGTTCAGACGACACCCTCCATTTGAGGATTTTTGAGCTCACAAGCCTTGAGCTGATCGTAAGATCTAAAACCTCTCTCCGGTTAGCTGTAAGAAAGGTGGGTTCCGAGCCTATGTTGTTGACAACCAGCTCCTCCCCTAAAATGTATTCAAATAATGATTCACCTCGTCTGTTAGTGTCCGTGCTCCCCCAAGCCAAGTGATGGGAGTTCGCATCACACCCCATTACGAGGTGATAATTGTTCCTCTTGCAGTAGGCGATCAATTTCCGCACTTCTGCTGGAGGTGGTTGTTCTGCATCTCTGTCTCCAGGGAAATAGGCCGAACAGGCCACTACTTCCAGCCTGGTCCCCCCGGATGTGATCACGAGATGGATGGATGCCATGTCCTTGGTGCAGTACTCTGAAAGTGTAAAATACTGCAAGTTGTTTCTGATCCAGATACAGGCTCTGGGTTTAGTACCAGAGCCCACCTCTACTATCTTACCAGAAGTGTTACCCAGCCCTTTAGTTCGTTCCGAATTAGCGGTCCAGGGCTCTTGGAGAAGAGCAATATCTATTTGCTCTTCCTTTAATTTCATGCTAAGGAGGTATGTCGCAGCCTTAGCATGATGCAGATTAGCTTGAATGCACCTTAAGTTGGTGGGCATTGGGGTAGGAATATAGGAGTGTATAGAGGATAAAGGAGTAGGTTAAGGAGCTTAAAGGAAAAGGGAATTATGGTGCAGGTTCCTCCTCCTTTTTAGGAGCTCGATAACCAAGCTTCCTATAGGAGGGTCTACCTTTGGTAGTCGTCCTAGGGGTGGACTTTCCTTTCCCCTGTTTTTACCCTCTGGAGGTTCCAGTGGAAGGTTGAATCCTGCCACCTCCTCTATTGGGTCTGTGTAAGTCGTGTCCATGTTTGGTCCCACGAGCAGCAAGGGAAAATAGACCTCCATGGAAGAGCCCCGCATCCCATGAATAGGCATTTACACAGGGAGGTCGCCCGGTTTCCCTGGGGAGGGTTAACGTTAGCGACAGAATTACCAACCTGCCAATGCTCGGCCATATCGGCCAGAAGCATCATCGCCTCGGCACCAACCCGCCAACGACCTTGCGATGTGGGTTTTTTATAGAGGACTCTCCTCGCAATGCCGGCCAATTAAGGCAAGCATTCCCGGCCCTCCTAAGACATGACTAGGAAGGTTACGGTTTGGTTAGTTCATTTAGTTCACGTCTAATAGTAGACGCTATCCAGGGTGCACCACGTGGAGGCGAACTAACTTTACACCCCTATTCCCTAGTAACTGGAAAACTGCTCGAGTACCACCCGTCCCCAAGAAAGGATCGAAAGCGCTTCCTAGCAACTACAGGCCTATTTCTCTTCTTTCAGTCGTCTCTAAAGTGATGTAAAAGTATGTAAATACCGAAAACTGGGAAGTAAAAGTATATATTATGCTCACATGACCTTGATATATGGCGGAGTTGATTTTTCCTTCCCCTTTTTGCTTTTAATTAGGCAAACTGATGTCAAGGCAGGTCAGAAAGGTCAGTTGGAAGGATTGTGCGTAAACGGCACATCAAGGAGATCTAAAACGGCAAAAACTCAGAAATTGCGAGCCATGTTAATTACCCCGGTAACTAAGTGCGCATGCGCAAGCCCGAAAGCCAAAGTAGAATTGAGACAACTAGCTGCTAGTCCAATATTTTGCGCTCCAGAAGTTTGCAAGTATTTAATGTGGTATTTATTTTTATCACATCCGTCGCCCTTCCAGGAATAATTGTCTATTCTAAATCTCGCTGAATATCCAAATTGGGAAAACGGTATATTTTAAATAAATTTAATTAAATACTAAAGATTAACTGTTGAGATAGAGACTTTGTAAAACACATTTCATGCAACACTTGTTCTTTACAAACTGCGTTCGCAAAAGACTGATGCTGGACACTGTGCCTGGAAACTGAAACAAAAACCAGAATCACCCCAAATTTTGGGGTCTGCTTCTTGTTTCAACCTGCATTCGCTGCAGAATCTTTCTTTTGTTCGTTCATAAGATGGTAAAAATAAAAATTTCATGATATGTTATGATTTAATAAAGGAAACACGAAACTGATTATTACTAATGGTTCTCTAAAGCGTTGTTTTTTTTTTCAGGTAAGATTCATTAGGCTGTTTTTTCCTGTAGGAATGTCAATTACACAATTTTTGGTGAGTTTTTACTGCTTTTAAAATACTTTTAACTAGCAATTCTAACCAAGAATACTTTATTAGCGAATTTCTATTAAAAATGTTGTTAAATAGAATAAAGAAGTCAGGAAATATAACTTTCGAACTTTTGTTTAATAAAGGAGACTTGTTGCCTATAGATCCCACATATAACATCTATATATATATATATATATATATATATATATATATATATATATATATATATATATATATATATATATATATATATATATATACGTATAGAATTTATTAAAACTCGACGTTTTGGCTAAGGTTTTGGAAAACTAAGTGGGACGTAAGACCCGCTTTTTACACGTGTCGCCATCTGTTTGCGGAACCAAGTAGTATGTTGTCACGGCAGCTCCAAATAACACAGAATGTTAAGAAATAGAGACTGTGTACAACCAACTAACAATTTAGTAAATTGTCAGCAGTGGCCCATTTATTCCCCAATAAAGGGACAAAGTATGTAAGGCTAGATATATTCTCACTACAATTAGAACCGTAGACCGGTTTCACTCTAATTAGAGCGCGTTAGTACGGCATACTAATTTCAGCGAAAATACACCTATAAACTAATAGCTATGGTAGCCAGCTTCTCAAAACTAAATGAGACCCGCTTTTTACATGTGTCGCCATCTCGTTGCGGAACCAAGTAGTATGTTGTCACGGCAGCTCCAAATAACACATAATGTTAAAAAAATGGAGACTGTGTACAACGAACTAAGAATTTAGTAAATATTACTTTATAGGTGTGTTTTCGCTGCAACTGGTATACCGTACTGACGAGCTCTAATTACAGCGAAACCGGTCTACGGTTCTAATTGTGGTGAAAATACATATAGCTTTTTTAACATTCTGTATTATTTGGAGCTGGCGTGATAACATACCACTTGGTTTCGCAACGAGATGGCGACACGTGTCAAAAGCGGGTCTTACATCTCACTTAGTTTTGCGAGACTGGCTGCCATATCCGTGTTACTTTATAGGTGTGTTTTCGCTGCAATTAGTATGCCACACTGACGAGCTCTAATTCAATCGAAACCGGTCTACTGTTTTAATTGTGGTGAGAATACATCTAGCCTTGCATACTGTTTTGGAGTCATTATTAAGAGGTTAAGGAAATGAAATATCTAATGCCTTAATCTGCCTAGTCCCCAAATCTCACTGATCTAAGGTCTTAGTGTCTTCAACCGTAGACCTGACCGATCGTTAGAAGTCTTATATGATTTATATCGTAGCTTCCACCTGTCTTGTTATATGTGGCATTAGTGGGGTCGGTAAGGTTTATTAAATCAAGTACTTGAGAAGCGAGACTTAGTTAGAAAGTTAGAGGTACTTGCTATGTCAGTTAAAAGGAGATTTAAATTGTATATTGATTTATAGGTCATTTTGTTTGTTTGTAATGATGATATTGTAGGTCCAGTTGAATAGAAGTGTAAGACCATCTTCTGGCTTTGAAGTTGTAAGCTGGGGCTATTGTTTTCGCCTTGTCGAAGTCTATTTTGTGTTCTGTGTGAATATGGTGCATGGCTAGTGTTGATGATGAGTCAAATTTTCCAATTTCGAAGGTACGCTCAAGTGGATATGTCTATTTGTTTGTCCCATATAGATTGTGTATTGCTTAGAGAGTCGTATAGGCCTTTCGCCTCTCAGCGCTCTGACCCCAATTGATCTTTTGGGTATGGCTATTTTTCCAATGGTTTCCCAAAAAGTTCAGACATTTTGCGTAGTCCGTCATCTTTTGGGGGCTATTTTACCTATTTCCTGGGGTGTTAAAGTTACTCCTCCAAGGTATTTAAGCCTGTTATAGAACTGAACCGTGCAATCGCACAGCAAATGTTCTGTTTCCGCTGCTTCAGTGCAGCATCTGCAGTTTTCACTGTCCACCTGACCCATCTTCATAAGGTGGTACCTTACTAGAAGGGTCCTGTGAAAAGTCCTGCCATTATTTTCAAGTCTCATATAAGTGTGGGAACAGTCGAAACAAGAAATTTCGCGAACTCCTTCGGATTCGTTTGGCATTGTATACTTGGTAGTTTCTATTAGACTGTTTTTGCGATGCTATTACGATGGTTTTGATACTGTGGGTTCTGAAA
Source organism: Tillus elongatus (assembly GCA_964006375.1). Lineage (NCBI taxonomy): Eukaryota > Metazoa > Arthropoda > Insecta > Coleoptera > Cleridae > Tillus > Tillus elongatus. Next base: position 51,530,988 of record OZ023262.1, read on the forward strand.
ATTCGGTTGATTTTGTGGGTTACACCTTCATTGTATAAGAAGAAGACTTTGTGCTGTTGCGAGGACTCTGGTCTGTTCTTCTTGTGATATGTTTGCTGACTTTTGGCCGTTTCTAATGTTTCGTAGCAAGTGATTTTTCTCGTATCTGTTTTATAGTAATGTCTGTTTTAGAATGGTTAGTTCTGTTTGTTTACAGTTATTGCCTGTTAGTCTAACGGATCGTGTTACTAGTGTTTAAGCCACGTTGTTTCCATGGTGAACTGAATTTGGAGTTTGATACTAATTGGATCAGGAAGGAATTCGTCCAACAATTGTTTATCGTGTTGTCAGATAGCAAAAATGTCGTCCGCGTAGCGTAACCAGTAGGTTGGTTCTAGTTTGGATTGATTAAGGTATTGTCTAGAAATTTTTCTTGAAATTATCAGCCAGTGCAGTAGAGTGGTGAACACATTGTAGCACTAAGAATTTGTTTATAAAATTAGTTTTGCAAAAGGAAATAAGTGTTAGACGTGCTACGTTCTAGAAGGGCTAGGGTATCTTGTGGAATATTACATTCAATTTTGAGAATTTCGAGGGTTTCCGATAGAGGTGGCTTTTTCCACTTATGACCGGAGAGTTTTGACCAGATGCTTTGGAAGTTTTTTTGGGGGTGAATTTTGGGAACTCACGTTAGGACAAAGGAGAATATCAGGATTGTGGGTTTTCGGACATGCGGTTTTCTGGGCATGCGATTTTTCGCGGTGAATTAGTTCTTTTTTATGTCAGGACTGAGTTGGGAGTTGTTATTTGGTTTTCTTCTTCTCAAGTAAAGTGGTAGGATCGTCACGGATTTGTATAATAGTCTGTACTGTTTAATAAATCGCCCATCTTTTGTATATAGTCTGTTTTGTCGAGTATGTCTAGCGTTGTGTTTGTCTGCTTGTAGGATTATAATTTCTGTGTTCCTGTTTGGGTCTCTGATTGTCGTTTGTGAATAGGAAGCTTGGTGGGTGTAGGTTTGGTAGAACATAGAATCCTGGCAATGTCATTTCTTCATATATATATATATATATATATATATATATATATATATATATATATATATATATATATATATATATATATATATATATATATAGTTACAAATTAAAATGAACCTCGTCCGGAATTGTTGAAACTCGGCGTTTGCTTCTGTTTCGGAGCCATTTACAAGAAGTCAGATTTTACACAAATGGAACTCTAAGGCCTCACTCTGACTGCCTGTTGATGGTGTGGTGTTATTTATAGTCTGCCTAGATCGTTTGGTGAGATTGGTAAGATTTATAATAATATAATATAACAACTCACAAAATCATATTTTTTACCAATAATATCCCAAATGAACTTAACTAGAATTTACGTACAATTTAAAAATGTAATAATTTATAAGATGTTCTACTCAAAGCAACAGAGTTGGTGGGAAGTTCCAATATAACCGGAAGAGCAGCCATTTAAAAACTAATTCATTTGGATAGGACTTCAGCCGTAATGGCTAGATCCAACTTTTCAGAAAAAAATTTCAGCTAGAAGTACGAAAAGTTTTAACTAACAGGTTCCGTGAATCACAATGTACATATATACAGGGTGTACCAATCCTACGACAAAGTTCGATAAGTACTTTTTTATTATAGATATCAAAGATACTAAAATTACAATTATTTGGAATTATACAGGATGATTCATAATTCAGGTACGAATCAAACATATGTTTTTTAAATTGTAACCCCTGTATATTATTATATTTTTTGATAACTCATATTTTCCCGAATCATCTATTATAAGTTTTTACTACATTATAGAGGGTACCTTAGGAGATATAGATTGTTTGGTGTTAAATTCATAGGTCTTTCAACCCTCTGTATATGAATACACATTATAAGAAAAAATTAATTATTGACTGCTTGAGTTTTGGAATATGATGTAATATCTTCATCCTCTGTCGTTATTCATTGAGTTCACTGAGTTGTGGTTTGTCTACAGGGCGATTAAAACTCGGACCTTTAATTTTCTTTCTTTATCTAAATACAACACCTGTATTTTATATCATAAATGCAATCCTCTATTATTCTCCTTTACTTTTTGTAAGGGGGTTCTATATACCTAAACTCAGTAATTGATGAGATATTTGAAGATATTTATTGAAATTCAAATTGTCAAATAAATTTAACATGTCTACAGTAGTTGTTGAGTTTGGTAAGAAATTGCCAGATAAAATTGTTGCAGAGAATCAAATAAATTTATTTAATGCAGTTATAACGATTTAAACATTTTACCATTATACATTTTTTAAAGTTATGAAATCTAGTAAAACGAAAACCAAATAATAAAACCATACCTTAATCCATCAAGTTTTTGAAGTGACTCCCTCCAGCCTCAATACAATATTGTAGTCGACTTTCAAATGACTGACTAAAATTTTTAAGAATGTTAACATTGACACTTCGAAACGCTTCTCTAATACTATTTTTCATGTATTCTTTTGTCGTTTCGCGTTCTTGGTACACTTCACCTTTAATATAGCCCCACAAAAAGAAGTCCACTTTTGTCAAGTCAGGAGATCGAGCTGGCCAATCGTAAAGTCCTCCTCTGCCTATCCACCTTCGTGGAAAAATATCATTGAGGTGGTCCCGAATAGGACGTGTATGATGCACAGGCGCACCATCCTGTAAAAGCCACATGCCTTGCCGGATGTTGAGGGGAACTTCTTCCAGAAAAATTGGTAAATCATTTTTAAGGAAACCTTAATAAACCTCACCGTTTACTCTTCCTCCAAAAAAGTGTGGTTCTATTACATGATCACCTACAAATCCTCCCCCCCCCCAACATTTAATGACCACTTCTATTGGCTATGGGTTCGCATGAAATGTGGATTTAATGTGTCGTAATAGTGCAGATTGTACCTATTTACACCCCTATTCTTATTGAATGTTGCTTCATCCCCAAACAAAGCGAAGTCGAATCAACTATTTTGTTAATTAATTTTGTCTTTAGCCTATTCACAAAAGCTCAATCTTCTTTGGAAATCGCTGTCAAGTGGTTCCTGGTGCATCTGAACGCGAAAAGGATGCATTTTATATAATGACAGGATTCTTTGAACCTTACCGTGGGTTGCAATGCCATTTTTCGTATACTTATGTGCGGATCCTCAGCAAAGCTCAGTAATACTTTAAATTGGTTTTCTTCAGTCAGTGCAGTTTTTGTTAATTCCGTTTTCTTATACATTACTGAGCCTGTCCGGTCAAAACGGTCCATCAATCTTTTAAGAGTCATTTTATGTGATTCCCATCCCTCTGGATATATTTCGTGATATACTCTTATGGCAAGTAAATAATTCTTCTTGCATTCTCCTAGTATCCAAGTCATGTCTGTTACTTCTCGAGAGAAAAATTCACTATTCATCATGTAATAAATCATTTTACTTTGTTATAACTTAAATAAATTACACGCGACAAATACAATAAACAATAAAAGGGAAAACTTACAGATGCATCTATCAGATTTTCCAAACGCCTGCTATGGAGATGTTAAATTTATCTGACAATTTGAATTTCAATAAATATCTTCAAATAGCTCATCAATTACTAGGTCTAGGTATAGGGAACACCTAAGGAAATGTAAAGCAGAATAATAGAGGATTGCATTTATGATATAAAATACAGGATGTTCTATTTAGATTAAGAAAGAAAATAAAAGGTCCAAGTTTTAAATCACCCTGTAGACAAACCACAACTCAGTGAACGAATAACGACAGAGGATGGTACTACATCATATTTCACAACTCAAAACAGCCAATAACTAATTTGTTTTTCTAATAATGTGTATTCATATACAGGGCGTTGAAAGACGTAAGAATTTAACACAAAACGATCCATATCTCCTAAAGTACCCTGTATAATGTAGTAAAAACTTATAATAGAGGATTAGGGAAGATGTGAGTTATCAAAAAATATAATAATATACAGGGGTTACAATTTAAAAAACATATGTTTGATTCCTACCTGAATTTTGAATCATCCTGTATAATTACAAATAATTTTAAATTGTGTACCACATTTTCTGAGAAAAATGTTCGTATCTATAACAAAAAGGGAGTTATCGAACTTTGTCGTAAGATTGGTACAGCCTGTATATATATATATATATATATATATATATATATATATATATATATATATATATATATATATATATATATATATATATATATATATTAACGGACCTTGGTTTTGGGTTTTAGGCGGCCTAATTCACGCCCATGTGACGAAATTTTTGCAAAATCGCACCATCGATACTTCTCTATTATCGAATTTTTTTAGAGAAATTTTTCTAATAAAAAGAGCTAAGGCAGACAGAACATCATGGGACGACAGGTTGACGTCGCCTCGTAGATTGAGATGATGATATGCAAAACACATATGCCGCTTTTTTAGTCAATGAATTGAGAGACTGACAAACTACATATAACCAGTATTAAAACTTCGGACATAGCACACGCATTTACAAAAACATTTTTTTAAATTATAATAACTAAAGTGTTGGTGTTAAATTAGAAAATACAATATAGGCGACATGTGTAGCAAGTTTCATTGAAGCAACATCATTATTTTCGAATATATAATTTCTTCAACTTTAAAGATTTCTCTAAAAAATCGCTACAATAACGCTCTTGCTGCGTGCGTACTTTTATGTATTCAAATTGTGCTTTAGCATCGCCTGAAATAGTGCTTTCACTTCAACTATAATGTAAAAATCCCTTTACTCTTTGGAAACCCTGCTGTTTTGAACGTGTTTGTTTCCGGGAGTCTGGCAAAGGGCAATTTGGACCAGCGAGCGCTAGCCGGGGCGAGGACGGCGACAGGGACTGGAACGTGAAACATTCGGTTTGAATGGCATCATTAACGTTATCGTCAAAGTGGATGAACGCGCGCTCCTCTGATTTATTCGTCGTTTATAGCTTTTCCATCCATTATAGTTTACTATGTAAATATTTAGGGACCCTCCATAACCGTGGCCCTTCCGCGTGTGTCTGTTTGTCGCGCCCACTTTCCAAATCCGTCTGCCAATAATTTCCGACCTGTCAGTTCCATATAAACACCTGGAATTACGCGCCGATGGATAAGTGTTATACACTGTTGTAATTCTGGAATGATCGCTGACTGACGGACGGCCTTCCTCTCTTTTCGTATGCCTGTTTCTGACGGCTGGAAATTCGAAATAACGCTTTTGAAATTATCAAATTATTTGCTATAAAAGCTGGATAAAAATGTCGTCGAGGTGAACAAAGTCACATTTAACCAACCAGGGGCTTTAACCTGCTTTTTCTCAATTACTTTAAATAATAATCCATTACAAAAGAAAACAGAGAAACAATTATACAGTGCAAATGATTAGACCAGTGCTTCCCAAAGTGTGGATTGCAACCCCCTGAGGGGTCGCGTTTAGGAACTGGTGTGACCGGGAAAGGATGTCCAAAGTAAACAAAAGTAACTGATTTAGGGCCTTGTTTTTATCTTTTGCATCGTAAATAAAATGTAATGTCTTAACTAAGTGAAGATTGGAACCTGTGATGAGCACTGATAAGTACACTTGGAGAACCCAAATCACCATAACTCATCTTTCAAAGACCGGACGATCGTTTCGTTAACAAAGTTAGCGTCATCAGAGGATGAAAAATTATAAACTACTTTACAACTAAACATCATGTCTTGTCTTTTAATTGCCGGACGTCGTTTTTTAATTACTCTTATAACTTAACCTGCCGAGCTTCGGAATCCTTCCTATATCAAGGAGAGAATGCAAACAACGAGCTATGAATCAATGGGGAGCTCTGTTTAAAGAACATTTGTTTTTTATTGCCTCAGAGATATAAATATTTTTGTACGCATATAACTTCGCTGGTTGTTTAACATTTTTGATAAGTTCCAGGTTTTCTTTATCTATGTGGTGATTATTTTCCTAAATATGTTGTGCCACGCATGACTTGTCTACACAACCGTATCTCAGCTGTGGCAAATATACCCTAAATCTTGTTTTAATGGTTTGGGTTTTCAGCACATTTTCTTAAATACCATAGGCAAAAGTCGAGCCTAGATTATGGGTCAGGTCAGTTCATTTGGTAGCAACTTGTGAACTTTTCTTGCCCTATACGGTTAAAATTTATTTTTCTTTAGAATTCCCATGCAGTAGTTTTTGAAATACCTGTAATCAACTACATTTTACGTAACGAAAGGTTGGTTGGTTGGTTGTGAATCTATCCCAAAACAGTTACTTTTTCTATTTTCTCTTTTTCCACTTCTGGCTTCGTATATTCCTGGCCTCGGTTTTTTAAACAAACCGTAGGTAACTAGGTTGTACTGTAACTAGGTTGTACTGCAATCAAGAAAACATATCCCGAGGGGATTGTCTCCTTTCAACGTATCTGTCGAAGTGAGGATTGCTGGCGGCCTGAGTAGCGTCATTTGATTCCCAGTAAGATGGTAGTGGACTTTTCCTTTACGTGATAGTAAAGGATTTTTTCACGCCCGAGGAGGTACCACCCCTTAGATCAAGGGGACGGTAAAGTACCAACGGACGTTTCCGGTTCTGGTGTATGAGTCGGTTTTCCTTATAAGCAAAAATGATGATGGCTCCTCCTTGTACAAAAGATTCCAGAGATAAAATACCCCTCCAATCGTATCTCCGGGAGAGGGGTGTGCAGGGCGCGCCGGCATCAAGATTTAACATATCCTTCTCGAATATATCTGACCTAAATTCTAACCTGAACTCCGTCCACCATTTCCTCCAGGCTAATAGGCCCCAACTCCTCTTTCTCACCGAAACCCAAATCAGTGCCAAAACAGCCACTAATCACCTTAATTTCCCGGGATATGAGCTCCTTACTTCCTTTAGATTGCATGGGGGCGTGTGCGAATACATCCGTATTAATATAGCCTGCACTAGACTCCCCAATTTAGTCCCGAGGACTTCCAGGTTGTGGAACTCCTTGCCGGCATGTGTTTTTCCTTCTCCTCCATACCTCCAAACCTTCAAGTCCAGAATTAACAAGTTGCCTCTTTTCTCCTTGTCGACACCCACGGTACGATAGTATTTAGGCTGTGAGCCCTCGTGGTGTGTTGTTGAAATAAAAAAAGACTTTTTTTCCTTAAACGTCGGCCAATTTCAGCGACTATGGCCAATCGCCGACGCCAGGGAGCAGTTTCACCTCACTATTCTGGAAATTTTACCGAACCCCTGCCTCTCTGTAAGGAGGGTAGGGATCTTTAACATGCCCAACATCGGATGGACACGGGACCGACGGCTTTACGCCCCCTCCAAAGGGCAAAACATGCAGACATTCAGCTTGCTCAAATACAATGCCAGAACCTCGGTTGATGTTAATATTACAGTTTGTACTGAAAAAGTGAAAGGAGTACCCTAGGATCGAACCCAGTACCCTTTGGTTCAGAGGCAGACGTTCTCACCCATAAACCACCGAAGTTCTAAAAAAAGACTTGAAAGTGTCATATTTTCGTAGTTCTCATACATATTAAATAAACAGGAAAAACTTCTCATAACTTTAAAACTGGATCCAAAAAAGTACACTCAAAAGCACTTGTGAAGATTGCAACCTGTCATGAGCAAATCACCACAATACCTCTTTCAAAGACCTGACGATCATTTCGCTAACAAAGTTAGCGTCATCAGAGGAAGAAACATTCTAAACTACTTAACAACTAAACATCATGTCGTGTCTTTCAATTGCCGGATGTCCTTTTTGAATTCCTGTTATAACTAAACCTGCCGAGTTTCGAAATCCTTCCTAAATCTGGCTTCAATGGTTTGGGTTTTCAGCACATTTTCTTAAATACCACTGGCAAAAGTCGAGCCTAAATTGTGGGTCAGGTCAATTCATTTGGTAGCAACTTCTGAAGTTTTCTTGTCCTATACGGTTTAAATTTCTTTTCTTTTCTTTTTTTTTTTGGAAGTAGTAGTTTTTGGAATACCTGTAATCAACTGCATTTTACGTAACGAAATGTTGGTTGGTTGTGAATCTATCCCAAAACAGTTATTTCTTCTATTTTCTCTTTTTCCCACTTCTGTCTTCGTATATTCTCGACTTGGTTTTTGAAACGAACCGTAGGTAAGTAGTTTTTGCTGGAATCAAGGGAACATATCCCGAAAGGATTGTCTTCTTTCAGGGTATCTGTCGGCGTAAGGATTGCTGGCGGCCTGAGCAGCGTCATTTGATTCTCAGTAAGACTTGAGAATGTCACATTTTTCGTAGTTCTCATACATAAACAGGAAAAACTTCTCATAACCTCTAAACTCGGTCCAAAAAAATTCACTAAAAGGACACTAAAAAGCACTTCTGAACTAAATGAAGTCACTAAGTGAAGATTGTAACCTATGATGAGCACTGATAAATACACTTGAAGAACCCAAATCACCACAACACATCTTTTTAAAGACCTGACGACCGTTTCACCAACAAAGTTTGCGTCATCAGAGGATGAAAAAATCAGAAAGTTGCAAAATTTTTCATCCTCTGATGACGCTAACGTTGTTAGTGAAACGCTCGTCAGGTATCTAAAAAGATGTGTTGTGGTGATTGGAGTTCTCCAAGTGTACTTAAACTTGTAAAGCAAACTTCATTTGAATGAAAAAATAATTATTGTTTGACAGCTGTTGACAAGTTATTTTGTTTTGCATTTCAAGCATGGCACGCAAGATTTAGTTACTTAATCTATAGTATTTTAAAAACAGCAATAGAATGAATGTTTATAAAGAAAAGTAGCAAGTATTATATATATATATATATATATATATATATATATATATATATATATATATATATATATATATATATATATATATATATATATATATATATATATATATATATTTGGAAAGAGAATTTCATTTAGGAAACAAATATATATAAATATACAGCGTGATCCGTAAGAAAAAATAAAAGTTTATATCATAGCTTCAAAACCATTCTTTATACAAGAAAACTTGGGACGCCATTTTATACCTTCAGAAAAAGTGTCTTGAGAATATTTTCACAGAAACAAAAAATATCCCAAAAAAAAAGTGACAGAGGTGGGTCAAAATGCGCAAAATTGAAAACCACCCTCTATATCTTCTAAACGGTGCAAGGTATCGATGTGCGGTTTCGGCATTCGCTTTCTCACAAAAAGGGGGGTTCATAATGTGCGGGTTAGTTTTTTCTAGCTCCGCTGAAAATTGGTTTAATGCTAATAACTAAAAAATATTCAAGTAACGATACAGTAGCCCCCCACACGGATATTTCTACAAATACCTCTTTCGAATCCCGCTCTTGAAAATCTAGAAACGCACCACATATATGTCTTTGTCATTAGTCTGTACATATCTCTATTAAATTGTTGGCACGTTTATGTGCACTGACTAGGCAACCACCCTATGGATTAAAGTTGGAGATGGCATTCGGCTAGGCGTTTAGTGGTCTTATAAAGTTATCGGAGTGTATATGTTTTATACCATCATAAGTCGTGTGTGCATTGTGGTTTATGCCCTCAAGTTTATGTTGTTTACTAGACGTTATCGCGAATAGAGATTCAACAGAAACTACGTCATTTTATAAAGCCCCGTGCCCCTCTGTATACATCAGACGTTGATCTGAATCATTAGTTAAGAAGAAAATTTATATCTGTCTGTTCATATTCATCACTACCACGCTTACATACTTGTAATTTATATTCAAAGTTACAATTATCACTTGTGAAGCTTTTGAACATTTTCATTTATCACTAGATAACAAGTAAACTTGGAGAACCCAAATCACCACAACACATTTTTGAAAAAGACCTGATGATCGCTTCACTAACCAAGTTAGCGTCATCAGAGGATGAAAAATTCTAACTATTTTAAAAACTAACATCACCTTATATACCGGATCTTAGGTAAAGGGACCATACTGAGATGGGGATATAAACGCAGGCAAATTCTGCAGTGTATTGTATTTTTATCGCTGGACGAGGTATGCACTGTCCCTACTAACTTATCTCAATTATGTCCATCTCTAGTAATTTTGGGAAGGTTCAACTACACCTAAATTAACATAGTTTGCTTTGTCGGAACTATCTGTATTATTATGTTATCTCTAGAATGTGTTAAAAACGTGGGAATTTTTATTTAACGAAGCAATCGGCGGTGGTGCCACGTTCACACAATTTTTGTTGTAACTATATTTTGCAATATATATATATATATATATATATATATATATATATATATATATATATATATATATATATATATATATATATATATATATATATATATATATATATATATATATCTTTATTTATTTATTTATTTACACCACATACAACTTTAATAAAGAATATTTTAGAAACTGGTGTGTTTCCATCTACATTCAAACTACACATAATAAAGATTCTTTATAAATCCAGCAGCAAAGAAGATATGACAAACTATCGGCCTATATCTTTGATTTCAAATCTGGCCAAAATTATAGAAAAGATTGTTAAGAAAAGAATGATAGATTACCTAAAGAAGTTTCAATTACTTTCAAAACGACAATATGGTTTCCAGAACGGTTTGTCATGCGATCCTAGAATTGACTACAGATATAGCTGGCTCGCTTGACGGTGATAAGTCCGCACTTTGCGTTTTTCTTGACCTAGCTAAGGAATTTGATGCTGTGAGCCATGATCAGCTGCTGGGCATTTTGGAAGATATGGGTTTTAGGGGTGCCTCTCTTAAACTGTTCACAAGTTATCTGAATAACAGACTACAGATTACACGGGTGGAAACAATTGATAGTGATCATCAGATTGTCCAGTGTGGGGTCCCTCAGGGCACGGTCCTTGGTCCTATTTTATTCAGCATATATATTAATGGCCTGCTAGAATTACCATATGTGGGAAAAGTAGTTTGCTTTGCTGATAATACAACTATATTCTATGAAAAAACATCTTGGAATCGCTTAAGATCTATAGTGGAAGATGATTTAGAGTTGATTAAGAAGTGGTTTGATGAGAGGCTATTAACCATAAACTTTAAAAAGACCAATTTTCTAGCCTTTTAGTGCAATGAATCAAAGGTTGCTAGACCAGACATTGAAAATTGACTTGGGAGATTATGCTTATGAGATAGGATCGAAAAAGTCGGTTAGATATTTGGGAGTCATAATTGATTCACACTTAAAATGGGATGCTCACATAGTTGGTGTTGTGGGTAAGCTCCGTTATCTATCATACAGACTGGCTAAATTAAAAAAGATTCTTAATTGCCATCAATTGAGACTTGTGTATCATGCTTTGGCCGAGTCTGTGATTCGATATGGTGTAATTGGGTGGGGTAGCATAATGGCCACTCATCTAAAGCCATTGGAGATATTGCATAAGCGTTTAATAAAGTTGATAATGAATATGCCAAACACTTATCCGAGTGATCGCGTTTATCAGGAAAGTGGTTTTTTCGACATAAGACAGATGTATGCTAAGAGCGTTCTGGTAAGGGTGCATAAGAATAAACTTTTTCTTGAGAGCATTGGGCACACCCACAATACGCGATATAAAAAAATTGCGGAATATGGTGTGATAAAGTTTGCTAAGGCCATTGGGCAAAGGCATTTCAGATTTATTGGACCTCGACTCTATACAAGGAGCTCAACCTCACTGAGACAGATTGCAAGTGTTAACCTCTCTAAGCGTAGGATTACAGAGTGGATAAGTCAGATTCCTCGAATTGACTTAGAGGAGTATATGGGTTTAAGAAATATTTAGCATTTGATTGAAGCTTCCGACGGCGTAGGGTGTGTGCGGGTGTGTGGGAATGGTGTGGGAGAGTGTGTGTTGCTGATGGTGCGGATGTGTGTGTGTGCAGGAGTTGTTACAACTATAAATGTAATTCCCTACAGGTGACTGATCTGGAACCCGGATTTTGTGGTGTGTACTTTAAAATATATTATGGTTTAATTATATATCCTAATATTGAGCGGTGGCTCACGTATAAGTCTTTGACTTCAGTGAGCATTAGCTTATCTCTTGTAATTGCCTTTGTCATTATTCATTAGTTACTGTGTGCTATCTTGTTTTTCTGTTGGATTTATAGTGGTGAATAAAGTTATTATTATATATATATATATATATATATATATATATATATATATATATATATATATATATATATATATATATATATATATATATATATATATATACTTTCGAAGGAGTTTAGCTGTCCTGGTTGTCTAACATTTTTTTATTAATTTCAGATTATCTTCATTAACGTAATGATTATTATCCCAAATATGTCGGGCGGCAGTAGATCTATCTATAGTACCGTAACGTAATTGGGCTAAGTGTTCTTTGAATATAACTCCAATCGATCTTTTTGTTTGCCCGACGTACTTAAGATTACAATCTTTGCAACATATTTCATTAATTCCCGACATTCTGTCCGTGCTATCTTTGTTTTTTGGGTTACCTAGCAGGTATTCTTTTTTTGAAAATGTTAGCTGCAAGTTGACCTTTTAAAAATGCTATCTAGACCCCTCGTGTTTCGAGGTTCAGATGGTAAGCAAACAAAGTTTATTTCGGATCTCTCTCTTTTAAACGTTGTTGATTCCGTCAACATTTTCTTTGTTTTCTGTTTGTTGATTAATTTTCCCACCAGGCAAGCAGTGTATCCGTTATATTCGGCCACGTTCCTAATATAATTTAATTCTTTGGTATATTTACTTTTGTTTAAAGAAAAATTAATTAACCGATTTACTAAAAACTTCAGACTAGGCATTTTTTGTGCATACGTATGATGTGAGTCGTTCGGAATGTAGCTTATAGTGGTGGTTTCCTTTCTATAGACATCGAAATCTAAAGTGTCTTTATTCTTGATAACTAGTACATCTAGGAAGGGTAATTTATTATTAATTTCTAATGCGTGGGTAAATTTTATAGAATCAAATTTATTGATTAATCTGGCAATAATATCTTCTATTCTGTAAATGTTTAAGCCTCGAATCACGAGGGGTCTAGATAGCATTTTTTAAAAAGTTACATTTTCTATTACAAAACTTATGAAAATTCGCTGCCATAATGCACTTGCTGCCTCCAGACTTTATTATTTATACGTTTAGGCAACTGCAATGACGAAAGTAAAAAAAAAATCACCCGTTAGTTTCGATTGGATTTTTACATACTTAAACAGACAAAGCCTAATTAATGTGTGATTTGAGTTATAAGTGGATATGAGCCATTATTCTGTCAAAATACACGATCATAAATCCGAACAATCGAGTTAGTCGTCTCCGATTAACAGACTTTCCAACTGAGCGGATTCCTCCACGAGCCAAATTTAATTAAAATGCTAATTTTATTAGCCCGCTAGAACGGCCACTTGGACATTTTACTATCCTAGAATTCGAGACTTTAGTTCGAATGTATGGAATTGTTTCGACAGACAATAATAGCCTTGTCTCACATACACGAAAACAAAATAAAGTTTTCTTTTGTGTGTGCATGTCAGTATAGAACAATTGTTTTGAACATCAAAAAAATATTACTATTATTAGGATTTATTGATTTAGATTCTCAATTTTCTGCTTAGTGAATTTTCGTAGAGGAAATTCCTTGAAAGGAGACCACAAGAGACTTTCAAAAAATGTCTTTAAATAACCGCGTACTGGGGCTCCTAGAACCCATATTCGTGGTGAGTTTCAATGTTCATACCTTTAATATATACAGGATTTTTATTTAGATTTGTAAAAAACTTTTGGAGGTGATTACTAAAAAAATAAGGCAAAAAAGTTTTCTCTCGGTTACCCTCCCTTAAAGGAACGAAAAGTCTAGACACATGAAGTGGTTATGGTAGTGAATTTTCATAAAAATGTTTTTAATACCATATATTTCGTTTTTTAGAGAGAGCAGGCAACAAATTTGGTTACCAGTATATCATATTTAGTAGAAACAATGAACCATATTTCATCAAAATATCTTTATTGTTTACAAATGCACAAAAATTTGCCATAATAAACTTAAAATGTTCCCGAAAAAACTAGCTTTCTGGACAACGAACCTTGGGTAAATAGCAAGTTGAACTATAGAAATTTGAAGCATTTTGTGAAAGTGCACTACCATAACACACTTGCTGTGTCCTGAGTTTCTTTTTTACAAACATGCATTATATTTCGATTGAAAATGCAAAAATGCAATAATATAAGCAATGTTCGAAAATCTGTATCAGCAACGACTTATGGGCAATCCTGTGATTGTTAAAATAATTTTATAAGATTCAGATCAAGACACCCTATAACTAACGTATACAATTTTATCTCAGATCTTGTATAATAACGGATATATTGAGCTTTACCGTATAAATGCGTTACCGTGTATATATGAAAACAGATAAGGACCTCGGTGGTTCAGAGGTAAGAACGTGTGCCTTTGAACCGAAGGGTACTGGGTTCGATCCCGGCGTACTCCTTTCACTTTTTCAGTACAAACTGTAAAATTAACATCAACCGAGGTTCTGGCATTGTATTTGAGCAAGTTGAATGTCTGCACGTTCCGCCCTTCGGAGGTGGCGTAAAGCCGTCGGTCCCGTGTCCATGCGATGTTGGGCACGTTAAAGATCCCTACCCTCCTTACAGAAAGACAGGGGTTCGGCAAAATTTCCAGGATAGTGAGGTGAAACTGCTCCCTGGCGTCGGTGATTGGCCATAGTCGCGGAAATAGGCCGACGTTAAAGAAACAAAACACACACACAAAACAGATAAAAACTAACCCCGAAAATGGCTTCAGGGGGCCTAATTCGCGCTCATTTGGAGAAATCTTTTCAAAATTTAAAGGTGTTGGTCTCCTCAAGAGCGAATTATTTCTACGGAAATTCGCTAAAAATTATGATCATTAAATCATAAACTCTATAACCAAACTACTGCCAAAAGCATGAGAGAATGTGTCTATTTGAAATGAATTTTCTGCAAACATTTTAGTAAAATGAAGGACAGTGACTGTTGAAGCTGAAACTTAATGAATTGTAAAACACTCTTCTTGCGACATCTTCTCTACATAACCCGTATTAGCTTTAGATTCTGTGCCCAAATGTGGCCAATTTTGACGTTTGAAATCGCGAATTTGACGTTTTAAGAGGGAAACCCCAATTTTTTCTTCTTTAAATGCCCATAACTTTTTTGTTTTTGAACTTGCAGATCTAAATTTTCTTACATAGTTTACGTTTTATGAAACCCGCGTACAATTTGGTTGCCCCAACTTTGTTGTTTCCGGAGATATAAAGAGTTTCGTAAAGAAACATTTACATTTTTTCTTATAGTTTACTTTACATAACGTAATAAACCTAAGTACCAAATTTGGTTACCATGGCTTTGCTAGATAAAAAATTGTTTCGAAAGAAAACCCAAAATTTTCCGGGAAAACTGGGCCGATTTTCCTGGCTAAGGAACTTGCCATTTGCAAACTAGATATCAAATTTGAAGATTATATCTCAATTCGTTCGAAAGTTAATGCGCCCACTAGCAGACATATGTACAGTCCGACAGACTGACAGACAAAGAAAATTCGCTCCAGAATCAAGCTTTCCATATGTTTTGAGACTTTTTACGCCGTTTTATCAAAAATTGAAATTTCTGTCACTCACCAATATTTTAACCCTACACATTCAACCCCTAATTTGATTTCAGCACAGAATACCAGATATTTGATTAAATTGAACGTTTTCTAATAGACAAACCCTTAAACACTATATTACTGGAGTTTTAAGGAAAAATGTCAATTTTCACCAAATCACATCACCTACCCCCTGGCGCGATTTTACCCAAAAATAATACGAACCGTTCGTTTGCTGGGTGCTAACTGTATAACAAATTTGAAGACGATATCTCAATTCGTTCTAAAGTTATCGTGGCTACAAATAGACAGACATACATACAGACCGACAGGCAAAAAAAAATCGTGTCCAAATCATGTTTTCTATATGTTTTGACACTTTTTACTACGTTTAAGTGTACGAAAATTTTTTGAAATTTTTGTGGCCTATGCCATACTTCCACAGTTGTGAATGATGTGGAAGTAACATTTTTGAATAAATCTTATTTTCTACGTAGGCTTACCTGTCATCAATACATTTTTCTCAACGGATTGAAAGTTTTTTAATGCCGTTATCGAAAAATTAATCTGGTCATGTCTCCAACCAATTGCACACAAACGCTTTCAAGTCTTTACCGTTGTGAAAGCGGTGTCCTCCAGGTTCTTCTTCGAGTGATTCAAACAGGACATAGTCACATAGTGACAAATCCGGGCTATAGTTTCAAATGTTTCTCAGTGGATTGTTTCCAGTTTTTCTTGTGCAAAGCTTTTGCGTGGAGAAAAATACACTGCGGATAGGCAAATTTAGTCTTTTTCGTCGAAAAGCCAGTTCTGCTTCAACAACGAGCTAGCAGTAGTGGGCGGCTTAAACTATACGCTACTTGGTGAAGGAAATTAAGTGACAATACGCCTCTGCAATCCCAAGAGAAAGTATGAAGAACTTTGACCACATAAAGACGAGTTTTGATTTTTCGAGGTAGGGCTTCTTCAACTTGATAATGTTACTTAAAAATTTACCTCCCACTGCACGATGTCGCGCCAAACTGCAAAACGGTTTGCTTTATGATCTTCCATCAGAAGGCGCGGAACCCATCTTGCTGACACTTTTCGGTAACCCAATAGATAATAGATTGTGCATTTTCGTGTGATATAACCACTTCTGCAGCAATTTGTGATAATGCAGGATGCCGGTCAGCTTCAATGAGATCATGGACTCCACGAATGTTCGCCTCACTGGTGCCGGTCCGGGGTTGGCGTGCATGACTCTCGTTTGCTACTGATTCTCGGCCACTTGAAAATTTGGTATGCCAGTCATAGACTTGAATCTTGGAATAGGTTTTGTCGCCAAACTCTGCAGTCAATCGACGGAAATTTTGGTGGATTTTACGCCCTCTCATGACAAAAATTCAATAATTATGCGCTGCTCAAAGGACGTGTGTACCTTTTGATCAGACATGATGCTACCACAGCATAATCATAATAATAATAATAATAATAAGACCAGCACTGAAACTTGGACGGTGGTACTTTGATGTTGCGAAAATATAATTTGACCTTGCCCACATCGCTCCAGCTTAACGGATCAGGGTGGGACTCGGCATACAATTATGCTGTTCTCGAATCACATGCGTGCTCGCTCATTTTATCGCCTGGGCCGTATTATCTTTCTTAAAGCAATGTTATTATTGATTTGTATACAGCAAAATATTATATAATTGAAGCAATAATAATTAAATATAGTTTAAAACATTTAGACATTTTAAAGCATATCAAACTATTTACTCAAAATTTATAATCAGTTTGCGTCTATCAACTACGGCATTGTGGCGTATTTTCATAAAATTCATTCAATCTTTAAAATTCAAGTTAAAAATCTGAGAGTGACATTTGATATACCTCTCTATAAGACAATCTTGAAATGAAAATTAGATAAACAGAATACCAAAAGTCTGGACGCAGCAAGTGCGTTATGTGCGCGAATTTTCATAAAATTGTTTCAAATCGCACGTTTACAAAAAAATGATTTGATGAAACTTGTACAGATATTACCTTCACAATGGCTTCGTTACATGCCAAAATTGAGGATACAATAGCAAATATCACATTTTGTCAGGTTTTTACGTCAAACAAGATAAACTAGGTGTACTTTAGGGCGAAGAAAGTGCGTGCTCACAAAAACTATTTAAAAGTACCTACTATATAATCCTAACCTACATAAAATAATATGTTTATATATATATATATATATATATATATATATATATATATATATATATATATATATATATATATATATATTATAAAGTAAATATGAAAAGATGCGTGCAGTATAAAACGACAAATATCGCACATTGTCATGTTTTTATGTGATAAAATTATGTAATCCTAACCTACATAGGCTTAGCCGTTTATAAATATATAAATTGATAGAATAAAAGAATAACATTGAAAAGATACGTGAAGTGTAAAATGACAAGGATCACATATTGTCATGTTTTTATGTCACACAACACATTTAATTATATAATCTTAACCTACATAGGCTTAGCCGTTTATAAATATACAGTGCCTTCATTAATTCCCGTGTCCCACGTGACCGCTTAAGTTAGGCAACCAAACATACACGGTTGTACAACCTGAACAATGAAATCCAGTGGCGTCCCTTATTTCCTTTGTGGTTTTATAAAAAAATATAAAAATAATAATAAGGTGAAACAGTAAATGTCTTAAACTTTTAGTTTTCTTCAATTCTACTTCCACATTTACGCATTAGAGTGAAAATATTTTTCGCAGAGCAAAAAAATATTTGTTTTGCTCAGATGAGATTAAAATTGACCTATCGCGATGCGATGCGTTAGCGGCATTCCGCTGATGATGTAATGTCATCTTTGAGGTTTCAAGGGTTGGGGAATTCAAATATAACGTAAGACTAGATGCATTCTCGCAACAATTAGAACCGTAGACCGGTTTCGCTCTCATTAGAGCTCTTCAGTACGGCATACTAATTGCAGCAAAAATGCACCAAAAATAACACGGCTATCGTATAGCCAGTCTTAAAACACTAAGTGAGTAGCGAACGTGTCACCAACTAGTTCGGAACCAAGTACTTGTTGTCACGCCCGCTCCAAATAATACAGAGTATTAAAAATAGAGACGGTATACAACTAACTAACAATTTAAAAAATTGTTAGCCCTGGCCCATTTCTACCCCATATAGGGACAAAGTATGTAAGACTAGATGCATTCTCGCAACAATTAGAACCGTAGACCGGTTTCGCTCTCATTAGAGCTCTTCAGTACGGCATACTAATTGCAGCAAAAATGCACCAAAAATAACACGGCTATCGTATAGCCAGTCTTAAAACACTAAGTGAGTAGCGAACGTGTCGCCACCTAGTTCGGAACCAAGTACTTGTTGTCACGCCCGCTCCAAATAATACAGAGTATTAAAAATAGAGACGGTATACAACTAACTAACAATTTAAAAAATTGTTAGCCCTGGCCCATTTCTACCCCATATAGGGACAAAGTATGTAAGACTAGATGCATTCTCGCAACAATTAGAACCGTAGACCGGTTTCGCTCTCATTAGAGCTCTTCAGTACGGCATACTAATTGCAGCAAAAATGCACCAAAAATAACACGGCTATCGTATAGCCAGTCTTAAAACACTAAGTGAGTAGCGAACGTGTCGCCACCTAGTTCGGAACCAAGTACTTGTTGTCACGCCCGCTCCAAATAATACAGAGTATTAAAAATAGAGACGGTATACAACTAACTAACAATTTAAAAAATTGTTAGCCCTGGCCCATTTCTACCCCATATAGGGACAAAGTATGTAAGACTAGATGCATTCTCGCAACAATTAGAACCGTAGACCGGTTTCGCTCTCATTAGAGCTCTTCAGTACGGCATACTAATTGCAGCAAAAATGCACCAAAAATAACACGGCTATCGTATAGCCAGTCTTAAAACACTAAGTGAGTAGCGAACGTGTCGCCACCTAGTTCGGAACCAAGTACTTGTTGTCACGCCCGCTCCAAATAATACAGAGTATTAAAAATAGAGACGGTATACAACTAACTAACAATTTAAAAAATTGTTAGCCCTGGCCCATTTCTACCCCATATAGGGACAAAGTATGTAAGACTAGATGCATTCTCGCAACAATTAGAACCGTAGACCGGTTTCGCTCTCATTAGAGCTCTTCAGTACGGCATACTAATTGCAGCAAAAATGCACCAAAAATAACACGGCTATCGTATAGCCAGTCTTAAAACACTAAGTGAGTAGCGAACGTGTCGCCACCTAGTTCGGAACCAAGTACTTGTTGTCACGCCCGCTCCAAATAATACAGAGTATTAAAAATAGAGACGGTATACAACTAACTAACAATTTAAAAAATTGTTAGCCCTGGCCCATTTCTACCCCATATAGGGACAAAGTATGTAAGACTAGATGCATTCTCGCAACAATTAGAACCGTAGACCGATTTCGCTCTCATTAGAGCTCTTCAGTACGGCATACTAATTGCAGCAAAAATGCACCAAAAATAACACGGCTATCGTATAGCCAGTCTTAAAACACTAAGTGAGTAGCGAACGTGTCGCCACCTAGTTCGGAACCAAGTACTTGTTGTCACGCCCGCTCCAAATAATACAGAGTATTAAAAATAGAGACGGTATACAACTAACTAACAATTTAAAAAATTGTTAGCCCTGGCCCATTTCTACCCCATATAGGGACAAAGTATGTAAGACTAGATGCATTCTCGCAACAATTAGAACCGTAGACCGGTTTCGCTCTCATTAGAGCTCTTCAGTACGGCATACTAATTGCAGCAAAAATGCACCAAAAATAACACGGCTATCGTATAGCCAGTCTTAAAACACTAAGTGAGTAGCGAACGTGTCGCCACCTAGTTCGGAACCAAGTACTTGTTGTCACGCCCGCTCCAAATAATACAGAGTATTAAAAATAGAGACGGTATACAACTAACTAACAATTTAAAAAATTGTTAGCCCTGGCCCATTTCTACCCCATATAGGGACAAAGTATGTAAGACTAGATGCATTCTCGCAACAATTAGAACCGTAGACCGGTTTCGCTCTCATTAGAGCTCTTCAGTACGGCATACTAATTGCAGCAAAAATGCACCAAAAATAACACGGCTATCGTATAGCCAGTCTTAAAACACTAAGTGAGTAGCGAACGTGTCGCCACCTAGTTCGGAACCAAGTACTTGTTGTCACGCCCGCTCCAAATAATACAGAGTATTAAAAATAGAGACGGTATACAACTAACTAACAATTTAAAAAATTGTTAGCCCTGGCCCATTTCTACCCCATATAGGGACAAAGTATGTAAGACTAGATGCATTCTCGCAACAATTAGAACCGTAGACATACTTTGTCCCTATATGGGGTAGAAATGGGCCAGGGCTAACAATTTTTTAAATTGTTAGTTAGTTGTATACCGTCTCTATTTTTAATACTCTGTATTATTTGGAGCGGGCGTGACAACAAGTACTTGGTTCCGAACTAGGTGGCGACACGTTCGCTACTCACTTAGTGTTTTAAGACTGGCTATACGATAGCCGTGTTATTTTTGGTGCATTTTTGCTGCAATTAGTATGCCGTACGAAGAGCTCTAATGAGAGCGAAACCGGTCTACGGTTCTAATTGTTGCGAGAATGCATCTAGTCTTACATACTTTGTCCCTATATGGGGTAGAAATGGGCCAGGGCTAACAATTTTTTAAATTGTTAGTTAGTTGTATACCGTCTCTATTTTTAATACTCTGTATTATTTGGAGCGGGCGTGACAACAAGTACTTGGTTCCGAACTAGGTGGCGACACGTTCGCTACTCACTTAGTGTTTTAAGACTGGCTATACGATAGCCGTGTTATTTTTGGTGCATTTTTGCTGCAATTAGTATGCCGTACTGAAGAGCTCTAATGAGAGCGAAACCGGTCTACGGTTCTAATTGTTGCGAGAATGCATCTAGTCTTACATACTTTGTCCCTATATGGGGTAGAAATGGGCCAGGGCTAACAATTTTTTAAATTGTTAGTTAGTTGTATACCGTCTCTATTTTTAATACTCTGTATTATTTGGAGCGGGCGTGACAACAAGTACTTTGTTCCGAACTAGGTGGCGACACGTTCGCTACTCACTTAGTGTTTTAAGACTGGCTATACGATAGCCGTGTTATTTTTGGTGCATTTTTGCTGCAATTAGTATGCCGTACTGAAGAGCTCTAATGAGAGCGAAACCGGTCTACGGTTCTAATTGTTGCGAGAATGCATCTAGTCTTACATACTTTGTCCCTATATTGGGGTAGAAATGGGCCAGGGCTAACAATTTTTTAAATTGTTAGTTAGTTGTATACCGTCTCTATTTTTAATACTCTGTATTATTTGGAGCGGGCGTGACAACAAGTACTTGGTTCCGAACTAGGTGGCGACACGTTCGCTACTCACTTAGTGTTCAAATATAACATTGTTAATTTTAACATTAATAACCAGTTCGTAAAAACATTATAAATAATTACTTTTATTTTGTATAGATATCAAAATAAAACAAACAAAACTAGCATTACAAAAAACATTACAAAACATTACAAAAATTGAACAAATGAATGAACATAACCTTAACATACCTACACTTTTAACTTAAAAACGCAATGAAAATGCTAAGTTTTTATAAAAACTATTTATTTTTATTGCCCAACAGATAGAAAATTATTTGAAGAAGATAAACACTGGTCGAACTTGGAAAATGCACAATGTACATACAAAATAACTGGTCAAAAGCGAAATGAGCGCCAATGGACTGAACTGTCAATTGGCAATTGATTTAGTAACTTTGGGGTTCCTAGTCTAGTGGTTTTTTTTGGTTACTTTTTGACTACCAACTTATAAAATGATATTCCACTAAGAGAGAGACAGAATCCGGTCGTGTGGGACTCGGGAATTAATAAAGGCCCTGTATAAATTAATAGTCTAGTAACAGAACATATAAATAGATAGAATTAAACTAATTATAAAGTAACGTAGATAATTAAATACAATGAAAGTAATTGTCAATTTTAAATCTAAAATTATTGACGTTATTACTACACTAAAAATGACGCTATATAATTCAATTTTTATTGTCGTTTGTTAAAGTGTAATATATTCTGACTTATGCACAATTTAATCACATAATGAGCAGAAAATGCAGGACAGCGATGATTATAAGGCGCTCTTTTGCAAACTTCTAAGAAATTGTGGCAAATCTTTGACCCAAGGATAGAAGTTTCAAAATTAGGATGTAATACTCTTTCGATGTTTGTTATATAATTAACAAAATCACATTTTTTTACTTTATTCGATTTTATACCGCGTCGAATTCTTTTATAAAGCCAAACCCATCTCAATTATTTGTATTATATAAAGGGTGTTTGTTGTAAAGATTATTGGCTCCCGAGAATTAGAATAATGGGGCAAATAATCCCTTGTAGGTATATGCTAAACACGACTCGCGTATAAGAGGCACTCGGTCGCTGAGTTAATAGTGCATTAATGCGTTGTCAAAAAACCATGGTTAAATAAATGATTTAAAATTGGTAAGGCTGATTAGGTATAATTAATAATTATATTCTGATTACATTCACCTCCTTTGTATAAACCAGTAATATAACGGGCCGCCTTAATACCAAATTATTATTATGGAATATTGTAGTGGTATTAGAGCGCATAAAATGTTTATAACAAACACTCCTACGAAAGTTACAAGCTTAGGATTTGTGGATGCTATATAAACAGAGTAAGCGTACTCCGTCACTGCTTTCCTAAAAAGCAGTGACGCCCGCCCCTACTCTATACTACGCTACTGTCAAGATTAACGGCATAATAGTGGTCTCAGACAAAGAATGATTTTCCTCAAATGGGGCGTGTCGAAGGATTGCGCATAACATATCTGTGTGTGTGTGTTTTATTTCTTTAACGCGACAATGGCCAATCACCGACGCCAGGGAACCGTTTCACCTTACTATTCTGGACATTTTGCCGAACCCCCGCCTTTCTGTAAGGAGGGTAGGGATCTTTAACGTGCCCAACATTGCATGGACCCGGGACCGACGGCCTTACGCCCCCTCCGAAGGACGTAACGTGCATACATTCAACTTGCCCAATAACAATCCCAGAACCTCGGTTGATGTTAATGTTAGAGTTTGTGCTGAAAAGGTGAAATGAGAACCCTGGGATTGAACTCAGTACCCTTCGGTTCAGAGGCACACGTTCTTACCCCTGAACCACCGAGGTTCTGCATAACAGATCTCGGGCAGAGATTCGGATTATACTGTGATGCTACTGACAGTTAATCGGCCTTAGCAAGCCGCGCCGATAGAGTCACCCCTTCTTCACATCCCCACCCAATATATAACAAACCATCGTGCTACTCGCTGTATCTAACGATCGTTAAAATGAAACTTCCGGTTTATATTTGATCCACCCTCGTATCTGGCCGTGAAAATATATGTAGTTGTACCAGAACCCTTAACTCCCTAAAACTACAAAATACATCGCCTTTATATTATGATGCTGATGACCATGATGATCGTAGATATCAAAGCTATTTCTTAGTGGCGTGCGGTCCATGGAAGCAAGGGAAGCATTGCTTCCCTTAAAATAACGACTACATACCTAAACCGCATTATTTAAAATCCCTTTTGTATTTTAAATATTGAATTTCAAATTCTGAAACTAATTTAATTATTGAAATTTTTATTTCGCAAGCTCACACACATAATTATTTATTATGCATCATACTGTATTTGTATATACGCTCCTAGCAAGAACGTCGTTCGTCCCAGTGAATGCGACCGCATGCGGACAGCATGATCCTGATCTGATACTATGAGTGGATGCATGCAATGCCTTCAGTTAAATACACGTAATCAGCAGGCAACTTTATAAAAGAAACCTCGGCTCGGCGCGATTTACGCGTGTTTTTAGAACGTGTTGTACTACGAAGACCGGGTGCGCGTTCAAAGCGAATGTGGCTGATTATTTCGTAGGTATAAGCAGTCGAGTATGTTAAATACATTGGCATTTTATGATTATTAATATGGCTGCAAGTAGATCAGCTTTTAACAGCGGTGACGGTGGGGGTCGGGATTTACAAACTTTACAAACAAGTGGTAATAATAAGTGTGATTGTATTGTATGTTTTTTGAAAACTAACGGATTTTCAGCTTTACAATTTGCTGAAAAACTTGCTATTATTAATATAGGTAGGCCTAAACCTACTATAAAAAACTTAAATACAAGAAATAAAACATGCACCTATTCGACATTTCAACGCGGAAAAGACTCATAAACAATATGAATGGTTAACGGGTTGTGAAAACAGGAATTAACTGTTTTGTTGGTCTTGTAGTCTATTTGTGGGCTGAAAAGGGGTGTGGAAAAAAAGTGGGTTTTCCGACTTGAATAATCTACATAAACTAGTATAAAGACATGTTATGTCTAGAGCGCATTTACAGACCATTTTAAAATTAAGTGTCTTTGGAAAAACGCGAATTGAATACGCCGTTGACAAGCAGATAGAAATTCATCGCACATATTAAAAAGACTTATTGATGCTGTGTGTTTTCTTGGTCGCAGCATGAATTGGGCTTTAGGGGTCATGACGAAACAACTACATCTGCAGATAGAGGAAACTTTCAAGACCTAGTCTCTTTAATAGCCAAATACGACATTTGTTTAAAAAATCACTTGGAACAGTCTAACGTTTTTCGCGGAACATAAAATCGCATTCAGAATGACTTAATTTCGGCTGCTCCCACTATTATTTTGAACATAAATAAATCTGAAATTAAACAGATTCGTTTCATTGCTATTGTTCTAGATGAAACAATCGATGTAACTAATATAAGTCAACTATCTGTAGTAATACGCTACGTAAAAATGGATGGGAGTGTACAAGAAAGATTTTTAGGCTTTAAATATGTGACAGAAGATCGTACCGCAAACGCTCTATATAAAATTGTGCTTAATATTATGAAATATATTGAGGAGGCTGATAATAAATTAATTGCCCAAAGATATGATGGGGCTGCTGTTATGGTCGGACGTTTAGGAGGTCTCCAAGCACTGTTGTGCTCATAAATTAAATTTAATTTTATCCCAATCTATAAATCATATTAAAGAATGTAAAGTGTTATGGCTGCGTTTTTTCCAAATATACGAAGCGAACACAAGCCTTAGACCCAATTGTTAAAAAACGTTTACCCAAAGTAGCTGCAACCCGATGGAACTACAACGGCAGGGTTGTGTTAACTATATTTGAACACCGTGAATCGTTAATTGAACTTTTTGAAAACATAATGGAAAATAGCAAAAATTGGGACGCAGAAACAATAAATAGTTCTGGAGGATTTTTGGATGTTTTGAAAGGAGACTTTAATTTTAATTTTTTACTTAATATATTTTCGGAAATATTTCCGTTTTCAGATAATGTATTTAACATATTGCAATGTCAAATAAATGACATTGGTTTTTGCCTGAAAAAAAATAGTGAACTTAAATCCATTATAATTCAAAAAAGGAATGAATTTGATAAGTTCTAGGAAAAAACAATTGAATTAGGAGAAGTGGAGCCACGAAGAAAGCGGCTGCGCACTGATTATGTGGCAGACCTTCAAACTTGTTACCGCCGCCTTTTCTACGAAATTATAGATCAAATTCAGCAGCAAATTAACTGCAGATTTGATCATCTCAGTGACCTGAATTTTCTTGAATTGTATAATTTTGGAGGATTTAAAGGGATACCTTTCTCAGAAGATTCATTCAAATCATTATTTCACCACAATGGACATTATTTTGACAAAGCCTTATTACGATCAGAACTTACAGTCATTTATGAACCCGATGTTATTTACACAAAAACTAACGCGAGTGAACTTTTAACTTTCTTAAAACAATCAAAATTGGAAAATGCATATTCTGAAGTGTGCAAATTATGTGAATTAGTATTAACAAGTGCTGCTACTAGTGTGTCTGTAGAACGAAATTTTTCTACATTGAAACGTATCAAGAGTTTTGTTAGAAATTCAACAGGACAGGAAAGACTTTCCCAAATTTCAATTTTGTCAGTTGAAAATAAACTCGTCGAGGAAATGTCCCAGAATCCACAGTTACATGACGACATTATTAACGAATTACACTATAAATAGGTAAGTTTCTGGGAATTGCTTCCCTTATTTCAAATGTCACCGCACGCCCCTGCGTATTTCTTTATTACCATATGTAGTAAATTGAACACAACTGTAGGGACTTAACGTACGACCCTGGTATCAGTGGTAAACACAAAAGCTCCCGGGCGCTGCAGCTGAACTGTTTGTGCAATAATTGTCATTGTATTACCACCAATAGCTATAAAATGTGAGTAATTAATTTCGCATGTGTTACCGCTTGGAAGTGAATTAGTAAAATTGGATATTTGCAGGCGTTGTCGATGCCCCAAATGGAATCCTGGAAACTGCGGTGAACGAATAGTTTATGAATTAATTAAATTTTGATATATAGTGTGCAGTCATGTTGCTGCATTGGTGCGGTTTTAACCTTAATAGTAAAACGCCGCTTTAATTTGTTTTTCAGTCAAACGCGCACAATATAAAACTGTAATTTATTTATTTTTATTTACGGTGTTGTACAATTGAATTACGTTTGTTTCCGCAAGGGCAGCCATTTGTTTAATAGCATCTGTCAATTGGCAATAGCCAATGACTACCGAAACTTATACCAACACAGAAGATCTTTAGAGCCTCGGTGGTTTAGGGGCAAGAACGTGCGTCTCTGAATCGATACTGGGTTCGATCGCAGAGTTTTCCTTTCACCTTTTCAGTACCAACTGTAACATTAACATCAACCGAGGTTCTGGCATTGCATTTGAGCAAGTTGAATGTCTGCACGTTCCGCCCTTCGGAGGGGGCGTAAAGCCGTCGGTCGCATATCTATGCGATGTTGGGCACGTTAAATATCTCTACCCTCCTTACAAAAAGGCACGGGTTCGGCAAAATTTCCAGGATAGTGAGGTGAAACTGCACCCTGGCGTCGGTGATTGGTCATGGTCGCGGAAATAAGCCGACGTTAAAGAAACAAAACACACACACACAGAAGATCTTTGAGTACTGAAAGAATCTGGCTTTTTGTGAATGTTCTCTTAAAAATTCACTAATGGAGAGATCGCCACTTTGGGATTAAAACAATTCCTCAAATGAGCGCGAACTAGGCCCCCTAGAACACATCGGGGGTCAGTTTCAATTTTTATATGTTTATCCATACATATCTATATATATATATATATATATATATATATATATATATATATATATATATATATATATATATATATATATATATATATATATATATATATATATATATATATATATTATATGTGCATGTAATGTATGTATCACACCGATAATTCAAAAAATAATTTGCCGATTTTGATTAAATTTGGCGAGTACCTTCATCTTGTGAGTTCGTTAGCCTGGAAAATCGACCCAGTTTTTCCCGGAAAATTTTGCGTTTTCTTTCGGAAAATTTTTATATCCGGAAATAGCAAAGTAAGGGCAACCAGATTTGGTACCTGAATTTATATCATTAAAGGTAAATTACGTACCAAAATCTATATCTGTAAGTTAAAAGACAAAAGTTATAGTCATTTAGAGACAAAAAAAAATTGGGGTTTTCCTTAAAACGTCAAAGTCGCGATTTGCAACGTCAAGATTGGCAACATTTAGACAAAGAACATGAAACCAATACAGGTTACGTAAAAAAAATGTTACGAGAAGAATGTTTTATAAACGCTGAAGTCTCAGCTTCAACCGTCACTGTCCTTCATTTTACAAAAATATTTCCAGAAAATTCATTTCAAATAGACCGTTTCTCTGATGATTTGGCAAAATTGTATACGTTACTTATAAATTGTCTTGAGCTTCATCATGAAAAATTATTTCTACAATCACAGGCTGGCCCATAAGTCGTTAAATGAATGTTAATTGCACTTGTTGATATTAAATCCATAGGTAAACATTTAATATAACTTTATTACTTCACTTGGTTAAACTTTATGATACATTTAACTATAATAAACTTTATGATATAATAACAATTACAACAGTACACGAGTACATAGCAGATAACCGACCGAGCGTGGAGAACGTGTGTTCACTGTAGCGGAGGGTAGAGGAGAGAAGGAGAGAGATCGCCTAGTCTCTTATAGTTACTGTAGTTCTTGACAGCTGGCTGTCGCATAACGTAACTTTTAACTGTCAAGAGTATTAACGCAGAAACACAGAGTAGTGTTGGCGGAAACACTGCGGTCGGAAACACTGCGGTCGGAACCACCGCCACATTGTGCAATAATGTCTACTTTTTGACGTGAAATTTTACACCGATATTTATAAGTTACCGTCCATTGCTACAGAATCTAAATATGTTGTACACGATCAAGGGTGACTAAATATCAATATACCCTCGTATATTAAAGACCAGTTTAAAAACGTGTTAAGTCATATTTCATATTTTGTCTGTTTTTTTTCTGTGAAAAATCGTTAAAGCGTTTAACGCTTCCGGTTTTTGTATCTCATATCCAGAGAGCAAAGTGTTCATAACGATTCCCAGTAGCCGGGAGATTAACGCCGTTACTGGAATCAGCGCCAGCTGGCGGTCGTTATTATCGTCCTTAAGATTACAACTGTCAATAAATTTAATTTAAGCGTTTATACATCTTGATTTGCATCGCTGTTTACGCTGTAGCGTTTATTAGTCGAATATAAAATTTATCGTCCATAAAACTAAGAGAAACGCTGATTATTTTCCTGTTCGTTACGGTTTTACGTTTCCAAACGTACTTACTTTCCATTATCCTCTGCCTTAATGGCCTCAAGTGTTACAAAATATGTTTTGTTTTGCATTTAGCACGGACCTAGCTGGCACGGTGCGAAATAACCCGTATTTAGTGGTTATCCAGGTCAGAATGTCCTTATGTGGCTTCACTAGATCCAGCTTTATGCCCGCTTCCGTCAGCCGCCTTACAAACGCTCATTTTAGTGAATTTTCTTTAAAAAAATTCACTAATGAGGAGATCCCGACTTTTCAATTTTGAAAAAATTTATTCAAATGAGCGCTAATTAGGCCCCCCAGAACACATATCCGGGGTCAGTTACAATTTTTATATGTTTATATATATATATATATATATATATATATATATATATATATATATATATATATATATATATATATATATATATATATATATATATGTATCACACCGATAACTCAAAAACTTATGGGCCGATTTTGATTAAATTTGGTGAGTACCTTCCTTTTACAAATGGCTTGGATAAGTTCGTTAGCCAGGAAAATCGGCCTAGGTTTTCCCGGAAAATTTTGAGTTTTCTTTCGAAAAAAATTGTAAAAAATTTTTATCTCCAAAACTAACAAAGTAAGGGCAACCAAATTTGGTACGCGGGTTTATATCATTATACGTAAGCTACCTACCTAGCTCTGTAGATCAAAAGACAAAAAAGTTATAGGCATTTAAATAAAAATTTATTGGGATTTTCCTCAAAATGTCAAAGTTGCGATTTAAAACGTCAAAAATTGGCAATATTTAGGCAAATAACTTGAATCTAATACGGGCTATGGAAAGAAAATGTCTCAAAAAGAATGTTTTACAAACCCTGAAGTCTTAGTTTCAACCGTCATTGTCCTTCATTTTACTAAAATATTTGCAGAAAATTCATTTAAAATAGACCCTTTCTCTGATGCTTGGCAGTAGCCTTAGCTATAGAGTTTATCGTTTAATGGTACATAATTTTTGTCGAATTTTCGTAAAAAATCAAGAAAGCTCAATATATCCCTTATTATACAAGATATGAAATTTTTTTATATATTAATTATAGGGTGTCTTGAGCTACATCTTAAAAAAATATTTCTACAATCATAGGGTGGCCCATAAGTCGTTGGTGATACAAATTTTCTTATTTTTTTAATCAAACACGTCTTATGTTATTGCATTTTTGCATTTTCCATCGAAATATAATGCATGTTTGTAAGAAAAGAAATTCTGGATGCAGCAAGTGCGTTATGGTAGCGAATTTCGATCAAATGCTTCATATTTGAATAGCCCAATTTGCTATTAACCTAAAAGGTTGACCAAGAAACGAGTTTTTGTGGCAACACTTTAAGTTTACTTTTGGAAATTTTTGTACATTTTCACACAATAAAGTTATTTTTATGAAACATGGCACATTGTTTTTACTATATAGGTTATACTGGTAACCAAAATTAATGCCTGCTTTCTTAAATAAAAAGAAAACAGACATATTTGCAATAAAAACATATTTAAGAAAATTCACTACCATAACGCACTTGCTGCGTCCCGAGTTTTTTTCACTTGAAAATAATACAAGTAAAAGACGTTTGATTTAATACGTACAACATGTAATATTTCATAGATAATTACAGGTCGGCAGCTCAATGCCGAAAGCTTTCTTTACCAAAAAATGAATGAATAAATGAACAAAACTAACTAAGGCAGCAAGTGCGTTATGGTATTAGATTTTTATATATTTTTTTTCAATTGCCAATAACTTAATTTTTCTGTAATATAAGAATTTTATATTTGGCACCTGCTATAGTGTCGACAGGGTGTTAATGAATACGTGTTACAAATTTATAGGACATATAGAAAATGAGAAAAATAGAGGGAGAATTTCCTATAGACATTAGTCGGAGCTTTAGTTTCCAAGATCCACGGTGTTAAAGTTGTTCAAAATATTTAATATTTTGTTAATGTATAACAATAAGCTGATTGGAATAACTACATTTTTTTACAGTAGTTGTGCCAATTAAAGTACATGATTTGATACCCCTAATGGAAAATTATTTAATCTAGTGGCGGAGATCTGGGTATGTTGTTACATTTTTGTTGATCATTTCATGCCACTGACGTTAGATAGATACTTCGTCTTGTTTTGGGAATAAGGATTCTTAAAATTTTACTCCTGGAAACTGACGAAGTAGGTCTTGGACTTTGTAAAAATATGGCGCTTATTACTCCAAAATACAGGTCATCAACATCTACTGTTTCAAGAAAATCCGGTCAAAATCGCACTATAAATAAAGATTTAACAGGGTGACTGGCAAACAAATGGGTCACACTATATATATATATATATATATATATATATATATATATATATATATATATATATATATATATATATATATATATATATATATATATATATATATATATATTTGAACTTCGAGTCTGTGACCGATTAGTTTGTTATTTCTGACTGTTAATTAAATACTAAGTGAGTGGTGGACGTGCCGCCACCTAGTTGCCGAACCAAGTAGTATATTGTCACGCCAACTCCGAATAACACAAGGTATTAAAAAACGTCTGGACGCAGCAAGTGCGTTATGGTAGTGAATTTTCATAAAAATGTTTTTAATATCAAATATCTGTGTTTTTATAAGAAAGCAGGCATCAAATTTGGTTACCAGTATAAGCTATATACTAAAAACAATGTGCCCTGTTTCATAAAAATATCTTTATTGTTTGCAAATGTATAAAAATTTCCGAAAGTAAACTTAAAGTGTTCCCGAAAAAACTCGTTCCTTGGTCAACCTTATAGGTTAATAGCAAATTGAGCTATTCGAATATGAAGCATTTGTTAAAAATTCGCTACCATAACGCATTTGCTGCGTCCAGAATTTCTTTTCTTACAAACATGCATTATATTTCGATGGTAAATGCAAAAATGCAATAACATAAGGCGTGTTTGATTAAAAATGACCTATATAGTAAAAACAATGTGTCATGTTTCATAAAACTAACTTTATTGTGTGAAAATGTACAAAAATTTCCAAAAGTAAACTTAAAGTGTTCCCGGAAAAACTGGTTTCTTGGTCAACCTTATAGGTTAATAGCAAATTGGGCTATTCAAATAGGAAGCATTTGATCAAAATTCGCTACCATAACGCACTTTCTGCATCCAGAATTTATTTTTCTTACAAACATGCATTATATTTCGATGGAAAATGCAAGAATGCAATAACATAAGGCGTGTTTGATTAGAAAAATAGAAAATTTGTATCACCAACAACTTATGGGCCAGCCTGTGATTGTAGAAATATTTTTTTAAGATGTAGTTCAAGACACCCTATAATTAATATATACAAATTTTTTTCATATCTTGTATAATAACGGATATATTGAGCTTTATTGATTTTTTACGAAAATTCGACAAAAATTATAAACCATTAAACGATAAACTCTATAGCTAAGACTACTGCCAAGCATCATAGAAAGGGTCTATTTGAAATGAATTTTCTGGAAACATTTTAGTAAAATGAAGGACAATGACGGTTGAAACTAAGACTTCAGGGTTAGCAAAACATCCTTCTTGAGACATTTGATTTCCATAGCTCATATTAGATTCAAGTTATTTGCCTAAAGGTTACCGATTTTGACGTTTTAAATCGCAACTTTGTCGTTTTGAGGAAAACTCCAATTTATTTTTCTTTAAATGCCTATAACTTTTTTGTCTTTTGACCTACAGAGCTAAATTTTGGTAGGTAACTTACCTATAAGGATATAAACCCGCGTACCAAATTGGTTGCCCCTACGTTGTTAATTCCGGAGATATAATTTTTTTCGAAAAAAAAAACAAAATTTTCCGGGAAAACCTATGCAGATTTTCCTGGCTAACAAACTTATTCAAGCCATTTGCAAAAGGAATTTATTCACCAAATTTAATCAAAATCGGCCTATTATTTTTTGAGTTATCGGTGTGATATATATATATATATATATATATATATATATATATATATATATATATATATATATATATATATATATATATATATATATAATTCAAAAGTCGGGACCTCCTCATTAGTAAATTTTTTTAAAGATATTTCACTAAAAATAGAGACTGTATACAACTACAGTTCTAATTGTTGCGAGAATGCATCTAGCCTTACATACTTTGTCCCTATATTACGGTAGAAATGGGCTAGGGCTAACAATTTACTAAATTGTTAGTTAGTTGTATACAGTCTCTATTTTTTTAACACTTTGTGTTATTTGGAGCTGGCGTGGTTGGCTTGGTTCCGCAACTAGGTGGCGGCACGTCCACCACTCACTTAGTGTTGAAAGGCTGGCTACTATAGCCGTATTACTTTATAGGTGTATTTTTGCTGCAATTAGTATGCCCTACTAAAGAGCTCTAATGAGAGCGAAACCGGTCTACGGTTCTAATTGTTGCGAGAATGCATCTAGCCTTACATGTTAATTAAATATTAGAATTCGATATACTGTTATGTTGTCCGGGTAAATTAATTTAGTGACTGGCATGTTTAGTTTGTAACTAATTTAATGTTTGGCACATTTCGAAAAACAACTAATTAGTTAGGAGCCATTATCCGTCAGAGTATTCAATAGTAAATTAAAAATTCAGCAGGTAGTTGTGTGAAAACTGCCAACTTTTAAATTCAGTAAACGTATAAGCCGACGGGTTCATCAGCGTGACGTAAAAAATTCACTACCGTGACAGCTCATCGCTCAGTTCCCCGTTTATCAAGCTAAAATATGAATAACAGAGAGCTGAGTCGGAATATTTTTAATAACATCTGAAAGTTTGTCTGAAAGTTTGGCGGCGAAAGGGCCCATAATACAAGTCGAGGTCGTAGGCGGCGCTGACTGCTCCAACAGTAGAACCACACTAACATCTCTTAGTATCCGCACCATTGGCGGAGAAACAATATTTTAAAACAGACATTTCTAGTCTCCAACCCTGCGAGTGAAGTAAATTGCAAAATTCACAGCCTAGGTGATTTTCCTTAAATGTCCATGTATATATAATGCGACTTAGAAATTGAAACACCTGCGTATGTTTTTAGCAAAATTTCATTTACTTATGAGATTAGATTTATTTAACAACTTTATGTACAAGCACTACATTTGAGGCACGTCATACTCTTTGTTTCACAAAGCTTCATTAAATATTTAACGGCCGGTTAGTTAATCAAGGCTGCAGACGACCAATCACAGAATATTATTTGAGTGTTTGCCATGACAAGCAAATATTTGGAAGTTGTTATTGGTCTTCTGAAGCCTTGATTAACCAACCGGCCGTTAAATATTTAGTTCAGTTTTGTAAAACTGGCCAATAGTATCAAAGAATATAATAAATAAAAGTTGTAAATTGTAGATTGTTTAATGAGTCGTATAGGCCTTTAGCCTCCTACAGGGTACCCAGCAACCTGGAAAACCGGGAAAAATCAGTGAATTTGAAATACCCGCTAAAATGTCAGGGAAATGTCAGGGAACTTTGTGATTTTGCTCAAATATCATGGGAATTATTCAGTAGACCTGGAAATTATTAATTTTCTCACTGCTCATTCATTGTCATTTTTATTTCATATAGAGTGTGTCCCAAACTGGATGGGAATGTATTGCTATCTCCGTTATTATTTAAGATAGAAGACGGTTAAAATAGCAATGTTTTGTCAAATTTTATGCCAGTTTCAAATATGACTTGTATTTTGCCCTGCCTCTTTTCGTTTTCGAGTTATTTTGAAAAAAGCAAAATTTGACGATTCAATATCTAAGTAGGCGTTGATCTGACATGTCTAAGACTTGCACATCATCAGGACACTTTTTACAGAGTAATCTTTTTGTGCTATTCTCAACTTTGGATTGTCATTTGTTTTTGAGCTACATGTATCAACGTTTGTCTTTATTATTTCAGCCATATTGGATTTTTTCTTATGTGATAGCCTGTGAAATGAGGTTTCCAATGATGTACAACATGCTTGAGAAATCTTGTAATTGTACTGACAATTTTGAGAAAAACCGTTTTGAGGATAGTAGGGTATGAAATCAAATACCAGAAAACAAATGACAAAAAAAGTGTTCAATAAAGCAGTAGGCCATGGAGTCTAACAATAGACTTCTACTTTTAACATAATTTTCCGTAATGATTCACGAAAAAAAAAGGAACTTTGATCACACCAATGAGTCGGTCCATTAATACAAATGATATTTTACATTACAACATTATCCGAAAAAAAAAATTAATTAAATAGGCAAACCTAATAAATAATTAAATTTACTAAGAGAGCTCAGTAAAAAGCAGATTAATGATTTACGAAGACACCTTTGAAAACTGTTTCATTTTTAAATGTAAGTCAACGGAAAGGTTCTCAAGAATAGGTTCTGAGGTAGCCTGTTCCTGAACTGTTCTTTCTAAAGAACTGAACAAATGTTCTTCCAGCCCGAACCGACTAACTCGGCGCACCGCAGATGTGGGAGCAGTATTCGAGGTTTGACCTTATTTGTGAAGTATATAAGGTATAGAGATAAGCTGGTGAAAAGTATTTGCGAGCGCGGAAGAGGAAACCTAATTTCTTAGCAGCCGCTTCTGGAATTGATGTGACATGTTGGTGCCAATTGAGATTTAGATCCACAGAAATGCCAACAAGTGAAAAGGACTCATTACTTTGAATAACTTGGTTGTTCATTGTAATGGGTCCCTGGCTGGTGTATCTCTTATGGCATAGAAAGCAAGACTCAGATTTGCTGGAGTTAAATTGTACAAGATTTCTACTTCCCCAGTCTAATAATTTTTGGAGATCCACAGAGACAGAACCCTCCATGCGTCTGCGTCCCTCATCTAATTGTGTTAAAGAGACAGGCTTAGAATATTGTATATTTGAGTGGAGGGTGCTGTCGTCCGCGTAACTGTGAATTGGGTTGGATGTGCTAGAGAGGAGGTCATTGATGTGGAAAAGAAATAAGGTAGGGGCTAAAGCTGAATCTTGGGGGACTCCTGCATTAATTGGATACAGTTTAGAGGAATGACCATCCACGACAACAGAAATGCTCCGGTTGGAGAGGAAATTTGCTGTCCAGGTACAAGGTTTTGGTGGTAGACCATAGGGCGGAAGTTTATTAATCAGCGCTGCGTGCCAGACCTGGTCGAATGCTTTGGATATGTCTAGAGCGACAATCTGGGATTCACCGTGTAGTTACATAGGCTTGTTCCAAGAATGGGTGACAAAGGAAAGGAGGTCGGCGGTCGATCTGCGCTGACGAAATCCATACTGCCTGTCGTGGATTAGACTGTGTTTTTCAAGAAATTTTAATTCGGTGTTTATATACTTTTCCATCACTTTAGAGACGACTGAAAGGAGAGAAATAGGGCTGTAGTGGCTAGAAAGCGCTTTGTATCCTTTCTTGGGAACGGGTTATACTCGAGCAGTTTTCCAGTTATAGGGAATATGCCTCTATTGTAAGATATCTGAAACAGAAGAGTTAGGACAGGAGCAAGTTCTGGTGCGAATTTTTTGAGAGCAATTGCTGGGATCTCGTCTAGGCTAGACAGAGGCTTTGCTGGTATTAAGAGAAGAGGGCATATTTCGTACCTTCATTTGTAGAATTGTATTTTATGCGTTTTTGTTAAATAAATCATGTTTCTGAATTGCAATAATTAAAAACTACTGTTTTTAGTGAATTTTCTTAAAAAAAATTCACTAATGAGGAGATCTCGACTTTTGAATTTTCAAAAAATTTCTTCAAATGAGCGCTATTTAGGACCCCTGTAACCCAAATCCGAGGTCGGTTTCAGACTTTATATGTTTATATATATATATATATATATATATATATATATATATATATATATATATATATATATATATATATATATATATATATATATATATATATATATATATATATATATATATATATATATATATATATATATATATATATATATATATATATATATATATATATATATATATATGTTTATATATTTATGTGTCACACCTATAACTAAAAAAATAATGGACCGATTTTGATAAAATTTGGTGAGTACCTTCCTTTCGCGAGTGGCTTGGATAAGTTCGTTATCCAGGAAAATCCGCCGAGGTTTTCCCGGAAAATTTTGTGTTTTTTTTTCGAAAAAAATCGAAAAAAAATTATATCTCTGGAATTAACAAAGTAAGGGCAATGAAATTTGGTACACCGGTTTATATCATCATATGTAAGCTACCTACCAAAATTTAGCACTATCGGTTAAAGGACAAAAAAGTTGCAAGCATTTAAAGAAAAATAAATTTGGGTTTTCCTCAAAACGTCAAAGTCGCGATTTTAAACGTCAAAATTGTTAATATTTAGGCAATGAACCTGAAATTAATATGATCTATGGAAGGAAAATGTCTCAAGAATAATGTTTTACAAAGCCTGAGCTCTTAGTTTCAATCGTCATTGTCCTTCATTTTACTAAAATATTCCCAGAAAATTCATTTCAAATACACCCTTTCTCTGATACTTTAGCAGTAGTGTTGGCTATAGAGTTTATCGTTTAATGGTATATCATTTTTGTCGAATTATCTTAAAAAATCATTAAAGCGCAATATTTCCGTTATTATTCAAGTTACGAAAAAAAGTTGTATACATTAATTGTAGGGTGTCTTAAGCTACATCTTAAAAAATATTTCCACAATTACAGGGTGGCCCATAAGTCGTTGATGATTCAAATTTTCTTTTTTTTTAGTGAATTTTTTTAATCGAACACGCCCTATGATATTGCATTTTTGTATTTTCCATCGAAATATAATACATATTTGTAAGAAAATAAATTCGGGACGCAGCAAGTGCGTTATGGTAGCGAATTTTCATTAAATGCTTCAAATTGTGAATCAATTTGCTATTAACCTATAAGGTTGACCAGAAAACCAGTTTTTTCGGGAAAAATTTAAGTTTACTTTCGGAAATTTTTGTACATTTTCAAACAATAAAGTTATTTTGATGAAATATGGTACATTGTTTCTAATATATAAATTATACTGGTAACCAAATTTGGTGCCTGCTTTCTTAAAAAAACATATTTGCTATTAGAAACATTTTTATGAAAATTCACTACCATAATGCACTTGCTGCGTCCAGAGTTTTTTATAACTTTTAATGCAAGGTTAAATCATTATTATATTATATATTATTCTTAGGAAAATTCACTACCATAATGCACTTGCCGTGTCCCGAACATTTTTTAGAGTTGGTTAAAAATGGCATTTGGCAATAATGAGGTCAAGTTATCGAAGTGATAAATTCTGGAGTTCATTAAAGAAATTCCCTTGAATGTTAGTAAAGCCATGTGTTTCCGCACACCGTACTATGTACTTAGTTCCGCGTGTAGCCTCAAGTTTAAGTTTTCTTATTCGTTTTTGGTGATTGCGAGCTGGAGAAGCAACCACGGGCCACGCTTGGGTTATTGTTTTGGCGCGTTTCCAATTACAGTTTAATGTAGTTTGGAAAAGGGTTCGCAAACTTTTAACCTCCCTGGATCTCTCTTTGTATCTCTCCCTCTGTATGTGTTGGTATAGTCTTAGTTATTTAGTTACGGTACAATGACGATCAGAGGCGGCGGCGCGCAGTTGGGGCAGCAGCAAATGTAGGTGAAATTTTGAATAAAAGCACACTTAATTCGGTTTGTTAAGAAGCAAAACATTTAAATCATCAATTGCTCTATCTCGTTCAGTTAGACGTAGAATACGTAAATTTTACATGGTAATGTATAATAATAAAAAGTCTGGACGCAGCAAGTGCGTTATAGTAATGAATTTTCATTTTTTATTTTTTTTAAATTTAAACAACACACCACGAGGGCTTACAGCCTAAATACTAACGTACCGTGGGTGTTGACAAGGCGGAAAGAGGCATCTTGTTAATTCTGGACTTGAAGGTTTGGAGGTTCGGAGGAGAAGGAAAAACATGTGCTGGCAAGGAACTCCACAACTTGGAAGTCCTCGGGACAAAAGAGCGGGCATAACAAGATGTTCTATGTCTGGTGACCTGGACAGTAAAAGGGTGCATTCGCTCTGTTCCCCTGGTAGATCTGTTGGGGGCAGCAGGTGGCGGAACTATGGAGGAAAGCTCCTCTGAGCAGTGCCCGTGCAGATATCTATAAAAGAGAGAGAGGTCACCAACGGCACGTCGGTGGGCAAGGGATGGCAGCCTTTGGGTGAGGGTAGGGTCACCGATGAGACGTATAGCTCTCTTTTGAATGGAGTCCAGGATAGCGAGTGTAGAAGCGGCAGCGGCACCCCAGATGTGGGAGCAGTATTCGAGGTTTGGCCTTATTTGTGAAGTATATAAGGTATAGAGATAAGCTGGTGAAAAGTATTTGCGAGCCCGGAAGAGGAAACCTAATTTCTTAGCAGCCGCTTCTGCAATTGATGTGACATGTTGGTGCCAATTAAGATTTCGATCCACAGAAATGCCAACAAGAGAAAAGGACTCATTGCTTTGAATAACTTGGTTGTTCATTGTGATGGGTCTGGGGCTGGTGTATCTCTTGTGAGAAAGAAAGCAAGACTTAGTTTTGGTGGGGTTGAATTGTACAAGATTTCTACTTCGCCAGTCTAGTATTTTTTGGAGATCCACGGAGACAGAACCCTCCATGAGTCTGCGATCCTCATCTAATTGGGCTAAAGAGACAGGCTTAGAATATTGTATATTTGAATGGAGGGTGCTGTCGTCCGCGTAGCTGTGAACTGGGTTGTATGTGCTAGAGAGGAGGTCATTGATGTGGAGTAGAAACAGTAGGGGCTAAAGCTGAACCTTGAGGAACTCCTGCATTAATTGAATACAGTTTAGAGGAATGGCCATCCACAACAACAGATATGCTCCTGTTGGAGAGGAAATTTGCTGTCCACATACAGAGTTTTGGTGGTAGGCCATAGGCCGGAAGTTTATTAAGCAGTGCTGCGTGCCAGACCTGGTCGAATGCTTTGGATATGTCTAGAGCAACAATCTGGGATTCACCGTGTTGTTCCATGGACTTGTTCCAAGAATGGGTGACAAAGGAAAGGAGATCGGCAGTCGATCTGCGCTGACGGAATCCATACTGCCTGTCGTGGATTAGACTGTGTTTTTCACGAAATTTTAGTAATTCGGTGTTTATATACTTTTC
The DNA here is from genome assembly GCA_964006375.1 of Tillus elongatus. NCBI lineage: Eukaryota > Metazoa > Arthropoda > Insecta > Coleoptera > Cleridae > Tillus > Tillus elongatus. The sequence goes on from OZ023262.1 coordinate 51,571,659, forward strand.
CATCACTTTAGAGACGACTGAAAGGAGAGAAATAGGCCTGTAGTTGCTAGGAAGCGCTTTGGATCCCTTCTTGGGGATGGGTTGTACTCGAGCAGTTTTCTAGTTACTAGAAAATATGCCTTTATTATAAGATATCTGAAACAGACGAGTCAGGACAGGAGCAAGTTCTAGTGCGCATTTTTTGAGAACAATTGCTGGGATCTCGTCAAGGCCAGAGGCTTTCCTGGTATTAAGAGAAGAGAGCATCTTTCGTACCTTTTTAGTTTTGAAAATGATTTCCGTCATTTTATGCGCAACATTGGGGATTGTTGGTGGTTGAACATTTGGAGGTGGGTTGAGAGTAGAATTGCCGGCGAACAACGAAGCAAAAAGTTCAGCCTTGCCCAGGGCGGTAGAAACAATTTCATTCCCTGAGACAAAAGGTGGGAACGTGCTTTTGCAAAAATTATTTCCAATAGATTTAGCAAGAGTCCAGCAGGGTTTGCCGCCGTTGGAGCTTAAGAGGACTTTGTTTTTGATGTGGTTATTAAACGAGTTTTTTGCCTCAGAAAGAATGCGGACATAGCGGTTTCTTGCGTCGTTAAATGCTTGACGATTTTCTTGACTGGGATTGTGTAGAAGCGTTTTGTGAGCTTTGACCTTTTCAAGTCTGGCCTTGTCACAGGATTTAGAGAACCAGGGCTTTTGAGTGGCTGAAGAGGTTTTTTGTGTACGTGGGATAAATAATTCCATGCCAGCTTGGATAATTTCGGTGACGTTTTGTGAGATATCAGAGGGGTCAGGATGAGAGAAGCAGACAGACGCCCATGGAAATGAGGAAAAGTAATCCCGCATTTCGTCCCAGTTTGCGGAGTTGATAAACATCTTTGTAATGCAAATGTCTTGTTTTAATGAAAGCAGGCATCAAATTTGATTACAAGTACAACCTATATATATAGTGAAAACAATGTACCATATTTTATCCAAATAACTTCATTGTTTGAAAAAGTACAAATATTTTTCGAGATTCAACTCAAAATGTTCCCGAAAAAACAGGTCCAATTTTCCTCGCCAACGCATTGCTTTAAGCTATTTACCATTTATCTACTTCTTAATATATAATCATTTACACAAAGTTTTTCGACAAAGCTCACAATTATTTTTTTCATGAAAATTTGCAAACAATTTTTTCACGAAAATCCGAACACTTTTTTTACAATAATTTATTAAACATTTATTATTAACCACCAAAATTTTACAAAAATTTTACAAACAATGATTTCTACAGAAATCCAAAAAAAAATGTATACGGCACCTGGAATTTTTCCACGCATAATATAAACAAAAACCTTTCTGAACGCGTCTTTTTCATGGGACTTGTACACAGCGAAGACTCTGCTATATATTGGTAAAACGCCGAATCATAAATTTCGACATGTGTCAGAAATGTGAAACAATTTATATAACTCGAAAACAATGAACGCTATCAATTTTTTTTATAAACATACATTATAATTCAATGGAAAATGCAAAACTGCAATAATATAAGAGGTGTTCGATTTAACAAAGAAAATTTGTATCGCCAGCGACTTATGGGCCACACTGTGATTGTCGAAATGATTTCATAAGATGCATCAGGACAATTAACGTATACATTTTTTTCTAGTATCTTGTAATAAGGCAATATTAAGCTTTAGCGTGGGAATGCATCACCCTGTATATATGTAAACAGATAAAAACTTAAACACCGCATATGGGTTCTAGGGGCCCTAGTTTGCCCTCATTTAAAGAAATCCTAATATAATCTTAATAAAATTCAAAAGTCACGGTTTCCTCAAGAGCGAATTTATTCTACGTAGCTAAAAATGATACGAGTATTAAACCATAAACTCTGTAACTAAAACTTAAAATCAAAATTACACCTGCTGCGGTTGCAGTGGGCACAGCTAATAAAGTTAGGTTTCAGAAGGATGGAGCTGCCAGTTATTCTGGGAGACGCATGGGGCAATATTTGGATGAAGTTTTCGCAGAAAAGTGGATTGAGCACGGTGGTACTCTTTAGTGGCCTGCTCGCTGTCCTGATTTGACGCCATGTGATTTTTTTTCTTCGGGGTCACTTGAAGAATGTTGTATACAAAGACAGCCATTAAATCTGAAAGACCTAAAAACTAGAATTATTGGCGAAACAAGACGGACTGCATTCCAGCTTAATTAATGTAATAAATTCCATCAAAACACGAGTTTAATTTTGCGTCAATACTAATAGACCTTTTCAACAATTAATTAGCTAATAATTATTATTGCTGTTTTATTTTATTTTTGTTAATTTCTTTTAGAATTAAAATACATAATAAGTACACTTGGTCACTTTGTGAATTAAAGTACATTTTTCTCATTCTTTTCTTGGAATACGACGAAAATTTTATAGTGGACGAATCAAGAGAGATACGTTCTCATCAGTATATCATACCTATGCTCCAATAAGTCGGTCTTAAGGCACGCTCTGTCATAGTATCATAATATGCAGTGGAGAATATACAGCAAGCCTAGAACCGTCACAAACCCGAGATGCATTTTCTACTGCATATATATATATATATATATATATATATATATATATATATATATATATATATATATATATATATATATATATATATATATATTGTGCCTGTGTACGCGCGCGAGTGCGTGCGTGCGACGTGTGTGTTTTTTCGACGGTCATGAGTGTTAAATATACTAGGTTCTCAGGTTGCACCGCGTCCAGAATTTATTAAAACTCAACGTTTCCACTTCTAGTTTAAAGCCATTTTCAAGAGATTCCAAAACAAGAGCCGAAACGTCGTATTTTAATAAAGTCTGGACGCGGTTTAACCCGAGAACCATGTATGTATGTATATATATATATATATATATATATATATATATATATATATATATATATATATATATATATATATATATATATATATATATATATATATATATATATTAGATAAACCAATGTTGAACAAAACATAAGTAAGAATTTAAGAAAAGACACTTAGATTTCTAAAATTAAAAATTGTAATGCGTTAATTATAGAATTGGCCAATCATTATTATTGTAAAAAAAAGTAAGTATTGTAATATATTAAGGTGTCTCCTCTTGTTTTTCCTAGTTTGTGCCCTCTCTTAGCGTGGCCCTTCCATACGTCTCTTAGCCTTGATAGGCCCCAAAGCGAATATTGTGTCCCAGTCTCCGACTGACATTAAAGAAAAACAGACAATTATAAAAAAATCTACAAAAAAATAAAAATTTAAACCAAAACAAACAAAATTTTTGGAAGAATAAAACGATTTCGTATGTCAAAAAAAACTGTTGGCAGTGATTGCATCTATGTGCGAATATATGTACAATTTATGTATATAATAAATAGTGAGTGAGTATTGTAAGAGCTATATCTTAGAATAGTCAAATAAAAGAACAATTTAAGTACGCGAAAAAATTTTTCGGTTAGTGTTCTCGAAATTGAATAGAGAAAAATAAGTGTTATTTAGAGAAAACGAGATGTCTGTGGCCAATAGACATTAGGATCTGAGGTCACCTCTGGATTCACACTCACACACACGCACGCACGCACGCGTGCACACACGTGTATATATATATATATATATATATATATATATATATATATATATATATATATATATATATAAATATATATATATATATATATATAAATATATATATATATATATATATATATATATATATATATATATATATATATATATATATATATATATATATATATATATACATAGGGTGACCCCATAGTCCATAGGAAAAATAAGGTGCACTTACTCCAAGGATCCCTATGTCTAGCTCTTACGGTTTCACAGATATCTTGATTTTTCGACGAATGTGAAGTTTTCGAAAAAAATCGTCTCTCCATTCTCAGCTGATATCGCAAAAATACTCACTAGCTTTTGATGGTGGATTTGGTACTTCATCAACTGCTGAAGTCAATATTTCGCAATACTCGACAGACCGTTCAAAAATTCAAGTATTATTATCGTCACATTAGAAGGAGATTATTTCATTTATTTCAAATGCAACACCCTATATTTTTTTGCTTCATTTCATAAAGAAAATAATTATCTTTCATATGATACTAGGGTTCCTTATATGCAGGTGCAGCGGTTCTGGCGTTATTCACACTTATATATTGTTCACACTTGCCAAGTTGAGTCTGGTGTTCATTTCAAATGGAACAGCCTGTATTTTATAGGCTAATTCATTCGATTGCCTTAAAAACTACATGAGGCTTTTTTATGGCTAACTGTAACTGTTTTTCTATAAATAAGACTTTTCGCTTGATAACAAATTTTCTGCATCGGATATTGACATGAATGAAACGTACATGGTTACTTGATTGTACATATGCCTGTGATGTTTGTCAATGCTTGTTTGTTATTACCTACTGCACAACTTGTAATTATTCAATTATATCGCTACTCTCTTTTGTAATTTTATAATTTCTAAAACTTTGTGTTTGAAATGAAAACGTATTATATACAGGAACGAGTCGATATGATTCTAACTATTGGTGAATATCATGAAAATTGTTTACTGGCGCCACGAGTTTATCCACAAAAATATTCAGCACGAAATAATCCATTCAGAAGAAGCTTTAAAATATTGTTAGGAGTTTTTCGAAGAACTGGAAGCCTAGCATATGAAAACACCAATAAACAGAGTCAAATTACCGGAAATGAAGAAAATTTGTTTGCAGTCACATTGGACCCCCACATAAGCCAGCGCAGAGTAAGTCAGGAAACGGCGTTGAGCAGGCATAGCATTGGCAGAATAATTAGAAAACACAAATTTCATTCCTACCATATCCAGTTAAATCAAAAACTTTCAGATGCTGACTTCAATCGACGCCTTGATGTGTATCTGTATGTGGGCATTAGAGATGTTGGGTGAGGATGAACACTTTTTTCGATTTTGTGCTGTTTACAGACGAATCGATTTTTCATAGTAACGGCTTGATAAACAGACATAATTTTTATTACTACGCTGATGAAAATCCATATTTTTGCCGCAGTATTAACCGCCAGAATCGTTGGTCTATTAATGTGTGGGCTGGAACAATAGGTTCAAGAGTAGTATGTCTCTATTTTTTCAATGGACACCTAAATGGAGATTTGTTTCATAGGTTTGTTCGTCAAAGTTTTCCTGAACTTTAGGAAGACGTACCATTATCTATTACAAGAGTGGATGTGGCTACAACTGGATGATGCTCCGGCAGATTTTCAAATCAGAGTGCGACAAGAATTTAGTAGACATTTTTCCAATAAATGGTTAGGACTAGGAGGTCCACAAAACTGGCCAGCAAGACCTGACATGTCTTTATTTTTTCTTGTGGGGACATGTTAAGAATATCGTATATGAAATGCCTCCAATCACACAAGATGACATGAAACAACCAATACGAAATGCTTTCAAAACCATATCGCTGCAAATGTTGCACAATGTCAAGCGGTCCTTTGAACAAAGGCTGCAATTATGCATTGAACAGGATGGACGTCAGTTTGAATATTTATGGAACTATGTTTATTATAAGTACTCTTGGTTTTTCTGTTCTTATTTTTATCATTTGTTTACCTTGGATCAGTTTCCAAATTGAATTTCAAACAAAGCAAATTACATTTGTTGTTAAAAATGAAAAATTCTTATTTTGCAAAAACAATAATAGAAGTATATATATATATATATATATATATATATATATATATATATATATATATATATATATATATATATATATATTGTATGTATTAGACCGATAGCTCAAAAGTATTTATTATATTTGGCAAGTACCTTTCTTTCACAAGTGGCTTGGATAAGTTTCTTAACCAGGAAAATCGGCCCTGTGTGAGATATACTTGGTTCTAGGGTTGAACCGTGTCCAGAATTTATTAAAACTCGACGTTTCGGCTTCTGGTTGAAGCCATTTTCAAGAGGTTCCAAAACAGGAGCCGAAACATCGAGTTTTAATAAATTCTGGACGCGACTTAACCCGAGAACCAAAGTTTATCTCCTATATATATATATATATATATATATATATATATATATATATATATATATATATATATATATATATAATGTATGTGAAATACGGGCGTTATTTGCAATGTTATGCGTCAAATATAACTAGTAGGTTACTGACCATGCTGTATAACTTTACATTATTTTTTTTCCATTCAATGCAACAATCCCTCTACTTCATACTAGTTTTAGCTGGATTTTTCCTACATTGCCGAGTCTAAGCAAAAAAAAATGCATTAAGACTTGCTTTTTCAAAATTTACTGTATTTCTTAAAAACAGTAGGTTTTCGGTATAGGGGATCATATTCTAACTTAATCTGTAGATTACGAAAACCGAATAATATACTGGGTGTTCTATTTAAGAGAATTAACTTTGATATGTATCTTTTTTTGTGAACAACCTGTATCATCGACGATATTTTCAGAAGATGCTTCTGAAGACCTGCATACGCGAGGAAAAAATATAATTTGGAAATTCGACTAAATTCGAAAAAATTTAAAACTTGTTGCATTTAGTGAAGTGAAAGACAGGCAGAGTTGCTTGATGTTGATCAAATTGTCATATCGAACGGTTAAAGCAATTGCATGACATGTATATATTTGTGCAATCGAGAAAAATAGCCAGTTTCAAAAATATCAATATATAGGGTATCTCATTTATAAAAATATATTTTTAATATAGTTTATTGACATACTGGCATGCTGATTCTGTTTACAAAAACATTCCTGAAATACATTCGTCAAACCTTTCTTGGGTTAGACTAGTAATTTATGAAACTACCCCCATACAGCGTAGAATTTTCAGCCGGTTTCTTCCACTCCCAACGCTTAAGTAAAAAGATCAATTTATTTTACTATCGGCCATACTTCAGGACGCTAAAAGCAAAACACTATCTTCGTGGCCGTTGTGCACGATCGTCAATAACGGCTAAAGAATAAAGACAATAATTCATTTTTAGGAGGAAAGTTTGTACGTCGGGGTAATTTTTCACCTAGCCCACGAGAATGGTGATGGTGATATAGTGGTAGACAAAGGAGCAGGGACTGGGTTTAGTGAGCGGAATTGCATGACTGCATTCTCGACCGGTATCACAGCGCATCGCAGACATCGCTGCTTGAGCTTCACAGGATAAAGATTAGTTTCCACCTTGAACTGATTGATGTTGTGGCCTTTATGTCACTCTTTGCAGGTCTTCGACATCAGACCTGGCTTTTACGTAAGTCTCCTTAGCTTATAAGCGGAAATTCAAATATTTTACGCAATGCAAATGTTTTCCAATCCTTAACTTGTCAGCGAAATTTCGTAGAAAAAAGGAGGTTTGTATATATATATATATATATATATATATATATATATATATATATATATATATATATATATATATATATATATATATATATATATATATATATATATATAAGGTATTTCAAAAACATCTGACAAAATTTCTGGGACGTATAGTATACCAGAAAATAAGTGCAGTTTATTCTATAAAACTATTTTCGAAAATGCACCCCTAAGGAGCTGCAACCCCTAGAAGAAGACTCTAAAACTGGTTATTTGGCATTTTCTCCAAAACTACTACAGTAACTTAATGAAATTTGACATAGGGACGTAGTTTTTTATGAGAGATATTACTAATTACAAATTTGTTGGAATCTTCATATTTCATTCAGAGGCGTAACTTTCAAGAGGGCTGGAATGGTTCAACTGACATATCTTTTTTGTGCGGGGTTTTATGTAATACATTTATCGAAAATCTCAAAGCTTAATTTATTTTACATAAAGAAGGTATTTTTGTTAAAATGTTTTAAAGGTGACCGTTTTCGAGTAATTTGCAGTTGAATGTTGAGGTGTTTTTCAAGCGTTTGAAATTACTTGTCTAAAATGTCTTCGAAAATCGTTTGAATAGGCCATGATATGAATTAAGCAAATGAGCAGGATGTCAGCTTGACATTGTTTGACGCATTTTTAGAACTAATTTTTGCAAAATAAAACTGTGTGAGAATAAAACATAAGAAAATAATAAGGTGAGATTTACAATCCCTTAAACAATGCCAAGCTGACCTCCTGCTCATTTGTTTAATTCATATCATGGCCTATTTAAAAAAAAATGCGAATCCATTTTGGACAAATTATTTTAAAAGCTGGAAAAAGACGCTAACTTTTAACTGCAAATTACACGAAAACGGTCAGCTTTAAAACATTTCAACAAGAATACCTTTTTTTTGTATAAAATAAATGATGCTTTGGGATTTTCGATTAATGTATTAGATAAAACCACGCAGAAAAAATATGGAAACTGGATCATTCCAGCCCCCTTGTAAGTTACGCCTCTGAATGAAATATGATGATTCTAAGAAATTAATCATATTTGTCATAAAAAAACTAGGTCCCTCTGTCAAATTTCATTAAGTTACCAGTTGTAGGTTTGAGAAAATGCCAAAAAAAATTTTCAGAGTCTTTTTCTAGGGGCTATAGCTCATTAGGGATGCATTTTAGGAAAGAAGTTTATAGAGTAACCTGCGATTACTTTTTGGTGTACTATATGTCCTAGAAATTTTGGCAGACATTTATGAAACACCTTGTGTATGTGTTTTTATATTTATTTATTTTTATTTTTTTAATTCCAACAACACACCACGAGGGCTTACAGCCTAAATACTATCGTACCGTGGGTGTTGACAAGGAGGAAAGAGGCAGCTTGTTAATTCTGGACTTGAAGGTTTGGAGGTTCGGAGGAGAAGGAAAAACATGTGCCGGCAAGGAATTCCACAACTTGGAAGTCCTCGGGACAAAAGAGCGGGCATAACAAGATGTCCTATGTCTGGTGACCTGGACAGTAAAAGGGTGCATTCGCTCTGTTGCCCTGGTAGATCTGTTGGGGGTAACAGGTGGTGGAACTATTGAAGAAAGCTCCTCTGAGCAGTGCCCGTGCAGATATCTATAAAAGAGAGAGAGGTCACCAACGGCACGTCGGTGGGCAAGGGATGGCAGCCTTTGGGTGAGGGGTAGGGTCACCGATGAGACGTATAGCTCTCTTTTGAATGGAGTGCAGGATAGCGAGTGTAGAAGCGGCAGCGGCACCCCAGATGTGGGAGCAGTATTCGAGGTTTGGCCTTATTTGTGAAGTATATAAGGTATATAGATTAGCTGGTGAAAAGTATTTGCGAGCCCGGAAGAGGAAACCTAATTTCTTAGCAGCCGCTTCTGCAATTGATGTGACATGTTGGTGCCAATTTAGATTTCGATCCACAGAAATGCCAACAAGAGAAAAGGACTCATTACTTTGAATAACTTGGTTGTTCATTGCGATGGGTCTAGGGCTGGTGTATCTCTTGTGAGAAAGAAAGCAAGACTTAGTTTTGATGGGGTTAAATTGTACAAGATTTCTACTTCCCCAGTCTAATATTTTTTGGAGATCCATGGAGACAGAACCCTCCATGAGTCTGCGATCCTCATGTAATTGGGCTAAAGAGACAGGCTTAGAATATTGTATATTTGAATGGAGGGTGCTCTCGTCCGCGTAGCTGTGAACTGGGTTGGATGTGCTCGAGAGGAGGTCATTGATGTGGAGAAGAAACAAAGTAGGGGCTAAAGCTGAACCTTGAGGAACACCTGCATTAATTGGATACAGTTTAGAGGAATGGCCATCCACAACAACAGATATGCTCCTGTTGAAGAGGAAATTTGCTGTCCACATACAGAGTTTTGGTGGTAGGCCATAGGTCGGAAGTTTATTAAGCAGCGCTGCGTGCCAGACCTGGTCGAATGCTTTGGATATGTCTAGAGCAACAATCTGGGATTCACCGTGTTGTTCCATAGACTTGTTCCAAGAATGGGTGACAAAGGAAAGGAGGTCGGCAGTCGATCTGCGTTGGCGGAATCCATACTGCCTGTCGTGGATTAGACTGTGTTTTTCAAGAAATTTTAGTAATTCGGTGTTTATATACTTTTCCATCACTTTAGAGACGACTGAACGGAGAGAAATATGCCTGTAGTTGCTAGGAAGCGCTTTGGATCCTTTCTTGGGGATGGGTTGTACTCGAGCAGTTTTCCAGTTACTAGGGAATATGCCTTTATTATAAGATATCTGAAACAGACGAGTCAGTACAGGAGCAAGCTCTGGTGCGCATTTTTTGAGAACAATTGCTGGGATCTCGTCAAGGCCAGAGGCTTTCCTGGTATTAAGAGAAGAGAGCATCTTTCGTACCTTTTTAGTTTTGAAAATGATATCCGTCATTTTATACGCGACATTGGGGACTGTTGGTGGTTGAACATTTGGAGGTGGGTTGAGAGTAGAATTGCCGGCTAACAACGAAGCAAAAAGTTCAGCCTTGCCCAGGGCGGTAGAAACAATTTCATCCCCTGAGACAAGAGGTTGGAACGTGCTTTTGCAGAAATTATTCCCAATAGATTTAGCAAGAGTCCAGAAGGATTTGCCGCCGTTGGAGCTTAAGAGGACTTTCTTTTTGATGTGGTTATTAAACGAGTTTTTTGCCTCAGAAAGATATATATATATATATATATATATATATATATATATATATATATATATATATATATATATATATATATATATATAAGTTTTAATGATGATATTTTAAGAAATGAAATAAATGAAGCTTTTTTATCAGGGATTATAGTCTGGACAATGTGCATCGCTTTTGTGATCAGCTCAGAATTGAAGGTTGGGATTCAGTGCGCAGTGCCTGAATTTTCGACGAAAACTTGTGTGCTTTCTATATTTTGTTTCTCTATCATAACAATCTTTGTTTCCCTTTGTTGGGGGGATAAAAATTTGTAAATGAGATGAGGAATAGCAACCGGCCTGAAATCACTTGTATAGGGTGTCTGATCACACATTGGTTAATGACAGCAAAATACAATGCCAATTCTGTTGTTTCTGCTGGTCTAGTGCAGTATCTGCACACACCTGCACAAGGCGGTACCTGTGAAAAGTCTTGTGCTTATTCTTAAGTCGTTCCTGTTCAGTGCAAGAAATATCGTTCAGGCTTCTCTGTTGATATGGTGAAGAACAGGTTTGCCAGCCTTAAGCCTGGCATTTTTCTCCAGTATGACATCATTTGATTCCTCTCCCAAACATCAAGTTCATTTCCTACATGGCTTTTTGTTAGTCCACAATAGGGCTCTGGACCATATAATGGTGTGGTTGCTGTCCTTTTGCAAGCCTTTGCGTTTCCTTAATGCCCTGGTGCTCTGGCACCCACAGCAAAGTTACTTTGTTGTTCGTAGCCAGATGCTTCAAGGATTTTTGCAGTCCCAGGTCAGTTTATACTCGGTTTTGAAAGATCTCAGAGTATTTAATACTGACTGTCTGGAATTACGTAGATCTTTCTATTTATGAGTCTTCTTTGTATGTACTCCTGTGTACACAGCTTTATAGTAAGCATTTCTGCTTCGAAGTTGCTGGAAGTTTCTCCTAGGGACTTAGAGAGTCTAGAGATAGTCCCGTATGTGTACTGAAATGGAAATATATAAATCTAGGGATATATTTAATATAAAAAAACTTGGTATGTGGTTAAATAAAATTTAAAACTCGTTAATTACTCTTACTAAGATAGGATCCATAAAACATATCTACATTAATTTACAGAAAGTCACGTTATTACAGAGAAATTAACAGGGTGCATTTATTACCGTTACTACTAGTACTGATAAAATAGATAAAAAAATTGTTTGCCTACCTTTTGAACCGCGTATCACAAGGCGTCTTCAGAGCTTTTTTAAGAAAGCCGATTTGCAGCTAACTTTTTAGACAAAAGATATTTTAAGAAATTTGTTGGGTAATGCGAAAGATAAAGATATAGCCACTGAAATGTCGGGTATCGATGAGAGAGGTTGTACATATTGTAATCTTAAATACGTTAGGCAGACTAAGAGAACGATAAGGACTAGATTTAGTGAACATCTGACACATTTGGCATACGGTAGTGTAGAAAAGTCATGCGTGACACAACATATTTGGGATAATAATCACCATATTGATAAGGAAAATCTGAAACTTATCAAAAATGTTAGACAGCAAGCGATGCTTGATGGGTATTATATTTCTAGAGCAATAAAAAACAAAAGTTCCTTAAATGGAGCCGCGCCACTGATCTTCAGTCCTCTGTTTGCGATCTGTCTTTCCTGTTCAGTGCAAGAAATATCATTCAGACTTCTCTGTTGATATGGTGAAAAACAGGTTTGCCTGCCTTAAACCTGGCATTTTCCTTCAGTATGACATCATTTAATTCCTCTCCCAAATATCAAGTTCATTTCCTACATGGCTTTTTTTTAGTCCACAATAGGGCTCTGGACCATATAATGGTGTTGCTGTCCTTTGTGCAAGGCTTCGCGTTTCCTTAAATGCCTTGGTACCCTGGCACCCACATCAAAGCTACTTTGCTGTTCGTACCCAGATGCTTCAAGAATTTTTTGCAGTCCCAGGTCAGTTTAGACTCGATTTTGAAAGATCCCAGAGTCTTTGGTACTGACTGTCTGGAACTACGTCCATCTCTCTATTTCTGAGTCTTCTTTTTATGCACTCCTGTATACACAGCTTTATAGTAAGCATTTAGAGAGACTAGAGATAGTCCCGTCTGTGTACCATACAGATGGGTTGTTTGTCAGACTTTACTGTCTCTGTCATCTGCCTCGCTGGCACTTATGACCACCTTAAATGGGACTATGAGGTCTAGTTTATCTGACATTTGATCTGTTGGCTTGGCAGGTGACTCCAATGGAATGATTTCCAGGATCTTCGAGTGCCTAACCAAGTCTCCTGGTTTAAAATTGTCCGCTTAAAATAGTCTCGAGGCACTTAGTGCTGCTTTCCTTTTCATGCATATCTGCAGTGGAGTAAAATTCAGCATTGCCTTTATTGCAGCTGTAGGGTATGATGCCATAGCTGCCATTATTACAAGGCAGATCCGCATATGAATGTACTACTATAGGTTAAAGTGAAAATGTTACAATTTTTGGAAACACATATTTTATTCAAAAATTATACACTGCAATCTTGTTGAGCCAGCCGGTACCACTTTCCGGTCCATACGTTATAAAACTAACATCACCTATTTTTACAGAAATAGCTGCATATTTGATTTATACATTTTATTCCACTTAAACTTTTCACATTATCTTAAAGACATGACGTTTTACTTAGGCGGCGTTGGAAGTGCAAGAAATCAGTCTGATATCGCACGCTGTACGATGTAATTTTATAAATTATCGTTGTAAGTGAATGCGGCGTGCATTATAAAACGCCCTACGTTAATGGATGCAGTTATAAAACTTTTCCTGTCGCACTGATGACGTAAAATGAGTCCTAATAATGATGATCGACCGTCTTGGAGCTTGCGAACAGTTGTCGTTTGTTACATTATGCGAGAAGTCTGTGACAGAAATGCACCTTAGGTTGAAAATCTGTTAAGAGAGTATTGTGAAAGGTTTTAAATTGCCCCTTCGCTAAAATTTCAATTCGTGTTATCTACTAACATCTGATGTGGCTATACAGGGTGTTTTAAGCAACCGACATACTTTCATGAGTGATCGGAGACATCGAGCTGATAAGTACACTTGGAGAACCCAGATCACCACAACACATTTTTAGAAGACCTGACGATCGTTTCACCAACCAAGTTAGCGTCATCAGAGGATGACAAATTCGTTTGGTTAGTAACTTGGTTAGTGAAACGATTGTCAGGACTTTTAAAATGTGTGTGTCCAAGTGTACCTATCAGTGCTCATCACAGGTTCCAATCTTCACTTAGTGACATTGAGCTGATTCTGTAAGTGCACATACAAATGTCATTTAGGCCCTTATGTCCAATATACAAGGCGAATTGTGCTTTTTTAAACCCCCAGAATACATACGCGTATTAAACACACATTGTAGCCCACTTGGTGTATGTTCACATCCGGCTCGATAGAACCAAATGTAATATTCAAATCCGGTGCGAAGGACCAAATATATTTGTTCGGAATTAGATCTGTCACGAAAGGACCAGAGAAATTGTTTTTCTGTGGCGTGTAGATTCATAATGAATACACGGGGCCTTAAACAACAACAATTTTAATTCTACAGTTACAAATTTACACATAAAAATAAATGGGTGAATGGTGATTTGATATAATGAAAATGACTTATACAAGTAAGAATGGCTATTGCACACGAAGCTCACGGGCCGCCAAATGGCAAATAGGGAATATGAAATTGGTGATTACTTATCACCCGGTAATCGATGTTGACTAGTCGCCTGACGATAAGAAAGTGGGTGACTACGGGTCACGGGTCAGGCGATCTTCCTACGATGCTCCCTGACCGTTGGACGACGACAGACTGAGAGTGTTCTTGCATTCAATCTTGTAGCTGCTTCTGGGTGTTGTTGCCACTTAATGACACTTGTTCGATGGAGCCACGTCGGCTGTTGCAGGCAACAAGGGAGGCTTTTAGGGCAAGAATGGACAGGGTTGGATACAGGGCGATTAAGAGTGAGAATTTGACAATATTAGAACACAACACATGGCGTAACTACTAACCCTACCTTGTTTACTAACTTTGTTAATGAAATGTTCGTGGGGTCTTTAAAAAGATGTATCGTAGTGATTTGGGTTTTCCAAGTGTACTTAACCATTTTTCCCTTCAGGCTCGTCCGCGTTTTTGGCCACTCGATAGTACGCAGCCTTTGCCCTATTGTGCATGCCCTTTGTCTTTTTCACTCCACCCATTCCAAAATCACTGTGCCTTCAACTAGTCTGCACAGAAATTGGTAGGGTGAATTTTTATATTGCTCTGTCTCCGGTCTAGGCTGTCCGTAGATCAGTGGTCTTTTGTACTTAACTGTTAGTAATTTATTCTGCGATGAGTCGGCACAAATATAAATTTCCCATACCGAACGTATAAAGAGAGCCCAGTCCGGCTTGACTTCAGCTCATACGGAAAATAAAGGCCGGTCAGGCTAGACTTCAGCTCGTACGGAAAACCCTATGAAGTTGAAAGAGAAATTGTTTTGCCTGTAGCAGTGGAAATGCTGGCTTAGACTTACCGTTTCCCATGGATTCCTAATTACTATTAGTAATAACACAGGTACTTGAGCAAAGTACTTTATAGATCTTTAAGCACTTGAAAGGTAGTGGCGGCTCGTGACTTTGGGAGTGGGTGAAGCAGAATCCGTGCGGCCCCAAAGGGGGTCCAGGGTGACGAAGACCCCTTACCCCCGCCTGCGCCACAGGAGATTTTTTTTTTAATTTTTAAGGCCACGCGTTCTCTTGGCACTTCAGTATTTAAATGAAAAATCCATTTGTACAAAAATATAGATTTTTGCAAGGAATAATTTTTGGAATAATGACCAGGAATATTCGATGAGAGGACACTGTAAACATACTGTACACTCACGCATACGGTAATATAATACGTAGCTTATTACCTATGAAAATCTGTTTATAGGGGGAAGAGCTACAAGCATATTTTTTCAAATTCAATACCTTTTTCACAACTTGAAATTTTATATCTAATATTTTATTATTTTGAAATTATTGTTTTAGAGGTGATAATAAACAAATCAATTTCACTTCCAAAGAGAAACATGAAAAAATCCACCTTTCAAAGCCTCTAAATGTGACACATACCATATAACAACAACGGCAACATAGTAAAAATAAAAATACGCCTCTGACGATCCGACCCACTATAAACAAATGGCGAAAACGAAGCTTTGAAGCAGGCTCAGAAGGCTGCATCACTTCTGTGGCCCTAATAAACACCAACCTACCAGTGTGCGTGCCGTTGTCATCGCAACAGTTTCATGCAAGCATGCCGAAGCAGGCGCAGCATTTGTATACGAACGAATCTGGCTCAGTCAGTCCGCAGTTGCTTGATGCTCTACAGTAGTCTGTGGTACGCTATACGTAAGTGCTGCCAGTTGGGGCGTGTATACATTAAATTCGGTGATCAGGGGCGGGCTTGCAAATTATATCGTACCATAAATTACTATAAAAATACATTATCAACTGCGGCGCGACGTAACAATATATTTGTATGTGGTTCAAATGAACATGAGAGAATCAAAAAAATTAAGATTATGATGGATTTTGAATGAAAAAGTTTAGCTTAACCGAAAAATATAGGTAACGCGGCGCTTCACCTGCGTCATCTGACGAGCCGCCACTGTTGGAAGGCAATTTTTGATTAATATGGAGCCGAATATTGATCCGACGCTTTAACTTTATTCACTCGTGATGTTCACTACAGTCAAACGTCGAATGTTTTCAGTTGCTGTTCGTTCGTAGTGCAACAAGTGGGTTTTTACTGAATTTTCGTAGAAGAAATTTCTTCAAATGAGCGCGAACAAGGGCCCCTAGAACCCATATCCGGGGTCAGTTTTTTTCAATTATGTATATATATATATATATATATATATATATATATATATATATATATATATATATATATATATATATATATATATATATATATATATTTGTAAGTGGCTTGGACAAGTTCGTTACCCAGGAAAATCGGACCAGGTTTTCCATGAAAATTTTGCGTTTTATTTATAAAAAAAAATTTCTCGGAAAATAACAAAGCTACATACCAAAATTTAGATCTCTATGTTACAAAAAAAAATAAAAGTTATAAGCATTTGATAAAAAAATGTTTGGTGGCAGATAATTTCTATGGAAATTGATTACCATAGTACACTTGCTGCGTCCAGACTTTTAAGATATCGACCAGTAAAACTCTTGAGCTCATTGGGCAAGACGCTTGAAGTCAGTTAATATTTTAAATCGTTGTCGTTTTCTGGGAAGTATTTAGCTTGTTCACATGTGTCTGTAAAAAACATTTTAACACAAAGGACATTTCTCAAGGCTTGTTTCTTCCTGTTGCGCTCTTGGTATTACTGATTGCTGTAAAAACGCAATTCTATTTCGAATTCGTCTGAGGCAAGATTATATTTCAGTAAAAAAATATATACCATAGCTAACAGATTGAGATGACTATTTAACGACTTTACTTTAAAGTATTAAGCAACATTTATTTGGGCATTACTACAATACACAGTGGTTATTAGATTCAGGAATTATCTAGATAGTTTCTCGGATCTTTAAGTAATTTGTAAAATCTTTTAATATACAGTAGCGCCAAAAAAGTGAAGCGGCCATGTTGGTTTTGTAACTTACAGAATAATTATAAACCGATTGATCAAACGTATCAACTCCTCCTTTTGTGGTATTGTAGAATTCTATAATCGCTGTTTTTCCTGTCACATTGCCCACCGTATTTGTTTGATGCATTGTTGAAAGTAATATTACTGACTTAGACCTCTTTGGTGTGAAATACACCAATGTCAGGCTTTCATCTAATGCAATATACGACGACAATACTTCCCATCCTTTATTTGGTAAAAAGCAACTTGGTATTTCTCTTTTGTTGTGATGTAATGTCCCTACCACTGTTAGTTTTTACACGCTACATTAGTTTGGCTAGGGGTATAGATGCAAACCAATTACCCATGGTCATAAGTGCCATTGATTGGTATTGTTGCCGCACATATTTCTGAGCTAGAGGTTCTTCTCTGGTATGGCCTTCCTTTCCAATATGGGGTATTTCATTCAACATATAAAATGTTCTGGCATCACAGTCTGTCATTATTTTAATGCCATATCTATTTGGTTTTGATAATATGTATACACAAAAAGGACAGTGCCCGCGAAAACCTAGCAATTGTTCATCAACAGTAACATATTCATGCGGTGTAGAATAATAATCAATGCAATGCGAAATAAAAGCGTCCCAAAGCTTAGGTATGGGAGCAAATTTGTCCGGACTATCTCTTCTGGATTTGTCATCAAACCTGAGGCAACTGATAAGGAATTTGAAGCTAGGTTGGCTCATAATACATTTGTCAACCGGAGGTCTAAACTTAGAAACAATTTCTGTTGTTGTGAGATGGCCATCTGTTATTGCACCTAATAGGTAAAGTAGCCCAATAAAAGTGAGAACTTCTTCTGAATAAATTTTGCCATTATAACTCGGATTATAACTGTAGTTCACACCCTGACGATCAGTTTCTGAATTTGTAAAATCTACAATATCGTTGATCATAGATACATCAAATAACATTTTCTAATAGTCCAGGACAGTGGTACAGTCTTGACCGAATTTTTTGGCCTTCGTATATGGGTGATTATATTGCGCTTTAGCGTTTGTGTTGAAGGTGGAATTTTCGTAGGTACTCCATTTATAGTCATTCTTGCCTTTCAACACGTCTTGGCTAAATCAGAAGTGTTTTCTTCTTCACTGAGGCTGCCTGAAGATACTCCACTTCCGTGCTCTGATTGCACAGAAACATTGTCTTCGTCAGTATCCGTTAACACTTCCTCATGTGTTTGTATTTCAGCCAACCACTCTGTTAATTGTTTTTCGAAATTGGGATTACCATAACGAACATTTTTTCCGTGCCATTGCAGGCTGATTCAATTCAAATAGCTACGCTCACTAACGCATACGGGGTTACTGGACACCCCAACACTGTTGTAAAATTTCGGGACGCAGCAAGTGAGTTATGGTAGCGAATTTTCATAAGAATTGTACACAATTATTATACGACATATTAGTAAACTTAATACCTTAAACTTACACAGACGTTGAAAATCTATTTTAGAGGTCCTAGTAGGCGCACATTTGAAGAATTCTTTCGAAAGTGTTACCATCGATATCTCTCTATTATCAAAAAAATCTTGTGTTCTAACTCCTTTTGAGAAAAATGCCACATATTATACATACATTTTATCTTCCGGCACTTTTCCACAAGAGGTTTAACTATGCCAAATATCACACCCCTCCGAGTTTAAAAAGAAGTACAACGTTTTTTCCTTCCGTATTATAGAGATAATGTTAAAGTAGAGGTAAATTCGTAGCTTAGCGCAGTGTTCGTTTTCTGGAAAAAATTCTTAAACATTATTAGAGGACCTCTGTATGTATTAACCATCAAACAAATGCTCGGTTCTCAACTCCACAATACAGTTAAGAGACTTAAAACAAATGTGAGATGCTGTGCGGGATAAGCACGCTGCAAGGGAGCTAGAAATGAAAAGTGTAAAGAAATCACCTTACAGAAGCCCATAGGAAGGAAAAACTCCATACCAACTGTTCCTGGTCACCAATCCACCACATAACAGGAACTACTGCCAAAGCGTCAGAGAAGGGGTCTATTTGAAATGCATTTTCTGCAAATATCTTAGTAAAATGAAGGACAATGACGATTGAAACTAAAACTAAAGGCTTTCCAAGACGTACGTCTTACGACAGTTTTTCTACATAATCCGTATTCGTTTCAGGTTCTTTGTCTTTAACATGTCAATTTGGCGTTTCAAATCGTGACTTTGACCCCTTAAGAACAACAACTATATTTTTTTAAAGGCCTATAACTTATGTATGTATGTCTGTATGTATGTATAGAATAGAATAGAAATTTATTAATATTATTATTGTTACAATATAATTTCAACATGGTGGTATTATAAGAGTAATATATAAAATGTTTACACATTATGTTTAGCTTGTCATAGAAGTTACTTTTGTAACTTGTGTGTGCCATTTCAGTTACAAAAAAAAATGAATTGTTGTGCTGACAAATGAAGACAAAGATGCGATCTATACGATTCATATGCGACACAATCGAATGCATAACTGTTTATTATACACTTTGTAACAAACACATGTCCCATCACCTAGGTCTGAAGACAACAGGTGTATCATTTTCTATTAGTTTATTGCATATATAGGAAGCAGAAGAACAGGTACGTCGTAAATAGCCAGAAGCGTTGTCGCCTTATTACGATCATTTGGAGTCATCAATAACTAACTGCTCATTATATACATATACACATGCAAATATACCTATATGAGGCGACCTATCTCTACATTGGATCTCCGTATCCATATTTTTGTCTGCCTGATGTACCGATGGTAACATATATTTTCGGTTTTTAGGACTGTTGGTAAGATATTAAAGACTTTCGGTAGATAGTAAGTAAAATATTTTTGGGTTATTGTTTTATTTGCTTTGGGTATAATACACAATGGGTTGTATTTTGAACGTGAGTCGTATCCATGGTGAATTACTTGTAAATTATTTCGATTTTTTAAGAAATAATTCAGAATTTCCACTATATGTAACTGCCCAATACCCAGAACTTTGTAGTCTTCAAAAAGAGTTGTTGAAATATATTTTATTAGCATTTTTTGTATGGTCATAACTTTACCGATATTTTTATTATATGTACCACCCCATGCTAGGATAGCGTATTTAATAAGTGACTGAATCAATGCATGGTAAGCATTTTTGAGAAGTTGTTTATTGAGCCTATTCCGTAAAACTCTAAATAGATACAAAAATTTCTCCGGAAAGCACAAAGTAAGCGCAACCAAATTAGGTACGCGTGTTTGCATTATAAAGAGTGAGCCATGTGCCAAAATTTAGGTCTGTAGGTTTAAAATGTTATGTGCAGTTAAAGAAAAAACATTTGGAGTTTTCCTCGAAACGTCAAAGTCGCGATTTGAAACCGCAAAATTCGCAACATTTAGGCAAGGAACCTGAAATAAATACGGAGTATGTAAAGAAAATGTCGCAAGAAGAGTGTTCCGCAAGCCTTTAAGTTTCAGCATCAACCGTCAGTGTCCTTCATTTTACTAAAATATTTACAGAAAATTCATTTCAAATAGACACTTTCTCTGATACTTTGGCTGTATGTTGAGTTAAGTTGATGCTTTGGCTGTAAGTTTAGTTGAGTATATGGTTTAACGGTCTATAATTTTTAGCTAATTTTCTAAGCCCCCTATAATGCATATTTGGGTTTAGTTTCAGTTTTTATCTGTTTAGATATATACAAGGTGACTCATTTCTACGGTAAAGCTCAATATAATTGTTATTATACAAGCTACGAGAAAAAAATTGTATATGTTAATTATAGGGTGTCTTAAGCTGCATCTAATAAAAATGTTTTGACAATCACAGCGTGGTCCATAAGTCGTTGGTGATCCTTAAATTGTTTTTTTCTAACACCTTTATATTATTGCATTTTTGCATTTTTTATCGAAGTATGATGCATGTTAGTAAGAAAAAAAATCGAGACGCAGTAAGTGCGTTTTGGTAGCGAATTTTCATTAAATCCTTCAAATTTTAATAACTTAATTTTGTACTACCCTAAGGTTTGTTGGCTATGAAACCAACCTTCTAAGTTTATTTTCGGAAAATTTTTGTACATTTTTAAACAATACGTAATATGGCACATTGTTTCTACTATATGGGTTATACCGGTAATCAGGTTGATGCCTGCTTGCACTAGAGAGAAATATTTGCCATTAAAAACATTTTTATGAAAATTCACTTCCATAATTTATATATATATATATATATATATATATATATATATATATATATATATATATATATATATATATATATATATATATATATAAGTATTCTTTTCGTTACGGTGGTTTAACGATTCGTGTGTAATGTTCCAAACAGCTCTATGTTTTGTTGGATTTTGTTTTTAAAATATATGTATTTGGCTTAGTTTATAATTTTTGTTAGTTCATTTTTACATTTATTATATTGATGTTTAAGAATTTCAACATTTGGATTTTTTGAAATACCTATATACAGTTGATTTTTCTTATTGACTGATGTTAAAATACCATTTGTTATCCAGTCGGTTTTTTTTACTCTTTTTAGTGAATTTTCTTAAAAAAAATTCACTAATGAGGAGATCCCGACTTTTGAATTTTGAAAAAATTTCTTCAAATGAGCGCTAATTAGGCCTCCCAGAAAACATATCCGGGGTCAGTTTCAATTTTTATATGTTTATATATATATATATATATATATATATATATATATATATATATATATATATATATATATATATATATATATATATATATATATATATATATATATATATATATATATATATATATATATATATATATATATATATATATATATATATATATATATATATATATATATATATATATATGTATCACACCGATAACTCAAAAAATAATGGGCCGATTTTGATCAAATTTGGTGAAAAAATTCCTTTTGCAAATGGCTTGGATGAGTTCGTTAGCCAGGAAAATCTGCCCAGGTTTTCTCGGAAAATTTTGTGTTTTCTTTTGAAAAAAAATTATATCTCCGGAATTAACA
The DNA here is from genome assembly GCA_964006375.1 of Tillus elongatus. NCBI lineage: Eukaryota > Metazoa > Arthropoda > Insecta > Coleoptera > Cleridae > Tillus > Tillus elongatus. The sequence continues at coordinate 51,593,964 of OZ023262.1, forward strand.
AAGTAAGGGCAACCAAATTTGGTACGCAGGTTTACATCCTTATAGGTAAGTTACCTACCAAAATTTAGCTATGTAGGTCAAAAGACAAAAAAGTTATAGGCATTTAAAGAAAAATAAATTGAGGTTTTCCTCAAAACGTCAAAGTGGCTATTTAAAATGTCAAAATTGGCAACATTTAGGCAAATAACTTAAATCTAATACGGGCTATAGAAATAAAATGTCTCAAGAAGGATGTTTTACAAACCCTAAAGTCTTAGTTTCAACCGTCATTGTCCTTCATTTTACTAAAATATTTGCAGAAAATTCATTTCAAATAGACCCTTTCTCTGATGTTTGGCAGTAGCCCTAGCTATAGAGTTTATCATTTAATGGTATATAATTTTTGTCGAATTTTCGTAAAAAATAAATAAAGTTCAATATATCCGTTATTATATAAGATATGAAGAAAATTTGTATATATTAATTATAGGGTGTCTTGAGCTACATCTTAAAATAATATTTCTACAATCACAGGGTGGCCCATAAGTCGTTGGTGATACAAATTTCCTTTTTTTTTTTTTAATCAATCACGCCTTATGTTATTGCATTTTTGCATTTTCCATCGAAATATAATGCATGTTTTAAATATATATATATATATATATATATATATATATATATATATATATATATATATATATATATATATATATATATATATGTATCACACCGATAACTCAAAAAATAATGGGCCGATTTTGATCAAATTTGGTGAAAAAATTCCCTTTGCAAATGGCTTGGATGAGTTCGTTAGCCAGGAAAATCTGCCCAGGTTTTCCCGGAAAATTTTGTGTTTTCTTTTGAAAAAAAAATATATCTCCGGAATTAACAAAGTAAGGGCAACCAAATTTGGTACGCAGGTTTACATCATTATAGGTAAGTTACCTACCAAAATTTAGCTATGTAGGTCAAAAGACAAAAAAGTTATAGGCATTTAAAGAAAAATAAATTGAGGTTTTCCTCAAAACGTCAAAGTGGCGATTTAAAATGTCAAAATTGGCAACATTTAGGCAAATAACTTAAATCTAATACGGGCTATAGAAATAAAATGTCTCAAGAAGGATGTTTTACAAACCCTAAAGTCTTAGTTTCAACCGTCAATGTCCTTCATTTTACTAAAATATTTGCAGAAAATTCATTTCAAATAGACCCTTTCTCTGATGTTTGGCAGTAGCCCTAGCTATAGAGTTTATCATTTAATGGTATATAATTTTTGTCGAATTTTCGTAAAAAATAAATAAAGCTCAATATATCCGTTATTATATAAGATATGAAGAAAATTTGTATATATTAATTATAGGGTGTCTTGAGCTACATCTTAAAATAATATTTCTACAATCACAGGGTGGCCCATAAGTCGTTGGTGATACAAATTTCCTTTTTTTTTTAATCAATCACGCCTTATGTTATTGCATTTTTGCATTTTCCATCGAAATATAATGCATGTTTGTACGAAAAGAAATTCTGGACGCAGCAAGTGCGTTATGGTAGCGAATTTTGATCAAATGTTTCATATTTGAACAGCTCAATTTGCTATTAACCTATAAGGTTGACCAAGAAACGTGTTTTTTCGGGAACATTTTAAGTTAACTTTTGGAAATTTTTGTACATTTTCACACAATAAAGTTATTTTAATGGAACATGGCACATTGTTTTTACTATATAGGTTATATTGGTAACCAAATTTGATGCCTGCTCTCTTAAAAAAACACACATATTTGTTATTAAAAATATTTTTATGAAAATTCACTACCATAACGCACTTGCTGCGTCCAGAATTTTATTACTTAGAGAAATCTGTTTATTTGATTAGCTAATAATGTCATATATTTTATTTACAAAACAGTAGCTGCTGAGTGAACCTTTTTATCGTCGACAATCTCATTCCAGTTAACCTGTGAAATGTTTTTTAGAAGTTTTTTGTCTATTTTGAAATAATTTTTGAGAGAAGGTTTCTGTTTTGGCACTGTGACATATATATATATATATATATATATATATATATATATATATATATATATATATATATATATATATATATATATATATATATATATATATATAGAGCTCTTTTCTGAATTGGAAATTTTATCAACTAGTTTAAAAATTATTTACAGTTGAAACTTGCAAGAACGTATTTCATTCATTGTGATAATAAATGCACTAATTAGTCAATTTTTCGTTAACAAAAAAAATAAATAAAAAACAAACCAAAACGTTCAAAAATGGAACCGGAAATTCACGTTCAGGATCCCGTTTTTTGTTGGACACTGAACCACTTTGTCGAAACTTTGCAACTAACTCCAAAATATATTTTCTGTTAACATGTCTGTTCGGATGTCGTTCATTAAACAAATTTGCTGTACGGTTGGCACAGTCATCGTTTTTGGAAAAAAGAGTATATATTTTAACTTTTTCTTCTACAGAATACATCATTGCGAAATAAATTTTCGGTAGTACTATCAAATATTAAACCGACCGATAAACTGAAATAATAAACCGCATTTCTCTCATTCCGATAAGGAATGTTCTGATAGTCAATTTTTTGTTTACAAACCAACAAAACATTGACTATCAGCACATTTCTTATCGGAATGAGTGAAATGCGTTGTTGTATCTTCAACCGTCAATAATTTTTAAACGAGTTTATAAAACTTCAAAAAAAAAATAGTGTGCTGAATTCAGAAAAAAAGAGCTTTCAAATCAACCCATGTTCCCTATTAACATATAAGGGTTGTTATCACCACCCTCAACGGGTTGATGTGACAAGGTTGAGTTTTATGTCAAAACATGTCCCCCTCAATATTAAAATTGACGTGTTTCAGCGTTTATAAAAAAAATTCTCTGAACGCAAATCGGTCTGTTTCGTTTTCAATGCGCCATCCTATATATATATATATATATATATATATATATATATATATATATATATATATATATATATATATATATATATATACTAATAGTGATTCTTTAGAGTTACCTAATTACATCATACCAGCTAAGCCTATCGCTATTTCTTCACGGTATGAATACATAGAAACACTACATATTCCAGTCTGTCATGATTAACATGAAAACAAAAGATGTCTTGACAATTAGCGGTGAAGACAGCCAATTATTATTGAGAGGGGTAGCTCTCTACTAGCAGCATAGTAGATGTTTTGTTAGACACACCATACACGGATTTACCATGTATTACGTAGAGCTTCAGTATCAGACTATCAGACTTGATGGGGTATAACATTCTAAACACAACACGGCAATAACCCTGTACAAATTAGTCTGGGTATGTGTATGTGTGCGTGTGTGTATACTATGTGTGTGTGGGTGTGTGCGCATTTGTGTGAGTTATAAGTTCTCTGATATCTCCCCCGTCAGGGCACTATTGTTCATCACTGCCGTATCTGGAGCTACTGGCTTCAACAATACCTACAATACAAGCTGTATTTCGTATCGTCTGTTCATTGAAAAGCTTGCAGTGGTGGTAATGTCCTTTCTTGCCTTAGCTCCTCGAGCTATACTTTCAGTTTCGTTTGTGTTTATTTGTTTGAGGAAAAATAATTGATGTGAGTGTGTTTAAGCAAAGCTAAATATAGAATATAAATGTTTGAATTTGTAGTCTCAAAAAGATCATGAAACGCCATATTACTCGATTTTCAATGGATCGATTTTGCTCAAAAGTAATCCGAACCGTTCGTTAGTGGTTCGTTGGCTACACGTGTGCAAAATTTTAAGTCTATAGCTCGATTCGTTCAAAAGTTGTCGAGGAGCTAACATATAGACCGACAATAATTAGTTTCCTTCGCAAATCAGACTTTTTACAACGTTTGAGTTATAAGAAAATTTCCAGATTTTCCGTTCCCCTTACCAAACTTTAATTTAACAGTGCATTAAGTGTGAACATGCATATTTAGGTCTGTGGCCCAAATTGTCATGTGAAAAGATTATTTATATAATAAAAAGTCCTGACGCAGCAAGTGCTGTATGGTAATGACTTTTCATTCAAAGTTGTTAATCAAAAAATTAATTAAAATAAATAAAAACAGCTATCTGACCAATCGGAAACAAGTAGTTCTTATTGATAATATGAATTCCCTCGCTCCAACAATATATCCCGTATACACAGTACAGCAAGAGAGAAGCTGTGGAAAGAAAGCTAGCAAGCGAAAACAACTACACCCCTGACAACCTGACAAAATATTGACTATCAGCACATTTCTTATCGGAATGAGTGAAATGCGTTTTTGCATCTTTAACTGTGAATAATTTTTAAACGAGTTGATAAAACTTCACAGAAAATTAGTGTGCTGAATTCAGAAAAGCAAGAGCTTTCAAATGATGTAACACTCGACCCATGTTCCCTATTTAAAATATAAGAGTTGTTATCACCACCCTTATGGGTTGATGTGACAAAGTTGAGTTTTATCCCAAAACATGTTCCCCTCAATATTAAAATTGACTGACGTGTTTCAGCGTTTCTTAAAAAAAATTCTCTGGACGCAAATCGGTCTGTTTCGTTTTCAATGCGCCACCTATATATATATATATATATATATATATATATATATATATATATATATATATATATATATAATATATATATATATATATATATATATATATATATGACCCCTACACTGATAACGAAGCAGGTAGACGGAACGACATATATAAGACAAGACTTGTAACGAACTGCCAGATCTCTCTGAGGCCTAGGGTTGAACACACTGAGACCTCACAGACGATCTCCGGCGAGATTTGGGGAGTAGGCAGATTGAGGTCCCGTAATCGAGCTACAACAACCCAACCCACCTTTGTCCACCGCTCTAAGGAGTAGGCAGATTGAGGCCTTAGAGTGTCATTACATATTTCCTTTACCTACCTTTGTCCACCACTCCAAGGAGTATGCAGATTGAGGCCTTAGAGTGTCCTTACATATTTCCTTTACCCACCTTTGTACACCACTCTAAGGAGTAGGCAGATTGAGGCCTTAGAGTGTCCTTACATATTTCCTTTACCCACCTTTGTGCACCACTCTAAGGAGTAGGCATATTGAGGCCTTAGAGTGTTCTTACATATTTTCTTTACCCACCTTTGTCCACCACTCTAAGGAGTAGGTAGATTGAGGCCTTAGAGTGTCCTTACATATTTCCTTTACCTCTTGAAAATGGCTCCAAAACAGGAGCCGAAACGTCGATTTTCCATAAATTCTGGACGCGGTTCAACCCGAGAACTAAGTATGTCTATATATATATATATATATATATATATATATATATATATATATATATATATATATATATATATATATATATATATATCACTAAGTGTGATAATAATAAACATTGTATGAATTCTAGGTTGCCAGGTAATGTATGTCAGGTTAATGATTGAGACCTTTACCAGAGATGCCGAAAAAGAGCGTGGAAATGATCATAACGGATTTTGGGTAGAGGGAACTTCCGGTATATAAACAGTGAAAGTGTGTTTGTTTGAACAACCTTCAAGCGTCTAGACCAAGTACTTGCACATACTATAAACACAGTTGTAGTCGTCAAACGCTTAAGCCGGGTCCGGACTATGTAACAAAACAGGTTAAATAACAAAGTTATAAAACTTTGTTGTATAACACGCCCGAACTTGTCTAGACTTGAAAATATGTTATTGAAACATTTAATCCGGCACCGGCGTTTGGTTAGTTTAGTAGCGCAAGAAGCGTCGCCTTGTACCATCGTGAGTGATTTTGCTTTCCTCCGTCCACGTGGAGTTATATTTATTATATTTACGCGATGGAACGGTCAAAAGAAGTGACCACTCATTTAATTAAGCTATTTCGCGAGCAACGCGTATTATGGGAGCCTGCGTATATGCACTTCAAAAATAGGAATAGAAAACACGACGCATGGACTGAACTAGGTGCAGAATTAAATACAGATGCAAGTGAAGTGAAAAAACATGCGGGTGCTTATTGGGCAATTTCAGCGAGAATTGAAAAAAGTTAAGAGTGACGATGGAGCCGATGCTCCTTATAAAACAAAGTGGAGCGAGATGAGTTTGATGTATATGGTGAATACGTAGCGAACACCTTGCGGAATCTCAAAAACAAATCGGTTTTAGCCTACAGGAAATATGACATAAATAATAGTCTCTATCGAGCAGAGATGGCTGACGTATCTCAAAATACACCTGACCCATTCACCACTCCGTTCGCTACACGTATGACTGCGGCTTCACCAGTTACTCCAATTCAAACAGATACTGACAGCCAATCATACGATTCACCTGAGCCAGCCACCACTCCGTCCGCTGCACCTGAATCCGCTGCTTCACCAGTTCAAACAGACATACAATACACCTGGGCCATCCACCATTCCATCCACTACATCTAGGTCCGCTGCTTCACCAGTTCAAAGAGACATTGGCACTCAATCATACAATACACCTGGGCCATCCACCATTCCATCCACTACATCTAGGTCCGTTGCTTCACCAGTTCAAACAGACATTGGCACTCAATCATACAATACACCTGGGCCATCCACCATTCCATCCACTACATCTAGGTCCGCTGCTTCACCAGTTCAAACAGACATTGGCACTCAATCATACAATACACCTGGGCCATCCACCATTCCATCCACTACATCTAGGTCCGCTGCTTCACCAGTTCGAACAGACATTGGCACTCAATCATACAATACACCTGGGCCATCCACCATTCCATCCACTACATCTAGGTCCGTTGCTTCACCAGTTACACCATTTCAAACAGATAGTGAAGACAATATTGAGGATGAATTAAGCATTATACAAATTTTACTGAAATTATAAAAGTGTCCTGTATGAATTTCTGAAATTGAATGAATAGAAAGGTTTAAAAAGTATACTCACCTTGATTCTGTAGTTCAAACAGTTAAAAAGAGCATCACAAACTTCTGGTACAATATTCGAAAGACTTTGCTTAAAAAATTTAAAGAAATAGCTTAAAATTTGGTAGCTATCTCCACTTGCTAAGAATCTCAACGTATCTGCTAATCTTTCTTTTACAGGGATTGCATCTCGAAATGTTGTGTCCTTCGTGCCTATTTTATGGCCGATTTTGTTGATAAGGTATTCAAAATCAGAACTTGTCATCCTTAAGAAGTTTTCAGAACTACCATCACATTTAATGTCTCCTGTCAATGGGTCTATGTCATCTATTGCAAGATCAGCTAAAAGAGCTGTACCATCATATTTTTCTTGGACGTTTAACGATGGCCATACCCAAAATCTTCGTTTAGACTTAACACGTCGCCTAGACAAAATTACACAAGCTGCTGCTGCCATAATTACCTCCTCTACGTTTGACGTCATTTCACATACTACCAGCTGAAAAGTTATGTACACTATTTTGTTTTGTTATATAATCTGGATGCTCCTGTTATATTATAACAAGTTACACCATAAAGTTGTATAACAATTTTGTTGTACAACTTTGTTATTTAATCTGTTTTGTTACATAGTCTGGGCCCGGCTTTAGAATTCTTTATCCTCTGTGGTGACGTTAACTTGGTTAGTGAAACGATCGTTAGGTTTTTAAAATGTGTTGTGATTTGGTCCGCTAGGTGACCTTTTTCTATAGATACTCACTAAAAATTATCAATAAACTTGTGTAGAATAAAATATATTCAGCTACCTCGCATTTTCCTACTAATATAACTTGATCTGGTAGCTGCTTAGCACCACAAGCCAGGACACAGCAGTAGTTATTAGAGTTGTAATCTCGCGGTAGCAGGCTGGACGGTTGTCGTATTTTATGTACAACTGGTTTTACAGTCCGCCTCGGACAATACGGTACCTCGTTTAATTTATTATCCTGTTACAAGTTTTTATTTCATTACTCTCCTACAAGCCGTAAGCCGTGTGTCGTACACCGTGGCCACTCGAATGCCGGTTACAGTCACGAATTTTCTTTCTCTTTTTGTTCCGCTGATTGGACAAGTGCATTGTAATTAATCATACGTCGATAAATAAAAATCCAATCACGATCTGTAATCTGAAAAACAAAAAAAGTCTGGGCGCAGCAAGTGCGTTATGGTAGTGAATTTTCATTAAAATGTTTTCAATAGCAAATTTGTCATTTTTTAAGCACCGATCAAATTTGATTCCCAGTATAACCTATATAGTAGAAACAATGTACCATATTTTATCAAATAAGTTTTTCCACAAAACTCTCAAAAAGTTTTTGGCATGAAAATTTACAAACAGTTTTTCCACAAAAATCCGAACACATTTTTCTAAATAACGTATTAAACATTTATTATTATGCACTTCACTTCCGAAACACAAAATACAAGCTGTTCTATTTAAAACAACTGAGTTACGACGGTTCGATTTTTTTAAAATTCAGTCACCATTTGAGATCGTCCTGTATACGACATCTCGATTTTGTAATGCAAGAATGTAGACAAAAACCTATCTGAATGCGTCATTTGCATGAGACTCCGATCTGGTAAGATGCAGCTCTGGGTACCCTATAATTAACGTATACCATTCTTTCTCGCATCTTGTATAATAACAGTAATATTGACCTTTACCGTAGAAATACGTCACCCTGTATATATTTAAACAGATAAAAACTAAAACTAACCCCGGATATGGGTCCTAGGGGAACTAGTTCCCGCTGATTTGAAAAATATTTGAAAAATTTAAAAGTCACGGTCTCCTCATAAACGAATTTATTCTACGAAAATTTGCTAAAAATTATAGACAATCCATAAAGTCTATAACTAAAACTACTGCTGCAGCCTCAGAGAAAGTGTCTATTGAAAATGAATTTTCTGGAAACATGTTAGTAAAGCGAAGGACAATGACGGTTGAAGCTAAAACTTAATGACTTGTAAAACACACTTCTTGCGATATTTTCTCTACATATCTCGTATTGGCTTTAGGTTCTTTGCATAAAAGTTGCCAATTTTGACGTTTCCAATCACGACTTTGACGTTTTAAGAGGAAAAGTTATCAAATTTTAAAAGTTTTTTTTTTGCATTTCTTAACCTTTTTGCACCAAACACTTGGCCTTTGTAACATATACAACGTTTTGTTAACCACACAAAATATTTAGCTTTTGTACGTTTATCTGGTAATCAGTGGCACCCAATTTTTTTCTCAGATGTCTATAACTTTTTTTTCTTTCAACCTATAGATCTAGATGTTGGTACATAGTTTACTTTCTGTGACGTAATTCGGCGCACCAAATTTGGTTGACATAGCCGTGTTACTTCCGGAGATATAACAATTTTCAGAAAGAAAACACAAAACTTTCCAGGAAAACTGGACTAATTTTCCTGGCTAACGAACTTCTCCAAGCCATTTGCAAAAGGAAGATTGAAATCGGCCCATTATTTTTTGAGTTATTGGTGTGATACACACACAGATATATATATATATATATATATATATATATATATATATATATATATATATATATATATATATATATATATATATATATATATATATATATATAAACATAAAAGTCAAACTCACCCTGGATATAGGTTCTAGGGGGGATAGTTCGCGCTCATTTGGGGAATTTTTTTCAAAAGTCGAGATCTTCTCATAAGTGAATTTTATTTAAGAAAAATCACTAGAAACAGCTACTGTTTGTCGTCTTAATAACGTTTAAAAGACTTAATGATCAATAGGTCTTAAATAGTTAATTTTTTTAGAAAAATTTCACTAACGGGGAGATCCCGACTTTTGAATTTTGAAAAATTTTTTTAAATGAGTGCCAACTAGCACCCATTTCTTTAACCTAAAATTTTCCATATACGACATGAAGAGTAAGTAATAACGAAAATTTACTAAAAACTAAAAGTAAACAATAAGTACCTTCTTTTTAGATTCTAAGGTATTAGCTGAGTCTTATTATTTGCTTATGACGTATGTAAACAATGAAGAAGAAGAAGATAACATCGATTCGACTCCTCCCACAGCTTGCAAAATAACAAATGACAATGACAGATTTAACTAGGAGAGGGCGATGGGTATTAAATACCTTGAAGAACGGGAAGCTTAATATTTATACATAATAAAACGTGGTTCTAGATTGCCTTTAAACAAATTGAATCACTCACATTAAATTTTTTATTTATTACTATGTATTTTTCTGTTATCTTCAAATTCAGATGACAATTTTGGCAAATGGCAACCCTGCTGATTGTTTATTGTAACATATTATGTAGCCTGTTCGTTTGAAGTTTGATTTGGAGCATTTGTTTGCAATAACAGCCTAACCCTGATATATCTGTCTGACCCTGTATAACACTACAGCGGTAATTTCAGGTCATATCATTATTTATTTATTTATTTATTTGGTTATAACCCACAATTTACTGAACCGATTAAGTTCAAATTTAGTAGAGAGGACAACTGATACGATATATACGTGCGCGTAAAGTTTTAGTTTTATACTTTTAGTCATTTAAAAGATCTTCCGTTTTTAAACAGTTTTTTGCATTTTTTTGAAAGTATGTGAGTGTCAAAACTGTCTAACGAACTCATCCAAGCTATTAACAAAATGAAGCGAATTGCCAACTTTAGTTTCGATTGGTAAAGTATTTTTTTAGTTATCGGTTGGATACATACATCAGAGTTTGTAGGTGTTTTACCAGTCGTTGCTTATAAGATGGTTGTTTTGTCTGGAATTTTAGGGAGTTAATTATTAAGTTTGGATGGAAGTAATTACTCTCACTACACCACGTACGAGTTGCTGAGAATCAATGTGCAGAGAATAGGCGATACATGTGAGTGACACAAAAACCCATATTGCTTTGTGTTTTATTTTGCGTCGTGTTTGACAGTGGTATCTTTTACTGATAACATATTTAGCTAAAGGTCTTCATACACGGAAATGAGTTCTGACCAGGTCACGTTGAAACAGATAATTGAAGAGGTGGCTAACAGTAGGAGCGAAGTAAAGCGTGCTATTGAGGCAAGTGAGGCAAGAATTTTGTTAGAGTTTGAAGCATATAGAAATCGGATAAACATTTTGGAGCGCGAAAACAGTGAATTGCGTAGACAAATTGACAGCTTGCAGGATAACAATAGGAAAAATAACGTGGTTGTTTTCGGACTGGAGTTGTTGCAGTTGTCTCCTGCGTCTGTTTGTGAGTCGCTGAATATCTTGTTGGATGCGAAAATAGGAGAGGAGCATATCAATGATGTTTACCGCTTAGGACGGACGGATAAATGCCCAATAAAGATTGAGTTTGTTTCTTTCCAGACAAAGAGACAGATTTTCAAGAAGCGCGGCAAATTGAAGGGGTCCAGCGTATTTTTGAGCGACGACCTGAACGAGAGGCAGCGAGAGGAGCAGCAGATTCTTCGCCAGTATTTGAGACGGATGAGAGAGAGGTCGACTGTGAAATGTTACATCCGGGGAAATAAATTGGTTAAAGACGGTACATACTACTCGCTAGAACAACTAGAGGCACAAGAATACCATGACGAAACATGCGGTGTCCCGAGGCTAAACAATAGTGCCCCTGCAACACCATCTTCAACTCTCGATAACCGAGATATATTGGAGACTGCTCAAGAGAAATCCACAACCAGTAATAAGTTCGAGAGTAGGGTCAGGGAACCAGAAGATATACTGGGATCGTTAGACGGGGTAAGAAAGGTGCCTCAGTCGGTTAAGTACTCTTCTCCAAAGACTGCATTGCCAAGGAATAGGGTCAAGACAGAGAGGGTAAATGAGGGAACCAGGGACAGATTGAAGACGAGATCGCAGAAGTAGCATCCTTGGGGCCGGGACGAGTGCTGGAATGGACCACAAAAATTCGTGAACTGTGTGTTGAGGTTTTTTTTTTTTTTTCTTTTTTTTCTTTTTTTTTTTTTTCTTTTTTTCATGTAACGGATTGCCCGTTTGAGTTTCTGACTTGTTGTAGACTGGTCCGACATTTTGTATACTCTTTTATTAAGTGATAGATATTATATAGGCTTGCGTCGGTTATTGGCGCTGAATGTATTAGTGTGTTTATTTTTGTTTTGAAACTGTACTATAACGTCGTTTTTACCTTTATCTTATAGGCGTTCATGTTTTGTTTGTGCAGTTCCAGTTTTATTTATTTGACAGTAAAGTTTTTATTTTAGCTGACGTAGTTTGTAGTTTTGTTGTGATGTGGTGTATATTGTTTTAGTTATAACTGTGTTTTAAGCTTAATGTAATTTTATTTTTGTGTTTTATTTTATTGATATAGTTGTGGTTCATTTGTTTTGTGTGTTGCATATGACTGTGTGTAAGTCGGTGTTTATTCAAGTGGATTTGTAATTGCTGTTGTTTTTACAATTGGTGTTCGGTGTCGCAGGCATTTGCCCGGCAACTGCATTTGGGCGGGATGGATTCCTATGTTAGGGATTTTACGGAATTTTCTTACGACTGCCGATTGGCGGATAGCATTGAGCAATGTAACACATTTTTGTCTGAAGTAGGAAATACATGCTTTAGTATTTATCATCATAACATCAGAAGTATTTCCAAAAACATAGATGAGCTAAAAGTTCTACTGGACGGATTTAAGAGTGAATTTGACTGTATAGTACTGACAGAAACATGGAGACTTAAAAATCCAGAAATATATAATATTAGGAATTATAGAATCATCTATAATTATGGGGAGGTAAATCAGAACGATGGGGTCGTAATTTATTTGAAAAATGAAATTCCTTGTGAATATAAAATTGTCAAGCTTGGCGAAATAAACATACTGGAGCTTCAGATAAAATACTGTTCAAGGTGTGTTATACTAACAGCAGTATACAGATCGCCTGCAACATGTCCTATCGAGTTTACAGGGAATTTGAATAAATATATGAAGGAATGTAGAAAAGGTGAGGATATACATGTTTTTCTAGGCGACATAAATATTAATATATGCTCGGAGGAGGAAACTGCCGTTCAGTATTTAAATACGATGAGTGAACATAGATTTGTGGTGACAAGTGTGGATTTTACTAGGGTGCAGGGGAATTCAGCTAGCTGCATTGATCACATTTTCATTAAAAGTAAATTACACAAAGAAAATTTTCACCCAATCCTTGTGAAAGTAGGTGTCAGTGACCACTATAGCAATATCCTGCAGATAGATCTGAGAGAGGGGAAGACCCAGAATAACAGAAATGGAAAGACATATAGGATAAACAGAAAAGTGCTACAATGAAATCAGTAAGGAGAGCTGGGCCAGTGTTTACATAGAGGAAGATCTCAATAAGGCAGCGCATATGTTTGTGGAAAAGATACGGTCTAAAATTGAGATGTGTACATATAAGGTGGGGACAGGATCTCATAAAAGAAAGGCATGGATCACAAAAGCTTTATTAGAGTCAATTAATAGAAAGAACGAGATGTACAAGAGTATACAAGGGACAGACAATGAACAACTGCTTGGTGAATATAAGGCATATAAAAATTATTTGGGACAACTAATTAAAACAGCTAAAAGAAATTACTACATGAATATTATAGATAAAAATAAAGGATCTTCAAAAAGTCTATGGGACTGTACAAGAGAATTGCAGGGACAATTCTCAAGGAGAGGAATAGATCGGGTCAACAGCACTCCACACGGGATAACATCTGACAAAAAGATTATAGCACAAACATTTAATGAATACTTTTGCAGTATTGGTGAAAAACTAGCAACCAAGATAAGAAAAAGAAACACGAGTGTGCCTGAAAAGAGAAACAACTCGTTTTACCTTTCTGAAACCAACGAAGAAGAAGTGAGACGTAGCATAAGACTGCTAAAGGACCACAAGGCACCAGGTTATGATGGCATTACCAATGGGCTACTGAAACTAATAATTGAATACGTAACAACACCGCTAACTTATCTAATAAATAAGTCTTTTCAACTGGGAACCTGTCCACAAGCCTTTAAAATAGCTGTTGTTACACCATTACATAAAAGCGGCGATAAAACTAATGTGGAAAACTATCGGCCAATATCACTTATCTCTAGTATAGCGAAAGTATACGAAAAAATTTTAGCGGGAAAAATGCTGGAGTACATTAGCAAATATAAGTTAATATCAGAATGCCAGTATGGCTTCCGCAAAGGCAGGTCCACACAAGATGCCATACTACACTTAAATGAAAAGGTACTCAATGCATTACATGAAGGTACCCCATCGCTCTGCATCTTTGTGGACTTTTCCAAAGCGTTTGATACTATGAACCACGAGAAGCTGTTACAAATACTGGAAAACCTGGGGTTTAGGGACAAGTCACATAATCTCATAAAGAGCTATCTAGAGGACAGAAAACAATATGTTAAAGTTGATGACATCCTTAGTGGTTCAAGGATAGTAACTTGCGGTGTGCCCCAAGGGACTGTGCTTGGTCCAATTTTATTTACTTTATATGTGAATGGGATATATTCTGCTTCACAGTGTGGACAAATCATTGGTTTTGCAGACGATACCGCCATATTTTATAAGGATAGCACTTGGTCCAATTTGAAAACCAAAGTGGAAACCGATTTTGTGGGATTAATGCACTGGGTGGAAGGCATGTCCCTAACAATTAATCTCAGGAAAACGTGCTTTGTACCGTTCAGTTGTTACGAAAGTCATTTGCCAGATTTCAGTGAATTGACAGTTCCGACAGAAGCAGCTAGTATAAGCATTGGAACAGCGGAGAGTGTAAAATACTTGGGGGTGGAGATTGATCGCCACATGAGATGGAATCTACATATCAATAATCTAGTTAAAAAACTTAGAACCATCATAACCCAGTTCAAGATATTACGGCGAATATTTCCTGAAAGATATTTGACGGTTCTGTACCATGCTCTGGCGGAAAGTCACATCAATTACGCTATTGTTGCTTGGGGGAGTGCGGCGCCGGCACATATAAGAAGTCTCGAGGTAACCCAGAAGTGGCTCATTAAACTAATATTTAATAGGGACATTACTTACCCATCGGATCAATTATATACGGAGACCGGGTATTTTGATCTGAGACAACTGTACGCAATAAGATTGCTGGTATACCAATACAGTCATAGGTTCAAAGTGGAGGAAAGAGGTCGCCGTTACGAGATACGTTGTAGAGACTATGCACAGGCTGCTATACCAAAGAGTGGGAAAACAATATTTCAAAGGTCGTTCCTATACCTCGGTCCAAAGATATTTAACATGATGCCAACATATTTAAGGGTCTTAAACTCCTCTCGATTCTATAAGAAGCAAATCATCAAATGGGTGGCATCAAAACCAAGATTGGAAATTAAATTGTTAATCGAACTGAGAGATATACTGCACTAAATAGAAAAAGAAAATAAACTAAAAATCGTGCAAGATGCATGTGCGGGGTAAATTGGATGCCGATGATATGTTGCGTGATGTTGTGGTGGGCTATATTATGTGTAGCACACCTGATTTTGCCTGAGTGTTGAGACACCGAACACAGTGTGTATGTGTGATGTGTGGGTGTGTGTGTGTGTGTATGTTGTGCGAATGTGTAGATTATGACAGACTTGCCGAATTGATTGATAGCTTTATTTGTGATTTCTAACACTGTTGGTGCTGTCTTGCGTCTTCATTTCCGATTGTGGCCTGCGCACAAGTTTAACTTCTGCGGGCTTGCTCGGAGGGACGCATGGGAGTATTGACGTTATGAGGGTATGGTTGATGATGTGTATTTTGTGTTGAATTATATTGTGTTGTATTGTGTTGTGTCCATTAAAACATTGTAAAACATTATTTTCTAATTTTGTTTATACTGATTATACTTGTGGTATGTTATGTATTTGTACAGTAATACTGTTACTAGTTGTAATTCATTATTTTTGCGGAATTGGCTGTATGGCTTTTTAATAAAAGTTATTATTGTTATTGTTATTGTTATATATATATATATATATATATATATATATATATATATATATATATATATATATATATATATATATATATATATATATATAAACTTTTTAACTGACCTTGAATTTGGGTTCTAGGGGCCCTAATTCGTGCTCATTTCATGAAATTTTCCAAAAATCTTACCATCGATACCTCTCTCTTAGTGAATTTTCTTAATGAAAATTCACTAATAAAACTTAATTGTCAGTCTACGCCGTTTCTTGCATAGGCAGGTCGGGAAATTTTGGCGCTTACCTCGTAAAGTCTGAAACTGGCTTCGAATATGGGTTCAATGGGCCCTAATTCGCGGTGACTTGAAAAAATACTAGCAAATTCGAAAGTCGTTACCTTTTATATACCTATACCTATAAGCGAAATTTTCTTTTTGAAAATTTGCTAAAAATAAAATAAGACAAAGATTACTACGCCTCCGTTTATATTTCAGGGAGAAGTAGTTATACTCGCACAAAGAAGAAAGCCTTATCAATTCTGTAGGTGTATTCTGGAGGTCCTTTGTGTATACGAAGCCCCATCCTTCCTGTGTCGTTTGTGTGGTAAGGCAGCCCGCATAAAAAGGTCACTACTGCCGCTCGGATTGACTAACGCGACATCTTCCCGGAAACTTAATTAAATTGAACATAACTTTATCCTAAAATACAAGTATTTCCCCTAAAACAGGAGACAGGGTGTGTACGGCAAAGAGCACTAACACTAGCCTAACGGCCACAGGGGGTAGGAATATCAGCAAGGACGATTACTTACGAGGCGCATTCTGTTAATACTAGGTTAGCAAAACATATCTGACACAGCAAGTGCTTTATTATAGTAGATCAAAAAAACATTAAAAAAAACGCCCTAAAATACAAAATGCATGGTCATTCGGATTAATTTATACCGCCATTACTTTTTTAGTATATTTTCATTAAGAACATTCGCTAACAACAACGAGTATGACGTAAAACGGATCCTTTTTTTCCCTCAGGGCTCGTCCGCGATAGTACTGCAAACTTTGGTTGATTGTGCGTACCCTTAGTATTACTCCACCCATTCCAAAATCACTGTGCCTTGAACTAGTCTGCACAGCGATTGGTAGGGTGAAGTTTTATATTGCTCTGTCTCCGGTCTAGACTGACCGTAGATCAGTTGTCTTTTGCGGTCCAGAGCTTTACACTCGCACAATATGTGCTGGGCTGATTCCTCCCCCTCGCCGCAGAGTCTGCGTGCGAGGTCCCCTTCGAACCGCCCCATTTTATGCAGGTGTTTCGTGACGGCCATGTGTCCCGTCAAGAGACCTGTTGTCTTTCTGAGCTGTCCTCTGCTAAGATTTATAAGATTTAGCAGCTCCACAACTCTCTTTGAACTGGGTCCGTCAATTATTGACTTCCCATGTCTGATCCCTGGACAGTCCGCCCAGTACACCTTGTGTTGGTTTTTGACCCAGGACTTAATGGCTCCCCTGGCAGTGCTCTTTGTCACGCCCAGAGCCGGTTCAGGTCCCATAAATGGTTCTGCTGACCCTCTCTTCGCGAGACTGTCAGCTCCTTCATTGCCTTTGACCCCCGAGTGACTCGGCACCCAGATGAGGGTCACCTCATTCTGCCCAGCCAGGTCGCTCGTCTCGTCTCGGCACTCACTCATCAACCAGGAATTCACCCGTGGGCTACTTAGTGCCTTAAGGGCTGCCTGGCTGTCTGTGGCTATGAGGATCCGCTTGTTCGTGTAGCTCCCCCTCTTGTTCTCCCGCACACAGTGCAGTATGGCGTACATTTCGACCTGAAAACGGATCCTTGAGGTATACCATTTTCTAATTTCATCTATAGACGACGCCCTCAAAGATTTTAAAACTTCTTTCAAAGGGTGCTTATATGCAGACGACTTAGTAATATATGGTAAAAATTCTGACAACCTCTTTAGAATAGCACAAAACCTTATATTTAAATTGGAGGCCTGGTCACAAGAGACTGGTTTGACATTTCCTACAGACAAAACACGGTAGATATTTTCCAGGGAATAAATTACCAACATACTTTCTCTTTCCTTATACAACGAACAACTTCAACAAAAAAGTCAGTAAAATTCCTTTGATGACTTTCTATTGACGGTTAAACTGGAAAGAACATATTAACCATTTGGCATTCAAATGTTATTTTAGAATATTTTAAAAGTGTTGTCAAATACTGGGGTTCAGACGGTAAAATTATATTATCTTTAAAGAGAACGCTAATAAGATCAAAACTCGAATACGACGCTACAGCCTACTCATCTGCTACAGGGGCGGCTCTTCAATAAGTGCGCCCCTACGCGCGCACTGCCGCCTGCCGTGGAAAAAATAATATTATTGCTATGCTATATTTTAATAATTGTTTATTTACTTTTTTACCTCCTGCATTCAACA
This sequence comes from Tillus elongatus, assembly GCA_964006375.1. Classification (NCBI taxonomy): domain Eukaryota; kingdom Metazoa; phylum Arthropoda; class Insecta; order Coleoptera; family Cleridae; genus Tillus; species Tillus elongatus. The sequence goes on from OZ023262.1 coordinate 51,612,310, forward strand.
AACAAAATTAGTATATCGAGGAGTCGGCAGCCATTAATACAGAATCAGAATAAGTAGTGTTAATCGTTGCAGACGTTATATACATCCATATCCATATAAAGCAGTCGGGAGCGGTGTGTATTGTTCGGCGCTCTTACGAAATGCGAAGATACTTCAGTGCGAAATGATCGCCGAATCTTGATGATCTTCGTCGAAAACGACCGAATAAGCAATCTGCGCTATAAAATTACACACTTCCAGTTTCTAGTGGACTTTTGGAAGATCGTGTGTACCTACTACCTAGTAATTTTCGTCTTCGCGTCGGATTGATTTTTAATTAGATAATTTCGTTGTTGTTTACATGTTCTAACAAGACAATTATTATTATTATTATTATTATTATTATTATTATTATTATTATTATTATTATTATTATTATTATTATTATTATTATTATTATTATTATTATTATTATTATTATTATTATTATTATTATTATTATTATTATTATTATTATTATTATTATTATTATTATTATTATTATTATTATTATTATTATTATTATTATTATTATTATTATTATTATTATTATTATTATTATTATTATTATTATTATTATTATTATTATTATTATTATTATTATTATTACTTCGGGTTGCTTAATAAGTGGACAAAATAATTGTGATACTGTGATTAATTCCGTGGATATTTTAAATTTAACGGTTAACTTTTTAAGGGACTTTTTTATTACTAAAACGTATAACTAACTGGAGGAAAACTTGGTAAGTAGTTAATAATTATTAAGTTTAGTAAGTAGGTTTCTTTATAATACATTTTCGGAGAAAAATAGGCGAGCCCTTCATTTTTAGTGAATTTTTATTTAAAAAAATTCACTAATAAAGAGGTATCGATGGAGAGACTTTGCAAAAATGTTTTCAAATGAGCGCGAACTAGGACCCCTAGAACCCATATCCGGGGTAAGTTTCAATTTTTATATGTTTATATATATATATATATATATATATATATATATATATATATATATATATATATATATATATATATATATATATATATATGTATGTATATATATATATATATATATATATATATATATATATATATATATATATATATATATATATATATATATATCCAAGCGATAACTCAAAAAATAAGCAACGATGAAACTCGGCAAGTGCCGCTTTTATTAATGGCTTGGATGAGTTCGTTATTCAGAATCTTTTTCTCCGAAAATTGCAATAGGATTTTAACGAAATTTGGTGGATATGTTGCCTTGTAAAAGACCTTACTACGCACTAAAACTCAACTTTCTAAATTTTTAGAAAATTGAGTTATTCAAATTTTGAGTTTTCTTTTGAAAAAATTTTTTTCCTCCGAAAATTACAACTATATTTTGATGAAATTTTGTGGATATGTTGCTCTGGGTAAGACCCTACTATACACCAAAATTCAACTTTGTAAGTTCTTAGAAACTTGAGTTATTCAAATTTGAAGCATTCAATATAAATTTACTACCATAACGCACTTGCTGCGTCCCGAACTTTGTTTTTCTTGCGCACCCCCAATGCATTAAGGCACGAGCCGCTACTGATCTGCTAGCAAATCAACACTAAAGTTATTAGATGTTCACAACGCCGCACTCCGTCTAATATTGGGTGCCTTTAGAACAACACCAGTGGCTTGTATTGCGAGGCAATGTGAACCATCTTTAAGCGACAGGAGAACATAATGTCTTAGGTGCATATGCAACAAAAAGCAATGCAAAACCCTATAATCACTTATGCAGGCAAGAAGAAACTGAAAGGTTTTTCACACTCTACAACAGTAAACCACGTAACTCAAAACATTTCTATCACAGAATCCATAAAGATCTGTCCTCTTTATGCTTAACTTTGTCAGAGTGCTTTCCAACCAAATTTACACCAGCTTTACCATAGACAATGCACCCAAGAATTATTACAACCCTGACTTAGAACCTCGGTGTTTCAGAGGTAAGAACGTGTGCCTCTGAACCTACGGGTACTGGGTTCTATCCCAGGGCACTTCTTTCACTTTTCTAGTACAAACTGTAACATTAACATCAACCGAGGTTCTGGCATTGGATTTGAGCAAGTAGAATGTCTGCACGTTTCGCCCTTCGGAGGGGGCGTAAAGCAGTCGGTCCCGTGTCCATGCAATGTTTGGCATGTTAAAGATCCCTACCCTCCTTACATAAGGGCAGGGGTTCGGCAAAATTTCCAGGATAGTGAGGTGAAAATGCTCCCTGGCGTCGGTGATTGGGCATAGTCGCGGAAATAGGCCGACGTTAAAGAAACGAAACACAACAACACAACAACAACCCTGACTTTATTCCACAAACATTACACAAACAATGTGTTGACTGAATCTTCTTTTAGACACTATGTGAAAACTGGAACCTGTGATGAGCACTGATAAGTACACTTGGAGAACCCAAATCACCACAACACATATTCTAAAGACCTTACGATCGTTTCGCTGACAACGTCAGCGTCATCAGAGGATGAAAAATTCTAAAATTAAATCAACAGCTACGTGTATTTATGTCGCACCTAGGTAGACGAACTAATACGAAGTAAAAATTGTAGTCGGCGACCCATAGTTTGTCTATTGTGTCAATATTAAACGGACGAGGTCGAAGAACTACTTTAATCTTCTGGTTGACAAATTTATGAGCTTTTATCTAATTTAAGGAAAATGGACTTAAAATGAAAGGTACCGAGATATTTAAGGAAGCTACACGTTCTTTTTGATCTAAAAATTTCACTATGTGAATATTGGAGCCCGTGAAGAACGCCGACAAGCACATCCGGCGAACAGACCAATAACAGACGCACATATTTTTTGAAAACCAAAACGACTGTTTCCCTCACAATGTTAACTTTAACAAAGGATAAATAATTCAACTAAAATTCTACATAAACACAACTATTTATATTCATTTCTTATTCTACGTGAAAACAAGTATTTATATTGACCTCTTCAATAACAAAGAAAATGAAAGGGAATTTTTGAGTCTAGAACTAAACGTTGAGGCTAGTATCTGTATAGACCGGTCGAGTTATTGACAATCATTTATTATTCTGCCAGACAGATTAGGAAGGTTTAACTGGTCAAATGCAAAGTGAAAATAAAGGGCTTGAAATTAAAGGTGCCGCACGATTCAATGACGAAAAATGGAAGAATCCGTGGATAAGCTAGGCATGCCCGCCTATTCTTCATGGGAGTTAACATAGACAATGCTTGAGAAGAAACCCCTATTTTAAATAAAAATTCTCTCCTAGAAGGTTATTCTTAATCGACCTTGATATATAAAGACTTTCAAAAGCATCAAGCATAGTTTGATGTCTAACATTTTTGACAAGTTTCAAATTTTCTTTGTCAATGTGGTGATTATTATCCCATATATGTGGTGCCACACATGATTTGTCTACCGTACCATATCGTAAATATGCGAGATGTTCACGAAATCTGGTGGCTATGTTCCTCTTGGTTTGACTCACGTATTTAAGATTACAATCTTTGCAACTTATCTCATAAATACCCGACATGTCAGTGGCTTTGTCTTTGTCTTTTGTATTACCCAACAAATTTTTTAAATTTCTTTTCATCGAAAAAGTCAAATGTAAATCAGCTTTCTTAAAAATACTTTCCAAACCCTTTGTGATACGCGGTTCATAAGGTAGACACACACACATTTTTTCCTAATTTTATCTCTCTTAAATGTCGTGCATTGAGATATCATTTTCTTTGTTATGTGTTTGTTAACCAATTTGTCCACTAGACCATCCGAATAACAGTTATATTTCGCCAGGTTTTCTATGTACTTTAATTCTATATTAACTATATTTTTACTTAACGGAAAATTTATCGATCTGTTTACCAAGAGATTTAAGCTAGCCGTTTTTTTGTGCAAACGTATGATGTGAGTCGTTAGGAATATAACTAATAGTGGCAGTTTCCTTCCTGTAGACATCGAATGCAAGCGAGCCATTATTTTTATTTTTAATAACTAATACATCTAGAAAAGAAAGTTTATTGGTTGATTTCTATTTTGTGGGTAAATTTTATTGAATCAAATTAAATATTTAGTTTTTCAGTAAATTCTTCAACCTTTCATATATTTGTAACCTTTTTACGAGTAGATTTGAGACGGATTTAAGAAATAAAAATGGGTATTTCCATAGAGTTTGGTTTCGTTATGGCGACGATATTTTTGCAGTGCTTGACACAAATATATGCAAGGTTGAAGAATTTACTGAAAAACTAAATAGTCAATTCGATTCAATAAAATTTACCCACGAAATAGAAATCAACAATAACCTTTCTTTTCTAGATGTAAAAAGAACGTGTAGCTTCCCTAAATATCTCGGTACCTTACATTTTAAACCCATTATCCTTTAATTAGATAAAAGCTCATACATTTGTCAACCAGAAGATTAAAGTAGTTCTTCGACCTCGTCCGTTCAATATTGACACAATAGACAAACGATGGGTCGCTGACTACAACTTTTACCTCGGATTAGTTCGTCTACCTAGGTGCGATATAAATACACGTAGCTGTTGATTTAATTTTAGAATTTTTCATCCTCTGATGACGCTGACGTTGTCAGCGAAACGATCGTAAGGTCTTTAAAATATGTGTTGTGGTGATTTGGGTTCTACAAGTGTACTATCTTCTTTTAGACCCTAAATTTAATTTTACATAAAATTGTTCAATAATTAATTTTCAAATCTATAAACTAGTTTATATTTATCATACAAAAATTCTAAGTTTATTATGCTCTTCTACTGAAGAAGAAAAAAAAACTAAATACGGATAACTTAAGGTTTGATATGTACTAGTCTCTCTTAAAGGCGACTCAAATTTAGGTAAAAAAACTTTGTTATTTTTAAAGACAGAAACGTCTTCCGTCTGCAATTGTGAGTTTTTCCCGAAAAAAATAATCCGATCAGGCTGATTAACGAACTTATTGAAGAATGGTACTTGCCAAATTATAAAATTTGCAGAAACTTTTGCTTTATTAATCGTTTGGATGAGTTCGCTAGCCACCTCAATTGAACCACGTTTTCTGAATTAGGTTATACTTATGAAAAATACGGATGTTTTTTTGGCAACCTCATCCTTTTTTTGCATTAGAAAGATTCACTAATAGAGGGGTAACAATGGTGAGACTTTTTAAAATTTTTTTCACATAAGCGCGAATAGGGGCCACTAGAACCCATAGCCAAGGGCCGTCCGAAGAAGCTCCCGTTTTGAAAAGATTGTCCGTCTTGAATATCAGCCAAACCATGTTGAAATTGGACCCAAGCTGCAAGATGGTGTTTGAATTTTTTAGTTTATCTTTTGTATTTTATTAACAGGAGGATTACAAAAAGTCTGGACGCAGAAAGTGCGTTATGGTAGTGAATTTTCATAGAAATGGTCTGGCAAAAAAATATTTTTTAAAACTTTTTTTCTTGTAAGATAGAAATCTAGATGTTGGTGTATAACTTACCTTTCACATTGTAAATCTACCTACCATATTTGGCTATTTTTTGAGATAAAATTTTTTTCGAAAGAAAACTCAAAAGTTTCCCGGAAACCTGGTCCCATTTTCGTGGCTAACGAACCTATCCAAGCTATTTACAAAAGGAAGGCACGTGCCAAATTTGATCAAAATCGGCCCACTATTTTTTGACCTTTCGGTGTGATACATATATATATATATATATATATATATATATATATATATATATATATATATATATATATATATATATATATATATATATATATATATATAAACATATAAAAATTGAAACTGTCCCCGGATATGGGTTCTAGGGGTCCTAGTTCGCGCTAATTTGCAAAAATGTTTCTAAATTCAAAAGTCGGGATCTCCCCAATAGTGATTTTTTTTCTACGAAAATTCACTAAAATAACGTTTTCTGTTTTCGGATATAACTTTTTTTAATCGTCGGCCGATTCTTGTAATGGAGGGCTCATATTGCAGTCAAAGCTTCAGACATGGACGCTCAGTTAACAGAGTTGACTCTGAATGAACGATCAATATACAGCGCGGCGACAAAAGTAATTCAAATCCTAATCGTTTGAAAAATTGCGTTTGACAGCAGAATTGACTGGAAATCAAGTTGCTTGGGTAATTGTTGGCCCTAAAAATCGTTTTTCGTCTGCACAGGTGGAGAATTGTCGTTGAAAGAACTCACTTTCAAACGGCTTGTTTCCAAAGGAGACTCATTCAAGATCACATCTGAAAATGCTCGTAACTAAGCGCTAATGATTGTTATCATTGTTTTCATTACGTTTATTTAACTTACAATTTTTTATCGAAATGCAGTTTAATTAGGGGTCGACAAGACAAGATTTCTTGGCTAGATAATAACTTCTTGTCTTGTCTTGAGAAAAAATCATGAAATCTTAAAAAATCTTGTCCTGCCGTTTTCTTGACATCTTATATCTTGTCTTGACTCAAGAAATTTCAAGATCTTGAAATTTCTTGATTGACCGGTGACACCGTACATGGTGATTCCCCGCCGGCGTACTTTTTATTACGTTGCATGCTAATACGGCAATCTGGTGGTTCCCCGATCTTTATTTGTTTTCTGACAAACGCAAATGACGACGCGCCGTTGCACGCTTTACCCCGTTTAGTTAAGTAAGGTTATTATTACAAAGTGGTAAAAAAAAAGAGTCGTAAACTTTAAGATGACTATGCCAAAATTAGATGTACCTACAAGATGGCATTCGACTTTTGAGCTGCTAACATGGGGTTTAAGTGTGAAAAATGCTTTGACTATATTTTGCGATTACATCGAAAATCTAAATAATTGAAAGATATCAGATAAAGAATGGGTTCTGATCAGTAAATTTTGTCAGTATCTGAGAAGCTTCAAAACACTTTTTTTAATACTCGAAGGGGAAAAATATTGCACACTCCAATTGGTGGTAATTGGAATAAACTTACTTTTAGACAAACTAGAAATATGGGCTCATGAACTTGATAATAAAGTTGATAGAGACGCTACCGATGAGATCACAATTTACTGCATTGAAGCTGCGAGAGATAAAATACTGAAACACTATAACAAAACTAATTGGTTATACTGTATAGTTCTTATTTTGGATCCTCGACATAAAGTCGAAGCATTTTCCTCTTCTTTATGAGGAAAGCATCTACAACCAGAGGCAGTTCAAAAATTTGAAGAAATATTTAAAGCTAGCTACTTTAATAAATCCGCCGAGAATGATCTACAGGATCCAATACCAGAATCAGCACTGAGTCTTGAAAAAGAAGATATGCTAATACTTACCTATTTAAGAAAGCTAATAATGATAACTCAGAATCTTGGAAGTATGAAATTGAAAAATACTTAAATCAGCCTAGGACAGAAAATTCTGAGAATATACTTGATTGGTGAAGAAGACACGAAAATATCTACCCGTAGTTATCGAAAATGGCCAAGGATTTTCTCGGAACGCCAGCAACATCTGTACCTGCGGAAAGTCTATTTTCAAGAGCAGCTTTAACAATAACAAAGCCAAGAAATCGGCTAGGCCTTGACTCCATAAAAAGTCTTATGTGCCTTAATTCATGGCTTATGAATTCCGATTTAAAAATGTGTTAAATTTGATATTTAAAATCAAGTTTGCAATTTTAATTTCAACAGGATTATCATTTATTGTTTTTAATTTACATTTTTGTGAATCGTTCTAGCAGAAAATGTGTTCAATAAATTAAAATAATGTGTTATGTTATGTTAAAACATGTTATCTTTTTCACAAATAAATACGTTTTAGCGTTTTCATTGTTAGTCAAAATATTTCAAGATTTCTTGTTTTCTTGAGAAGAAATCTTGGTATTGACATAACAGTTCTTGTCTTGTCTTGAAATCTAAAATTACTTCTTGTCTTTATCTTGTCTTGAAATCAAGACAAGATCTTGAAATAAGCAAGAATTTGGCGACCACTAATTTTAATGAAAATTCACTACCATAACGCCCTTGTAGCGTCCTGATTTCTTTTATGAAATGTTCTTTTTGTCTCAATGGTTGTAACAGTGGTATTTAACATTTTTTCTTTGTTACAGGTATGTGCTGTCTCAAGTCGAATCTAGAACATTATTATTCTGTAAGTAGACGTGCAACTTATATTTTTTTCAATTACCTCCCTCGTCCTTCTGATTTGGGGCGCGCGAGCGCACGAACGATGGGAAATGGAAGAAGAGAGAAATGGTTCGTAGAGAGCGAATCAAATAATCCTAATGAGATATTCTAGTGATTTAAAACAGTGTGTTTGTAAAAAACGTCGGGACCCTCCCCCACCGCCGTGTCTGATGATTGATGAAGGAAGTGTCTGATATCCTGACGGAGTGCTATCACATGTAATCTCTATAAACGGTGGCGGCGGGACCTTCCCGGTCTTCGCGCTTCCCAGTGCCCCGATATATTGAAACGACAAAAAATAAAGTTACCGAAATGGCCCTCACATATTCTACAATCAACTCTCGATTCACGTGTTATCACTTTGACGTTTTTCTTACGCAGAGATAAATCTTAAAGTGTTTTGTAGAACTGTCAAAGAAGGCGGAATGCGGTATTTTCGTGATTTTCGATATAGCTCTACTAAATCTTAATACTGCAACACTCTTAAAAGCGAAAGGTATCCAAAGAACTGAAAGACTTTGATTTGTGTAATTGTATGTAGGCTAAGTGAAGATTGTTACCTGTGATAAGCACTGATAAGTACACTTGGAGAAACACCAATTCACCACAACACATCTTTTTAAAGACCTAACGATCGTTTCGCTAACAAAGCTAGCTTAATTCTGAATATTTCACCCTCTGATGAAGCTAACTTTGTTAGCGAAACGATCGTTAGGTCTTTTAAAAGATGTGTTGTGGTTATTTAGTGTTTCTCCAAGTGTACTTATGTATGTAGGTTGTTACAAACAAACTAAAATTCGGGCTGCAGCAAGTGGGTTATAATAGTGAATTTTCTTAAAAATTGTGCACTCTTAGTAGGGCATATTACTAGAATTAATACCTTAAATTTCAACGGACCTTAAAAATGGGTTTTTCAAGTCCTAGTACGCGCTCATTTGAAGAATTTTTTCGAAAATGTTAACATCGACGTCTCTTAAGGTTTCTTTGGTTGTGATACTTTTTAAGAAGGGCGATTCATTATTTTTTGTGTACTATAGGCCAATCTCACTTTTGTGTGTCTTGGGGACGATCTTGGAAAATATAGTATGCAAGAAGATTTTAGAATTTCTTGACGAAAATAACTTGTTGAGTGGAAATCAGCATGGTTTCGCAGTGGTATGTCCACCGAAACTGTAACTTCCCAATTCTTGTATTATGTCAACCATCACCTTGAATATGACATTTACATCAGAGAAAGGAGTCTATTTGAAATTATTTTTTTACAAATATTTTAGCAAATCTGACATTTACATCAGAGGAAGGAGTCTATTTGAAATTATTTTTTACAAATATTTTAGCAAAATGAAGGACAATGGCAGCTGAAGCAGAACTTAAGGCTTACAGCTTGATAAAACACGTTTCTCTCACATAAGCTGCACTCGCTCACAATATTTGTTTTAAAATTGCCAATTTTGTCGTTTTGAAACGCAACTTCGACGTTCTTCTACAAACATTCGGTAAAACCTAGTTACAAGTACAGCTAAGCGTTTTCGAATATATATATATATATATATATATATATATATATATATATATATATATATATATATATATATATATATATATATGAATGTATGTATGTATCTTTTGGAATATTGCACTACACTGTAATCACTTTTAAATATACACTTTATTGTTTGCTGTACGTTTGTGATGTCTTATTGGTTTGCGTGGACTGCAGTTTCGAACCGTCCCGGTTCATCATCAGCACGCTACTGACTGTTATCGCTCCTGTGTGGTCTACGTCTGAGATTGTACGTGGCGCATGCGCTGTGCGCTTCTATTGGTCGGTTTCCTGTTCTCTGATTGGTTGTGCCTTCGGACTGTGTCGTGTGTATCGGTTTCCTGTCTTGAACACTGTGGTTTGATAATTTGTCTATTTGTATGGCCTTTATTAAGTTTTGTTTAAATGTTTGTACTTGGATTTGTTCTGGCATTGATTGTTACTTATTGTTTGTTTGTTGAATGTAGTATTGTTCCCAGATTTCCATTTTTTTTTGTGTGGTCTTTAACATGTTTCATTAGTTGTAATTGGGTGATGTCTGGTTTTTGGTGTTTTGTGTTGTGAATGTGTGTAGCTACGTTTGATTTGTAGCTAGGTATGTGAATTTTATCTAATGCTGTGATATGTTCCTTGAATCTTGTTTCTATTGATTTTTTTGTCATTCCTATATATTTTTATTGCATGTGTTACATTCTATTTGTTATATTCCGCTTAATTCATGTGGGTTGTGCTCTTGCTTTTTATTTATTTTGTTTATTATTTTGTTATTGGATTTGTAGCTCATTTTTAAGTCATATTGTTTGAGTGTTGTGTTATTTTTTTGATGTGGTTGTTATAAGTGAATGTTTTGTATTTTGTGTTTGTTTCTGGCGTTTTGTTTTTGGTTTTGTTGATTTGTTTGTTTTTGATTTGTTTTACTAGCTTTTCTATTGTTTTCTTGTTGTATCCATTTCTTTCTGCTATTTGTATTATGATGTTGTATTCCTTTTCTCGTTCGTCGTTATGCAGTGGTACATTTAGCATTCTGTTTATTAAGTATCTGTATGCGGCCATTTTGTGTGTGTGTGTGTGTGTGTGGGTGTAGTGAGTGTTTAGGTATAGTGATGTCTGTTTGTGTAGGTTTTCTGTATATTTTGTATTCAATCTGGTTTTCTTTTCTGATTAGTGTTAAGTCTAGGAAGTTTATGGTGTTGTTTGATTCCTTTTCTATTGTAAATCTTATGTTTTTGTTAATAGATTTATTTTTTCGAGGATAGTGTCTATGTTGGTTTTTTGATTGCCGTATATTATTAATATATCATCGACGTATCTTATCCATTTGATGTTTGGGGTCTGTCCCTTTTATGATAGTGTTGATTTTATCTTCTAACTGTTGTATGTATATTTCTGCCATGATGCTAGATAGTGGAGATCTCATTGGTAGTCCGTCTTCTTGGATGTAGTATCCTCCGTTGAACTCAAAGTAATTTTGTTTTAATATGATGTTTAATATTTCGGTGAGTTGTGGTTTTTTGTTGTTATTTTGTATTTTTTTTTCGATTATATTACATTATATTATATGTTAAATTTGTTTTCTAGTTGTATTTCTTATTTTAGTACTTGGTCCATTTCTTTTGCTATTTTGTATGAAGGTGCATCTTTGAAGTTGATGAGTGGTCTTATTGGTATCCCGTTATATGTAAACAAAGTCACATATAACAACATAACAATAGCAAAAACAGATAAAAGCGACGCACTAATAGCAATAAAAACACAGGACTTCATCATAAAAAAAACACAAGACAATATTCAACCAAAAAACAACACATTATTATAACAACAGCCCTAAAGCACCACCAATGATAGGAATAATAAAAATACATAAAACGGGATACCCAATAAGACCACTCATCAACTTCAAAGATGCACCTTCATACAAAATAGCAAAAAAAATGGACCAAGTACTAAAACAAGAAATACAACTAGAAAACAAATTTAACATAAAAAACTCTATAGAACTAGTGCATAAACTAGAAAACATAAACATAAAGAAAAACACAAGACTGGCCTCATTTGACATAACAAATATGTACACCAATATACCAATTAACGAAACTACAAATATAATCGAAAATAAAATACAAAATAACAACAAAAAACAACAAATCAGCGAAATATTGCATGCTATTGTTTTGGATTATCTGTGGAGCGTTTTAATGCTCTTGATTAGCAGCGTTTACTAAATACACTACTCAGTGTACAAGACGCTTATGTGTAAAGCCTAATTTCGTTCTTAAATCTGTACGTTTCTTTAGACTCCATTGAGAGCTTGAGATGGATCGCTTTAGCACAGTCTGAATGATAATAGTGAGACGACAGTGGCGTGACAATGTTAATGTGAAAGATCAAAAGGGCCATCTGATATATAGTGCACGCAGAAAGCAGAGCACTCCTTTATCCTTATCAAGATTAGCGTGTTAGGAAAGAGAGACTGAAAGAAAGACGAAGAAAGTCGAAGCTGGGTCATTAGTCAACTACTTGACAAGTGTGAGTCAATAAGCTTTACAGGGACGGAAAACCGCTACAAAAATAAAAAAAATAACAGGAGAATGAAAGATCACCGCGTTGTATTCTAAATGGTGGTGGATATCTGAATAAAATAAAACAAAAATCCATCACGTTGCATTTAATCCTGAGTAAGCAAAAAGGATTTCGCTCTTAGAAAAATAAAAGTGGCTTAGTAGGTTTCTTCTTTTCATGCAATTTACCAAACTATTTGATTTAAGCTTTTATGTTAAAATAAATGAAATTTTTCTTAAATATACTGTGTACTGTCAACGATATAATTTTTTCTACGAAAATTCTGTAAAATAAAAGGGTTTTCTAATCGATACGATGCTTCTTTTATTCTGTCTATGTTTGTTTGGTAACGCCTAAACTGATCAGAATGATTTTAACTTCCATAGGTAGCCCCAATAGGTGTTTTCTTATTGCAATCGGTAAATTACTTTTTATAAGTTGGAGGCCTAGATGCAGCAAATGCGTTATGGCAGCGAATTTTGATAGAGATGATTTACGGAATGTTTATGAAAACTTTATATATATATATATATATATATATATATATATATATATATATATATATATATATATATATATATATATATATTGTAACCCTCTGCTTCCGAAGGGTGGAGTGGGCCGGTGCTTTAATCACAGAAGGGCTTATCTCGAGCGCCACCACTTTACTTGATAATTGGAAAGAATCTCGGGGGAAAGTGAAAGCCTCAAAGTGACGGATGTAATGACGCCTGTGGAAGTATGGTGCCCAGAAAAACTCAAGTGGAGATATCTGGTCTCCAGGGGTTAGATTTTACAGAGGCTTACCAGGAGAACTATGCTAAGAACGGAAAAATGTGCTATAAAGACAAATAATTTTTAATTATATATATATATATATATATATATATATATATATATATATATATATATATATATATATATATATATAGTAACAGTATAAATTGAGTAGCTAAACAGCTAGGCTAGTTTGGGTGTATTTGTGGTTCCTCCTCTGCTTTAAACAGAATTATTGGCGACGATCATGGTTATTTCTTCTGGCTATCCCTCGTATACTGAATGAAATTGAGATACACCGTTAAATCATTTCTCTTTGAACTACCCCTGGTATATCTTGTCGGTTGCCGCGCCTGCGATGTGGCTAACCATGCTGGTGGTTCGAGAATGGTCCGCATGTTGAGAAAGATAGATGGCTGGGGACGTATAGGATGAAGTGAGAGCGAACGATGGCGCTGCTGGCTGTCAGGTAGGAAATGCGAATATTTCGGAAGGTTCGACAGAGATTTTGTTGGTAGTAGTTTGAGCTAACACGTGGTTCTTTTTGAGAAGCAAGTCGGATATTATTTATCCCCATAGTGGATTAAATTGCACTCAGAAAATATCTGCAGTCTTTTGGTGATATCGTAATTTATGTATTTGGTGTTGAAGACTGTAGAGATAACCCGTTTGAGGGGATATAAGGACCACTTTGATCTTGTCACGTTGGTTGGAGTTTCGTATGCCCTCTTTGGAAGTAACAAGTCATCATCTCTCGTAACTATAACACCTCTAGCATTCCGTTACTTATTGTTTTTAGGGTCCTTGTACTGGGCAGTGCTTGTATTGGACAGTCCTTGTATTGTGCAGAAATCCTTGTATTGTGCAGAAATCCAGGTATTGGGCAGAAATTCATGTATTGGGCAGTTATCCACGTAGTAGGTAATCTGGATTTTAACTAGGAAGCCCCAGTGTTGGTGGGCTAATACCTTTGGCGAATTCACGTATCATAGGAGAATTTTGAATGGAATAAGTCTCGCATGGGATGACGAATTTTCATGTACCGAAAGAAGTATGGCTATTGAGTTAAGTGGAGTTTTTATGTGCTAGTCAAGAGCAACGATAATTTCCGTCAGCTGTGAAATCTGTGGTTTATGAATTAGGATCTCAGTGAGGAGGTCTTCGCTTTCCGTTGTTGCATTGCCTTTCCGTTTGTTGCATTGCCTTACCGTTTGTCGCCTTGTTTCCGTGGTTGCAGTTCCGTACCCTTAAAGGCCCCAGTTTGGTATGGAAATTGTTGGTAATTTTATGGCCTAGAAGTCCAGGATGTTCAAGTAAGAATTTTCCGTTTTGTGATAAAAAGTAGAGTGATAAGAGAGACAATCTTGATAAGCTAAAATTTTAAATATTCACATCTGTTAAATTTGCTATATCAAAGAATAAGTTTTACTACGATCAAATCAAACTGAATTTATTTTATTTAAACTTCATTAAATGTGGTACAGATTTTTATGAGACCCTTGTTAATATAATTGCTTCACTTTTGATAGTTACCACAGTTTATTATATATTGTTAGCATTAGTTAGGCTTATTGATTATTCTTTGGGACTTGATATTTAATCAGGCCACTTAACTTAACTAACGTGTAATTAATTACTATTTGGGAAATAGGTTGTAAGCTTTGCGTGCACGAAAAGTTGAATTTTTCCATGGAACAATTATAGTTTTGGAGCACATTCATGCATACTCATTAGATATCTTGATTATTTTGTAATTAGCCATTTCAGTTATATAATAGAGACTCTTTATTTTAGATCAGAATTTTAGAACAGCTTTTTAATAATTTCTTGTATGCCAAAGAAGCGTAATGAAAGCCCTTATTTTATCATATTATAGGTGTGTTTTGGCTTTGTGGTTGTGTTTTGTTTTCAGGGCTATTGAGAATACTTTGTGTTATTAGATCATTACCGTTACTTTTACTTGTGGGTCTATGAGACCATACCGTTCTGAGTTTTAGTTTGTTTTACCATAATTATAACTCCCTTGCAGCTTCCTGTGCTCGATTGTGGTTGGCTATAGTTGCCAGTGTGATCCAAGAATTCTTGGTTGTGTTGGATCTGGGCAAGGAAGTATATTAGTGAACATCTTATTAGAATATCCGGGAGTGGAGGTTAAACAATCAAAAGGCGCCCCCAGTTAACATCTTATTTTGACCCACGCCCATCTCCACTGTGTAAAAGCTGGCGGTCCTCTAATTCCCCGGTAGCCTAGCTTATGCCAATGACAAATTAGGTTTGTGAATAGATTGTGAATTATTTGAGCATTGTCATCTGGTATAAAAGGAAGTGCGTCGCAATATATATATATATATATATATATATATATATATATATATATATATATATATATATATATATATATATATATATATATATATTCAAGTCAATTAAAAATCCGTAGAAAACCACCAGTACCGTATATTTTGCTATCTCCGTGATGGTTTTTGGTAAGCAATATTTGATTTATTTAATTTCTGATGATATATATATATATATATATATATATATATATATATATATATATATATATATATATATATATATATAATTTTTATTTATAAAACAAGAAGGAAAAGGTGTGATTCATTTATACGCAATAAATATGCTCCTAGCGAGTATATATTATATTCTTATTATGATCTATTTTGTATGGAATAATTTGAAGCACTTCTGAAAGTTTAAATGGTTAATATATACTACCGATTGTCTCTTGGCTGACCGGCTATTGGGAAATTTTCATGTTCGTTGTCGTATATTTCAGCAGGTTAGTGCTGTTTATTTTCTGTGTAATGTAATTTCTCCGTTATGACATTTTGTCAGGAATTTTGGGGTTGAAAATAATTTCTTCTACACTGTGAGGACTACTGCCCGCTGAAATTTGTAGGTCTTGCATTTGAACTTGTCGTATCCATGGGCTCTGGATAATTTCTTTGATTGCTGCTTGGATTATACGAGGATCTCCTTATTTAATTTGAAAAGTTAATTTCTTGAAAATGTTGACGGGTTCGGAAATTTTGTCGTGGCTGGAAATTATTCTGATTGTTTTGACTAAAATTCCTATAATGAGGTTGGAAAGGAAACTGAATGCTAGGAAAATTGTTTCTTTGAAGAAATGGTCTCTGTTGTCAATCTGCTTTTTGATTATTGTTGAAATTAGAGTTTTGTACGTTTTTGTCTCTGTAATTGTAGTTTTCTACAACAACAAAAATTAAAGCTTGTTCTATACTTGTTGGAGCGGTTGATCTCAAAACCTTTCCCATTATATTTCTTAGTCCACCTAGGAACCGTTTCAGAGTTTGTTGCTGATACATACTTGGCTGTAGGACCCGCACCGCTTTGTTATTTTCGTTAAATATTAAATTAGAAATAAATAGTTGTTCTTATGTGACGGCACCTATTGCTAAAGGCTAAAGCGTCTTCATTTTGCTTCTGTTTTATGCTTAGAAGCTCACCCAATAAGCTTGTATCGTCTCTATGATCTGTGAAATTTTGAACTATAGCAATTCGTAAATCTGCCCACCAGGTAATGATTTTAGTATTAATTATCAGTCTAGCTTGTCCTGTTAATTTAATTTGGATAAAGTTGAGTAAAAAATGATTTAAATACAGGTTTTCATTTGCATTGTAAAACTGGTGCATCACCAGATCCCATGATTTTGAAAAGTTCCCTACATTGGCGAGTTGACCATCAAATCCAGGCACTGCCTTTAAATAAAATTATTTTAATCAGTCGGCCATTGTATTATCCGAAATTAAATTACTCTATTTGTGTTTCAGAGGTGATATTATCACTAATGCTAATTTGTCTTAAACGGTATTCTAAATGTGATAAATTGGGGAATTCGTCGTCGGAATTAGACATATGCCATATAAGACAACGAATTAAAACTTGCAATACTTACAATATTGTAGTTGTTTTTGACTGCATTTGACTCTGCTCGTCTCTATTTGGCTTTGATTGGTTCTATTTGGTTCCTGACTCGGTTATCAGGCGTCGATATGCTAAGAATCAATATTTGCTTGGTTGTTTAACTGATCCTATGGACTGCGCCAGTTAACTTTCAGGTTAACGCGATCGACTTTAAATATATATATATATATATATATATATATATATATATATATATATATATATATATATATATATATATATATATATATATATATATATATATATATATATATATATATATATATTACTATAAACAAATACACTAAGTTATACATTTAAAATATAAATAATAAAATACTAATATCAACATAAATGTGATATAAAATTACGTAGAACAAAATGACTCAGGCTAAGCTGCGACGAGAAGTGAACGACAAGTCTTCGTGCTATGCCCTTTTATATAATTACGCATGAGGCGTTGATTGTTCTTGGATGCAGCTGTCTCTATGCAACGAGAAGTGAACGACAAGTCTTCGTGCTATGCCCTTTTATTTAATTACGCATGAGGCGTTAATTATTCTTGGATGCAGGTGTCTCTATGCATCAGTTATTCCATTGTTTATTGATGTCTTGGTTGGACCAGCTCCATCGTATATCCATGGGAATGCTATCTTTGCGACTTTACTGTCTATTGTCTTACACTGTATCACTTTGAATTATAATAGGCTATTGTTTCCGATGCTGGTATCTCTCGCGTACCTATTTTTAGGTTAGTCGGCCATTTAAAATGCAACGCCGTGAGGGGACGATTCATAAATCCATCTACACGCGTTTTAAGCATAAGTAGTGGTTTATAATGCATATATAGTAATAAACCAGTAATGATTCATTTGTGCATGTCTACGCAATATAGGGTTAAGTAACAAATATACAAACATTTAATATTTAACGTTCATAATATTAGTAGGATTGCTAAGTAGTACAATTTTTATCTGCTTCTAATCCTCTACAGTGGCGAGTTACGAGTAACAGCATAAACTGTTAACAAAACCCTAAAATAATGTTTGCTTTAGCTAAGGAGCAAGAAATTCAGAATTGCCCGGCAAGCCAAGATATATTAATTTGAATTTTAAATGAATATTAAAACCGAAGCGCAAAAAAATTCTTCCATCGTACTAATGAATGCAGTGTACAGAATTTAATTGCTTATTTACATCTTGTGGTTCATGTTCCATCGCACTTAGCATAAAACATATTTGAATACATCTGCAAGGAGATTTCGTTGCTTCACACATTTGCATATGCTACCACTCGTTGCTGACTTTTAAAGTGATTAATCAAATGACTGAGTACGGTTCTTTAAATGTAGAGCTTTCACATTTAAATGAAAATTTTAACACGCTCCATGCATGTTCCACTGTCGGGTTAATTTGGACCTTTGAATTTGCGCTTTGAGAATAAAAGGTTTGGCAATTTATAATGTTAATAACAGGCCAAAGTTTGCTGTGTGTGGCACTTGTTTAAAAAAGGGCTATCAATTTTCCCATGCTTTTTGTCCGCTTAATATTGTCAACAACAACGATTCTACGTATTACATTTTAGCAGAAAAAGTCTGGACCTAGCAAGTGTCTTATGGTAGCGAATTTTCACAGAAATGGTCTACAATATATTTTACAAAAAGTATGTGTATATATATATATATATATATATATATATATATATATATATATATATATATATATATATATATATATATATAGTAGTAGTAGTAGTAGTATAGTATATTTATCTACCTTCTTATACAGCGCGATATACAAATTGAGTTCTAGCTTGTGCATTTACATAACACAAGAAGTCCAAAATAAAGAAAAACATTGAACGTCTTCTGACACTGACACTTCTCTAATTTCTTGAAATATTCTATTATCCAGACTCGAAATGTATATATATATATATATATATATATATATATATATATATATATATATATATATATATATAATAAATATAAAAAACTGCTGGATGCAGCAAGTGCGTTATGGTAGTGAATTTTCATAAAAATGATTTTAATGGCTAACATATTTCTTTAAGAAAGCAGGCATCAATTTATATAGTAGAAACAATATGCCATGTTTCATCAAAATAACTTTATTGTTTGAAAATGTACAAAAATTTCCGAAAGTAAACTTAAATTATTCCCGAAAAAACTGGTTTTCTGGTCAACCTTACAGGTTAATAGCAAATTGAGCTATTTAAATTTGAAGCATTTAATGAAAATTCGCTACTATAACGCACTTGCTGCGTCCCGAATTTCTTTTCTTACAAAGATGTATTATATTTTGATGGAAAATGGAATAACATAGGGCGTGTTCGATTAAAAAGTTCGCTACCATAACGCACTTGCTACGTCCCGAATTTCTTTTCTTACAAAGATGTATTATATTTCGATGGAAAATGCAATGAAATAGGGCGTGTTCGATTAAAAAAAAATTGAATCACCAACGACTTATGGGCCACCTGTAATTGTGGAAATATTTTTTAAGACACCCTATAATTAATGTATACCATCTTTTTTCGTAACTTACATAATAACGGATATATTGAGCTTTAATGATTTTTTACGAAAATTTGACAAAAATGATATACCATTAAACGATAAACTCTATAGCCAACACTACTGCCAAAGCATCAGAGATAGGGTGTATTTTAAATTAATATTCTGGGAATATTTTAGTAAAATGAAGGACAATGATGATTGAAACTAAGAGTTCAGGCTTCCTAAAGCATTCTTCTTCAGACATTTTCTTTCCATAGCTAATATTAATTTCAGGTTCATTGCCTAAATATGACCAATTTTGACGTTTGAAATCGCGACTTTGACGTTTTGAGGGAAACCCAAACCCAAATTTATTTTTCTTTAAATGCCTGTAACTTTTTTGTCCTTTAACCTACAGAGCTAAATTTTGGTGGGTAGCTTACCCATGATGATATGAACCCGCGTACCAAACATGGTTGCCCTTACTTTGTTAAATCCGGAGAAATAATTTTTTTCGAATGAAAACTCAAAATTTTCCCGGAAAACCTCGCCCGATTTTTCTGACTAACGAACTTATCCAAGCCATTTAAGAAAGGAAGGTATGTGCCAAATTTTATATATATATATATATATATATATATATATATATATATATATATATATATATATATATATATAAACATAAACATAAACATAAACATTTAAAATTGAAACTGACCCCGGATATGGGCTCTAGGGGTCCTAGTTCGCGCTCATTTGTAAACTTTTTTTCAAAATTCAAAAGTCGGGATCTCCCCATTGGTGAATTTTTTCTACGAAAATTCACTAAAAAGGGTATGAACTTGGCTCCGCCGCCTATGGGTAGTCTACTGATAGATTACTTTACAATAAATACCAGCAGAAGTACGTCAGATTGATAATAAAAAGATTAAAATATTTACGCCAAAGGAAATATGTTAATTTTTGTCTCGTTGAACCTCCCTAAATCGATAGTGATCGAGTACCCGCCGAAGAATATAAATACAGTTTTAGATATAAGATATTTAGAATTATTAATCCGCTGATGATGCTAACTTGGTTAGAGAAACGATCTTCGGGTTTTTTAAACTGTTGTGGTGATTTGGGTTGTCCAAGTGTGCTTATCAGTACTCATCACAGGTTCCAATCTTTATTTAGCTTGATTCTCGGGTTAGACAGCGTCCAGAATTTATTAAAACTCGATGTTTCCGCTCCCGTTGGAGCTATTTTCAAGAGGTTGAGTAAATAAACTCGAAGGCGTCTATCTGCCTACTCTTTTAGAGTGGTGGATAAGGATATCTTAGGTTGTTGTAGCCCGATTAGGTGGCCTCAATCTGCCTACTCTCCAAATCTCGTTGGAGACCGTCTCCGTGTGTTCAACCCCTAAGACCTTAAATCAAGTGCAAAGTGAAAATAAAGGGCTTGAAATTAAAGGTGCCGCACGATTCAATGAAGTTTTGTTCTTAATCGACCTTGATATAAAAATACTTTCTAATGATTCAAGCATAGTTTGATATCTAACATTTTTGACAAGTTTCTTAAACACTCCGAATTTGTCTGATAGAATAATAAATTACTGTCAATAACTCGACCGGTCTATACATATACTAATCTCTACGCTTGTCTCGACTTAAAGACCCTTTCGTTTTCTTTGTATCTATGAAGTCAATATAAATACGGTTCCTTGACTCCTCTTTAAATCCGGTTTCTACTATATATATATATATATATATATATATATATATATATATATATATATATATATATATATATATATATATATATATATATATATATATACATACATACATACAGGGCTTTTCTCCTGACGCAACATTAGAATTTCCATGCAATGTTTTAAATGCTGAAGTATTGACTTAACTGGTTATTTTAAAGCAAAATTGCATAAGACTTTTTCTAAAAGCATCACATTAGAAGTCCACTGCACTATTTTGTTTTATTTATCACCTAAATGTTAAAAGGAACAAGGGCAAGTACTTAGAGTCGAAGTTTACTTACAAATGGAAACAAAAAGACAGAAGCGTAGAATTTACTTACTTTATTAGCTGCCAAACAACATCCTGAGCGATGGTCAAATTCAGATCTAACAGCTCAATTGGTATTCTGTGGTTCTATCTCATTCTGCCGAAATTGGGCTTTTAAGTTGCTGAAGATTTTGAACAAACGTTAGTATAAATTTTTGATTGAAAGTTGCCCCAAAGAAAAAAATTGTTTGGAGCGGGATCTGGCGATTTCGTAAACCATTAAACATTATGGTTTGGCCAAATAATATGACCTTGAAATTTATTGCGTAAATATTTTCGCACTGCAAGGGTATTATGTGCAGAACATCCATCCATCTGATACCAGATCTCTTAATTTTCTCTAGCACCATCGTTTAACGAACGTCCTATTCTACCCCCCAATAAGTTTAAATATTCAAATTTCCCATTTACATGTGCATCAATGTAAATCCGTCCAAAATATGCTTGTTGAAAATTCCGCACCAAAGATACACTTTTTCGGAATATTGAGTTCTGGTTTCAGCAAAGCTTCGTTCATTAACCGTGCGTCAATACATACAGTTGTGAACATTGCACTCCTTATTCAAGCTGAGCGCACTCTCATGGGTGAAGCAAAGGTTATTTAAGAAGTCTTTGCCATTTCCATCATTTGATAACTAAATTGGGCTCTTCGCGCTCTATTACCATCCCTTAATTCTTGGTGGCAGCTATATTTCAATGACTTATAATTATGCTTTTTCAATGTTCTAAAAACTGTTGAAGAATGCTTACTAGTTTCGTAAGCAAGTTGCCTAATAGTCAGATTTTAGTGACTTTTTATTTTAAAAAAATTCACTAGTAGAGAGGTATCGATGCTGAGACTTTGCAAACATTTTTTCAAATGAGCGCGAATTTGGGCCCCTAGAACCCATATCCGGGGTCAGTTTGGATTTATATAAATATAAATATAAATATATATATATATATATATATATATATATATATATATATATATATATATATATATAATAATTAACCGATTTTGATGAAACTCGGCAAGTGCCTTTCTTTTATAAACACGATGAGTTCGTTAGCCAGGAAAATCGGACAAGGTTTTCCAGGAAAATTTTGAGTTTTTTTTTGAAAAAAAAAATTGTCTCCGAAAATTACAAAGATATTTCAATGAAATTTGGCTTACATATTGCTTTGGGTAAGACCTAACTATGTGTCAAAATTCAGCTTTCTAGGTTTACAAAAAATTGAGCTATTCAAATTTGAAACATCTATTTTTAATATCACCGCGTTTCATTGACAACGGCAAACCTGGCTTATATGAGATCTAGTATGTCGTTGCCTGGCAACGGAACATTTGATATTGCACAGTTCTGTTAGACGCTGTAACTGACGTTTATCATATGTTATGATATTGTTTATATGTTTATCTGTTTGAGTTGACAAATTATTTGTGTTATTTGGGAAATTTTTATATACAAGTGCAAATTATTCCTTTATTAATGTTAGTGGGTGGACTAAACAGTGTTTGTTATGTTTTATCAACACATATAAAGGATCGAAGTTTTACAAAAAGGGGCTGATATGCAACAGGTTAGTTATTTTCTCTCTGATGCTTTGGCGGTAGTTTTAGTTAAGTTTATGGTTTAACGGTCCATAATTTTTAGCTAATTTTCGTACAAACAATTCGTCATTGAGGAGACCGCGACTAAAGAATTTTAAAAAGGTTTCTTCAAATGAGCGCAAACTAGGCCCCCTGGAATCCATATCCGGGTTTACGTTCAGTTTTGATCTGCTTACGTATATACAGGGTGGCGCGTTTCTACGGTAAAGCTCAATATAATTATTATTATACAAGAGACGAGAAAAATTTTTATAAGTTAATATAGGGTATCTTGAGCTGCATCTTATAAAATTATTTTGACAATCACCGGCTGGCCCATAAGTCGTTGGTGATCCCTACAAATTTTTTTCGAACAGCCTTATTTTATTGCATTTTTTATCGAAATATGTTTGTAAGAAAAAAATCAACACGCAGTAAGTGCGTTTTGGTAGCAAATTTTCATGAAATGCTTTAAATTTCAATAGCCCAATTTGCTATTAACCTAAGGTTTAAACGAAAGTTTAAAGTTTAATGTCGGAAAATTTTTGTACATTTTGAAACAATAAGTTATTTTGATAAAATATGGCACATTGTTTCTAATATATAGGTTATACCGGTAATCAAATTGATGACTGCTTGCATTAAAAAGACATATTTGATATTTAAAGCATTTTAATAAAAATTCAGTGCAATAACGCCCTTGCTGCGTCCAGACTTTGTTTTATTTATTTTTTGATAAGCAGCAAAATATTGAGTTCCTTTTCGTATCAAATTGCTCTTACTTGATTCCGTTAAATTATTTACCGTACTTTCAGTTAATCAAAAGTGTACCCTTGGTTTCGAGCTTAGCCACCAATCGTTGAACTGTCGATTTATTTGGTATTGGTCTATCTGGATATTGAACACTGAATAAATCACATACATTTTGCAAACTATTATCTGAATGGTATAATTTTATAATTTGAACTTTCTCCCCGATTCGTTGTAAGAAGGTTTGTGATATTAACAACAAATCATGAAAATTGCAAATCTTCTGATTTGACATTCGAAGCTTTCCCTGCCTAGATTACTAGATTTTCGGAATGGAACCTCTGTTTGCGTTTACATGAATCAAATAAAATAGTGCAGTAGACTCATATAGTGACGCTTCTTAAAAAAGTGCAATACAATTTTGCTTTCAAATGACCAGGGAAGCCAATATTTGAGCATTTAAAAATTTAGATGCAAATCCCTATGTTGTGTCGTCAGTTGAAGAACCCTGGTCTCGGATATGGTTTTTAGCGGCTCTAATTCGCGCTCATTTAAAAAAGAATTTCGAAGATTGTAAAGGCGTTAGCTCTCTATTAGCGACATTTTCTTTATGAATATTCACTAAAACCGGAAACATAAAGATAGAGGAACCTCGTGGAATTACAATATTTAATAAAGTTTAATAGCAATGTCGGTAAGTTATTACGTATAAATTTAACAGCTAATTACGTACTCGAGAGAACGTCAAAAACATTTCCTGGAATCTAGCTATTCAGCCCAGAGTCAGCTACCGGAATGAACCTGCCATAATTGGAAATGGAATGGAATAAGCATCAGGAATAACTGAAAAGCTGTATTTCAACATTTCCTAGCTCAGTCAATAGTGCAATTACTGTTTATTCCAGAAAATGATCTGTAGGGATTTATTCCTTGCGCCAGTTCAAATAACGTTCCGGTTTATATGTCTGGTTGTCCTCTTCTCTAATATAAAATCTCTATTTCAGTGCCTCTACTTGTATAGGGTATAGAGAATCGCATCTCTACCATAGAATGGAATTCTTTTTAGATGCAGCTTTATGCGATGTTATGAAATACCTTCCGAATCACTTTTATCTTATACGCTCTTTTACTGGAAAATGCAGATATGGAAACAAGGGAAAATACACTTCCTAGTTCCTCGGTTTATATGCAGTGCCCTAAAAGATGATAATTTAGCTAATGCTTTTTAGAGGTTTAAAAACCCGCCAGTCAGAGTTGATCACTTTTAATGAAATGTATACTTAATAATATGTGCTTAGTCAAACTTAAAGAATGATTACATTTTCAAACTAAAATATAAAAAAACAACAGAATTTAATAATGATTGGGTCCGCCTCGGTTTCTTATGCATTCTACCACTCTTCGAGGCGTGCTTGAAATTAAATGATTTATGGTATCCTGAGGAATGTCATCGCAGGCTTCTTGAATTCAGTGACGAAGGCGAACTAGGTATTTGGTGGTTGGGTTATATCCCACACATGTTCCCACACATGTTCGATTGGTGGCAAGTCTGGGGAGCGAGAAGGCGACGGAAGCAGGGTCACCTTATATTCTTGTAGTAACTTATGGTGTATGAGGACATGCGTTTTCTTGTTAGAAAATGGGTTGAATTACCCCTCGTAGGTATGGCAGTACAATCTCGTATGTAATCATTTGCATTAAAAATTCTATCAATAAAACCCAGAGGTGATCTTCTACCGTATGCTATCACACCCCACACCATCACCCCCCGTGTAAGGGCCTTATGCCTTTCCACATCAAATTCTAAACTTCTGCGTTATCCAGGTAATCGTCTTACGCTTTTACGACCATCGTGGACCCAAAGGCAGAATCCGGACTCGTCACTCGTCTGAGAACACAACACGATTGTATTCACCATCCCAATTTGATCTACCGTTACACCACTCAAATCAAGCAACACGATATCAAGGTGTCAGTGAGAGACATAAAAATGGTCTATACGAACGAAGCCCAAAAGCGCGTATTGTGCGATATATCGTTTCCATATAGGCTTGTTGCTGTAAAACTCCCAACCAAGCACTTCCAATCGACGTTTCGTGGAAACTGTCTTATAAAGCCGCAATCCTCAAATGACGATTTTCCCGTTATGAAATTGCTCGTACGGATCCATGACGGGGGTTATGGATTCCATCTTTATACTACCTGGACCAACACTGTATCACTGTTGACAGACTGCGTCCTATGCGGTCAGAAATTGGTCTGATTGAAAAACGCATACCAACGATCCGCCCCCTTTCTAATTCACTTAAATGTCATCAGTGTCATAAAATTATAAATCGGACCAGTTTTTCCTGGAAAATTTTGGGTTTTCTTTGGGAAAATTTTTGTATCTCCGAACACAACAAAGCTATGGCGACCAAATTCGGTACTTAGGTTTACACTATTAAAGTTACCCCACATACTAAAATTCAGATATTTAAGTTGAAAGGAAAAAACATTATAGGCATTTAAAAAAAATTGGCGGCCACCACAGAAATGCGCAAAACCAAAAAATGTTGTGTGGATAATAAAACATATTCTATATTACAGTCAAATATTAAGTTTTGTTGAAGCAAAAAGGTCCAGAAATAACAGACACATTGCTTTGAAAATTTTATAGTTTTTCTTCTTAAAATGTCAAAGCCGCGATTCGAAACGCCAATATTTGCAATTTTTAGACGGAGAACCTGAAATAAATGCGAATTATGTAGAATAAATATCATAGTGAATGTGTTTTACAATGCCTTAAGTTGCAGCTTTAACCATCATTGGCTTTCATTTTACCAAAATATTTACAGAAAATTCATTTTAAATAGACCCCTTCTCTGGTGATTTGGCAATAGTTTCAGTTACAGAGTTTGTAGTTTAATAGTCTATACTCTTTCACGAATTTTCGTAGAAAAAGGTCGTTGTTGAGAAGACCGAGACCTTAGAATTTTCAAAATATTTCTTTAAAGGAGTGCGAACTAGACTCCTCGGGGTTAATTTCAGTTTTTATATGTTTATGTACGTACAGGGTGGTGCATTTTTACTGTAAAGCTCAATATATACATTATTACACAAGATACGTGGAAATATTATGATAGTTATTTATAGGGTGTTTTCAGCTGCATCTTATAAAAATAAGTTTGACAATCACAGGATGGCCCATAAGTCGTTGGTGATACCTAAATTTTTTTGTTTTCGAACATATATATATATATATATATATATATATATATATATATATATATATATATATATATATATATATATATATATATATATATATATATATATGTATATATATATATATATATACTTTTATACGAACTTATATTATTGCATTTTTGCATTTTTTATCGAAATGATGCATGTTTGTAAGAAAATAAATCGAGACGAGGTAAGTGCATTTTGGTAGCGAATTTTCATTTAATGCTTCAAAATTCAATAACGCAATTTGCTATTAACCTAAGGTTCGTCAGCTAGGAAACGAGTTTTCTCGCAAACATTTTAAGTTTATTTTCGGAAAATGTACATTTTCAAACAAGTTGTATACGTTACTTATAGGGTATTTTGAGCTGCATCTTATAAAATTATGTTGACAATCACAGGATAACCCCTATGTCGTTTTCTTTCTTTCTTTTTTTTTTTTTTTTGAAACACCCCTTTTATTGTAGCATTATGGTTTTTCCCATCTCATTTTAATGCATGCTTTTAAGGAGAAAAATTGATATTGCCCATCTTTTTCAAGTTATTTCAATCGTTTTTAAACTTTTTACATTTTAGAGCATATCAAAAATTGTGATAGGGCGTTTTTACTAATGAAAATCGAAGTCCCTTGAAATTGACGCATTTAGGGAGGTTTTTATTTATATTATAGATCTAAAACTTGCTGACAGTATCACAAAACATCAAAGTATCTACGCTAAAGGCAATTTTTCCGAAGATATATACAGGATGTTCGTAAATTGACCTTGAATTTGGTAGTAGAAAATCACGAAAATATCGCAATTCTCAAACGAAACAGCCTGTATTTATAACATTATTTGAAGGTAAAATGTCTGTTGCACTGTATTTAAATTCAAAATTTCTGAAGCTTTCAATAATTCGTTTACCTGCAGTTGGTGTTTTTTTCGGTTTTTGTGAATATCGGTTCGCAAATATTTCACAGGTCCTTGAAATAACTTTATTACATTGCGCTAAAATGACAAATGGATTTAAATAAGTGTCATATTTTAATTTAAACCTCCTGGCATGATTGTTTGGAGCAACTGAAAGGCAAGTGACATTAATTTACCACCTCCCTGACAGTTGTATTGTAATAGAAAAATAGAAAGTTGCTAATGTTACGAAAGGTAACGTGTTCTTTTTGAATAAACATCCTCATACAAAATTTTCCTGCTTTTTAATGCGGAAAAAGCTAAAATAATGAGAATAGGGGCAATCCATTTGAAAAACTCAACTTTCAGTGTTTTTTTCATCTTAGTTTTGGTACTTCTTTTTCGACACTATTTATCAATAAATTCAATAATTTCATTCAAAGACCGTTAGACTACATCTTCATCTACAAGGAAAGCAATCCAAAGTTAATAATTATGTCCCCTGTGTGTGAGAGAAAAAGATCAATATCTTCCAGTCGGCAAACGTCAATTTTGACATTAAAGTTCGCATACCTCAAGAAGACTTAGGTATATGACATTATTCACAAAAAGTATTCAGAATCTTACGCAGAATCTTAAAATGGCATACTGGGTGTCCAGTTTGAAACAAGGAAGTAGATATCTACTTCCGGTACTACCAGAAACACCACTAGTCTGAAAATATTTTAGCCAAGTGTCCCCCAATTGCATTAGTCCAGTAGCAAATTTTGAGTTATTTCCTGATGATGGTTTTCCCATAATCAATTGATGCAGTTCCTAGTGGTTCACCTGTATATATATATATATATATATATATATATATATATATATATATATATATATATATATATATATATATATATATATATATATATATATGTTGTATTGATATTTAGCAATATCAAACTAAATTTATCAGCCACTTACAAAATACTTACTTAAGGTGCCGGTGTTTTCATATATCCAAGGAAGCCAAACTGTAGTACAGTTTTGCATCATTTGTCAAATAGGCATGTCCGAATAAGGATCTGCATTATTAACAGCATGTCAATCTAAAATTACTAAATTCTAAAATTAATAAATAAAATAAGATATAAATTCAAGAAGATAATCCTCAAGTAGTAAACTGGGCAAATAATTCGTAGATTAACCATAAGCACAGTTAAAATGTACTGAAACAGATAAACACTCCAATCTGATCAAATTTGAAAGACTTTGGATTAAGCTACAACGGGACATTTAACATTTAGTGAAATGTAGCGTGAAATCAAGACAAACTGATAAACAAAGAGGTGGAAATTGGTTATAAATAATAGTTAATATATTTTGTTACAAATAAGGTTTGAAAAGTGTTTTTGTTGGTTATATGAATATTTATAGAAATATCAAAGTTTATCCTAACCTGTTAAAATGTTAATAATATCCAAACGCCCCTATTTAAAGTTGAAAATTAGTTACATATATAATATTAAGTATATTAAGATGTTTTTGTTGATGTTTGTGAAGTAAGATTAAAAGAGATGTCATTTAAAGAAAAAGTGGGGATCAGTGAATTTGACATTGACATTGAATGCAAATCTATTCTGAAGTTCGACGTGTACATAGACAAAACCAACATGCTTATGATCAGGACAAATGACAGACAACAAATATAAATAGTTTGCTTTGGTTTCAATATTCTGAAATGACAGAAATAATAATTAAATCGCTCTCTTCAAATTGGGTCGTCGTAAGAAGAGGATGTTAGAGCAGTTCAGCAAAGAAATTAAATGAAAATAAGTATTTTCATCGACAGAGTATAGTTTTAAATGTGTGGAAAGTATAAAGTAATAAATAGTGTATCTTTTGAGTAGAAAGGTAGTTTAAAAATCAGTGCTACAAGAAGAATATAAAATATCCAAATAATTGTCGACGCAAAGGACGCCGAATTTTCAAATCAGAAGCTTACAAGATGGCTGCATAGCATCCAGCCATTTCAACCACAGAATCAGCGGTTGTCAAGCAAAGGATTTAGAAGTTTTAAGGTACAGAATTCTACATTACCTAGACAGGCCTGTAATGTCATTTCATTTCAATTCTTGAAAGAGCAAATCGAAATAATAAATTCAAACACAGAATATGTGAATGATAATTGGTACCAATAATGTATATTAACCTTTAATTTAGATAATAATATAAATAAGACATTCGTTCATATTTTTTAATTCATCAGTTTTGAAAAAGCGCATACAAATTTTCCTATGATAAAAAAAAATATATAAATAAAAGAACTCTAGTAACTTTTGTAATTTACTGAATAGTAGGGGTGTTATATTTTTTTCATATCATTTGTTAAAATTTTATCCATACAAATTTTTTAAGCATTAAATCAAGATACATAGAATTGAAAGCAGTGTTATTATTTGAGGAAGTTTAAAAAATATATTTGGTTAAATTATATACAAGAAAATAAATTCACTACATACCCTAGAGGTATGGAGTCAATAACTGGGCAGATTTAAAAACCATAAGGTTATCAATATAATTAGCACCCCATATAAATAAGCATATATATATATATATATATATATATATATATATATATATATATATATATATATATATATATATATATATATATATATATATATATATATATATATATATATAAAAGAATTCAGAACTAACCCCAGAAATTAGTCCTAGTGACTCCAATTAGCAGACATTCAAAACAAAGTCGTTACCTTTGTAAAATCGATTTTTAATAAAAATTCTCTAAAAATGTGTGTTGAGACAAATGTGTTCATAAAATGTTTCGTTGGTATTTCGGATTCATAGGTACTTAATTAAATATCAGGACATGGCGTAAAGATTCCTCAGTTAACCCAAATCAATCCTGCAGTGTCTCTCTTGGTCCGGTGGTCTGCAGAAAGGAGGAGCATCAGGGCACCAATAAATGAGTGTGATGACAGTAATAAATTAACAGGTGGTGCAGCAAATTGCTTCCATTAACGGGCCGATGAGACGGTAGATGGGAAACGGATGGTCAATCTAGACCCCAATCAGGAGCTCATCATCTAGTGGCTACTGTATTTACACACCACTACACGCTGCATGAGAGAGTTACATGAGTCACTCCACGAAGACCTAAAGAGTCATTTCCTTTTTAATTCCGTTCTAATATCTTGATGTCTATGTTAGCGAATTTCAGTAAAAAGAAATTCACTGTAGATCTAACTTTTGTAAAGAGAAATTCACTAGATCACAGTATTAACACTTGATTTTTTTCGCAAGGTACGGCATTGATCCTACAAGTAAGATGCAAGCTTTGCCTATGAAGATATTGAAAATGTTCTAAAATATTGTTATAAATCAAGTGTCACCCTACGAGCAATTCCACAAACAGCTACAAACCTTGTCGTTTGTTTTTCTAGGGAACACCCTTTCAATTTTAAATTAATTAACAGTTAATTACCTATTGGTTATAACAAGAACTGTGTGACGTTTATTTCTGAAGAAAGTACGTTGCAGAGCAACTTAACCAGAGAATACATGAAAAAGAACATACAGGGTGTGGCGATTAAAACTTCTCACCTCGAAAATATCTGAATTTAAAAAAGTTTGGACGCAGCAAGTGCGTTATGGTAGCGAATTTTCGTTTGGAAATCGCACATTTTGACGTTTCAAATCGCGACTGATGTATTAAGAAGAAAAATTTTTAAAATCTTTAAAATCTTTTTTCTGTACTTCTTGGCCTTTTGGGATCAAGAAAAATTAACGCTTGTATGTAATATTCAATTGGTTTTGTTAACCAAACAAAATATTTGGTTGTTGTGCTTTCCTCAAAGGACCAGTGGCACCCAATTTTTTAAAAATGCCTATTACTTAGTGAATTTTTA
This sequence comes from Tillus elongatus, assembly GCA_964006375.1. Lineage (NCBI taxonomy): Eukaryota > Metazoa > Arthropoda > Insecta > Coleoptera > Cleridae > Tillus > Tillus elongatus. The sequence goes on from OZ023262.1 coordinate 51,644,267, forward strand.
TTTTAAAATAATTCACCAATAGAGAGGTTTAGATAGTGAGACCTTGCAAAAAGAAATTAAAATGAGCGCGAATTTGAACCACTAGAACCCATATCCGGGGCCAGTTTCAATTTTTATATGTATATATATATATATATATATATATATATATATATATATATATATATATATATATATATATATATATCCAACCGATAACTCAAAAATAATTAACCGAAACTCGGCCAGTACCTTTCTTTTATTAATGGCTTGAATGAGTTCGTTAGCCAGTAAAATCGGACAAGGTTTTCCGGGAAACTTTTGAGTTTTCTTTCGAATTTTTTTCTACCCGAAGATTACAAAGCTATTTTAATAAAATCCGGGTATATATTTCCTTGGGAAAGAACTTCCTACAAAATTCAACATTCTAAGTTTATAGAAAATTGAGTTATTGAAATTTAAAGCATTTAATGAAAATTCACTACCATAACGCACTTGCTGCGCCCAGAACTTTTTTTTTCAAATAGATATCTAAATTTTGGCATGTAGTGTAAATTTGATAGTAAAAACGTGTATGCCAAATTTTTTTGTCATAGCTTTGTTATTTTCGGAGATACAAACCCAGAATTTTCCCGGAAAAGCTAGCCCCATTTTACTGGCTAACAAACTTATCCAAGCCACTTACAAAAGGAAGGTACCTACCAAATGTCATCAAAATCGGCCTATTATTTTTTGAGTTACCGGTACGATATATAAACACAGATCTCCTCGTTAGCGAATTTTTCGTTTTATGATAATGCAGCTGGTGCAGTGCTGTTTCTGTTGAGACTCCTGCTTTGTATGCACGTTGTCCGCAGTGCAGGGGATATGCTTTCAGCACACGGCCCCTAGTGTGCCGGTCGAGCAGTTTTTCCATTGTTTTAGCAAGAAGGACATGAGACTCATTGGCCTCAGGGACTTTGCCTGGTCTGTTGGACGCCCAGGTTTGGGAATGATACAACCTTGGCCAGTCTCCATGCCCTCGGATTATACTCCAGAGCTGGCCCTCATTATTCCATCGAATCCCGGGGATTTGAATGGCTTAAAGCTGTTAGTGGCCCATCTAATTTTGCTCCAGTTAACCACCTCTTTAGCGACTGTCTAGTCTACTCTAGATGCCCGCCTGTACGATGCCTCTATTTCTGAGTGTTTCCAGTTCGGACGTGATTGGTTTATTATGTTGCATCCGGGGAAGTGCGTCCGTAGTAGGACTTCAATAGTTTCCTCCACCGAGCTTGTAAAGACTCCCGTCGATGTTTAGGGTAGCCTATATGGGTCTGAGTGCTCTTGGATAGGATCTTGTGTAGTCGATCACTCTCGGATGTGCTCTCCACTTCCTCGCAGTGCCTCCTCCACGACTCCTTCCTGGCGTCTCTCAGTCTTTTGTCGTAGCTTGTTAGGTCATGTCAGTTGAACAGCTTACGAACCTGCGTCCTCCTTTGCCGGAGGTCCTCGTTTCACCACGGACCTTCCTGGTGGACGCTCTCATTTTCAGTAGGCAGTTGGCGTTATAGGCCGAGGTTATCGCGTCTCGCACTTGGGCTGCCGCAATCTCGAGGTCTATTGAATTGTCTATGGTACTCTTCACCCCCCGCAGTTCCCCTGTTAGGTATCCCCTGTAAGCTGCTCAGTCCGCCTTGCGAGGGTCCTGGTACCATACCGTTTGTCTTTGGACTTTGGCGATTTCGAACCGGATGTATCTGTGGTCTGAGCTACTCACTTCCCCAGACACAGCCCAGTTCTTAACAAAGTCACTCAGAAACTGGATGGAAAACTATTAGATCTAAGACTCCCTCACGCCGTGTTGTGACGAAGGTCGGTTTATTACCTCTATTTAATATGTCTAAATTAAATTTCATAAAGATTTGTATAAAAGTGACTCACCTCTAGAGTTTGTGTCTGAGCTTCCCCACAAGTCATGGTGCGCGTTCGCATCCATGCCGACGATGGTCTGCCATCCACCTGCTCTTCCTTGGGTGGAGGAGGGTCCGTGCTGTCCCCTGGTAGATAGGCCGATCCGTTAGTAATGTAATTGTAACGGTTACTTTGTTTACAAATATCTGTTAACGCTGAATCAACGACATCTTCCAATGACCGTTAATATATTTTTCCTAGGAGATGCGGATTGGGCGAAGAGGAACAATGAAATGGCCCGCAAGGTCGCATATTTAAATACTTTAGACTTTTTTTGTGGAGTAACCTGAAAAATAAAATTCACACTACACTGCGTAGATGATTTACGCCAACGCGGCATCGCCAAATGTTAACAAATTTTACCATAAATGTTTCGTAACGTTCTAAACCGCTTTGAGTAAAACTTGAATTATTTTACGGAAGCTGGAGGTCAACTTTTAGAACATTTAATACATTAGAACACTGTTAAAATGTAATAAAAGATAATGCAAGGAAATTGTTTGTTTTGGCTGGCACACAACACGTTGAATTTTTTTTAAATCAAAAAGTAGCGAACCGATTTTCAAAAATTGGTACCTTTAAAGAAAGAATTTGATTAGATTCAAAAGTAAGTGTCACTCAATACCTCTTTCCAGTTTCAGGGATGAAATTGACCCCTGCAAGTGGGAACAACTGACGGGTTGAAAATATCGGCAAAACGTGTCCCCCTCAAAGAAAAATTTACGTGTGCCAGCGATTTTTTTAAATACTGGGCAATATGAAATTTCGAGTCTGTTTCGTGTTCGCTGCGCCGCTTTGTATATATTAGGGCATCAAAAAATCATTAGAGGACGTCGCGATCAAAACTGACCTGGACAGTTGGATCCCATGTACTAAGACGTTAAGAACCTCCGTTTAAGATCTACTAATCTCTGATTATTTTCAATTTCTAACTGGTTAAATTGTTCATATATTATCAATAAAAAATTATTTAGGTTTAAGGTGAGTCATATGTTAGCGATATGTCAGTTTAAACGACAAAAAACATAAACACCTCCGTTAAAGGAAAACATTTTTATTTCCTCTGATAACAGCACATGGGAAAACATTTTTATTAGCATACCATGAAGGTGAACGCAAACATTTGAATTTCAATTTCATTAGCGACATAAAATATGACAGGAATAATATAACAACCTGGCCGTAAACAGGGGGTGACTGTACTTTAGCCGCGCGAACGGGGTAAACAAAGAGACCGAGTTTACTGCACCCAGCTTACCTGAGAGCGAAAGTAAACAGCAGATAATCACAAGTATATTCAAAATACGCACAAACACATGTATATATATATATATATATATATATATATATATATATATATATATATATATATATATATATATATATATATATATATAGTTTTGAAACAGGGTGTAACATGCACAGCAGCCCAGGTATATTAAATTAGATAATAAAACAAAGCTAAGATCATGGAGAAAATAAAGAATTTCTAAGTACATATTCAAAGAAGGTTTAATAAATATTAATATTTCGGGGCGCAGCAAGTGCGTTATGGAAGCGAATTTTCATTAGATGCTTCAGATTTGTATAACTCAATTTTCTATAAACCTAGAAAGTTGAATTTTGACGAAATTTCATCAAAATAACTTTGCTCTTTTTTGAGATACAATTTTTTTTCGGAAAAATCTTTTTTTTTAAGAAAAACTCGTGCGAGAAGGCTAGCTAACTAACTTATCCAAGCTATTATTAAAAGAAAGATTCCTGGCGAGTTTCATCAAAATCCGTAATCACTTTTTGAGTCATATGAAGTCTCATTCCAGTTCCTCTGATACTTGCATAAATATATCTTTTTTAAAAATCTTCTTATATATTTTTGGGGAAAAAGAATGTCCGTTATGGCTGATATACGAACTCGTCTTCGGTGTTAATACAATAAAGATATGTGCCAAGTTTCGTTCAAATCAGATAAGTATTTTTTGAGTTGCGCTCAGATACGTACATATATATATATATATATATATATATATATATATATATATATATATATATATATATATATATATATATATATATATTTAATACAAATACTCAACGGAAATTATCCCAAATTAAGAGTATGAATACAATATAAAATACATAGCATACACTAGAAAAATTAACATCGTAAAAGTACTACTAATTACCAGGCAGCGATGCAACGTGTCTTAGCTCAGACTCACCACAACACAATATGTCTATTGACTGATGCACGCTGTTATAAATGGTGCACGATCTATAAATCGGTGAGTTAAGCCTAAGATTGGTCCTAGGTGGCGGTAGATAAAAGAAATCGTGTCTTCTAGAGTTGACTCTAGGGGTGTGAAAAAGCAGAGTGCGCAAAAGTTCAGGACAGACGATCCTACTGTGCAGTAAATTATATATCAGGGAGAGAGCAGAATAAATACGCCTAGCCTGCAGAGATTCCAATGAGAACCTCGACAGTAAATCGGCCTGTGGTGTACCAGCAGCGGAATACATCCGACCGCTCTGTATGCAAGGAACTTTACAAATCTCCTTTGGACACTCTCAAGAGCCCCTATATGGACGTCATACAGAGGAGACCACACCACACAGGCATATTCCAGATGCGGCCGCACATAGGCACCGAACAGGAGCCTCAAAGTGTCCGCATTATGAAAGAAACCGGAATTACGAATAAGAAATCCAAGTGTCCTCGATGCCCTAGCAATAGCATGTTCATAGTTCGCCACGAACGAGAGTTTCGAGTCAAAGACAACACCCAAGTTTTTAAAGGTTACAGGTCTTAGAAGAGGCTGTCCACCTATGGAGAATGGGATTTCGATTACACGGCGGTTGAGCGTATAAGACTTTACAATACATTTTTTAATATTCAGTGGGAGGTTGTTAATGGAGCACGAGTGTTGAACTCTGCGCAAACAGCCCTCAAGCACCAAACAATCGCAGAGACCAGCAACGGATGAGAAGATTTTTACATCATCCGCATACAGAAGATGGGGTAAGTCGATAACATCCGAAATATCATTAATGAATAGATTGAACAGCAAGGGTCCCAGAACAGATCCCTGAGGAACACCTGTTCAGCCAAGACCCCCACGGACTGACACCTATGATAGTGGACAACACTAACTCGATCACGAAGATATGATTCCATAAACTTCAGCAAGTTCGGTGAGAAATTCATGTTATCCAGTTTCCTCAAAAGAATATCGTGATTTAATATATCAAAGGCCCTGGAGAGGTCCAGGTAGATAACATCCGTCTGCGACCCGTTGTCCATGGCAGCAGATATATATTCAGTTATGCTGATTAAGTTAGTGGTCGTGGAGCGGCCCCTCACGAATCCATGCTGAGCGCTGCTAATCACATTTTTTACCGCAAACGAAATTATCTCATGCAGGATAATCTCAAGCACTTTCGCAAAGTTGTCCATTATAGCAATTTGTCTATGTCTATGGTTCTCAATCAACGTAGAATCACCTCCTTTTGCAACAGGTATTGACTTCGCCTCCTTCCAGGTGCTATGAAATACAGAAGACCCCAGCGATATATTGAATAGTATAGTCATGGTTGAACAAGTATGTGAGCACAATCCCTGACTAGAAAAGTTGGAATTTCGTCAGGGCCCGATGTGTGCTTCGGTTTGATCTTAAGCAACGCGCTTAAGACCTGTTCTTCCGAAACTCGTTTGATATCCAAGGCAGTCCCACCACTGTAACAGGGAGCGCAGACCACTAAAACGCCGCTAGACGCATCCGAGCATGAGCCCTGAAAAAACTCAGCAAAGGCATTCACTGCATCTGCATCTCTCGCAACAACCTCCCCCTATACGAGAGCGTAGACGGACCAGATTGACCTTTGAGGTTGGCATACCTCCAGAAGCTAGCCAGATCAACGCGGATATTTCTGTCCACCATCTCCTCATAAAGCGACTGTTTAGTTGCAAACAAGACCCTGACACGTCTTCTAAGTCCCCTGAATATCTCATAGTCCGCAAGATGATTTGAACGCTTAAATCATTTCCAGGCCTGAAATTTTCTTCTTGTGTAACTAATGAGTTGAGAGTCAAACCAGGGTGGATAGCGGCGGCGCACTCCTGAACATGCCATGGGTACGTAGAGTTCAATGATTGAGTACAACAAAGCATAGGACCTGTGTCAGGCTTCGTCCACATTTGATAACTGGGCAAGTGAAGTCCAGTCAACTGAAGAGAGGTGGTTATATAAACCAGTAAAATTGGCTTTGCGAAAGGAGTATCGAAAGGATGTAGGTATGTTCACAGTGTGTTTGTTCATCGGACGTTCAATTGTGAGTGTTATCTCAAGCGCGGGATGATGACCATCCCCAATGAAATGAAAAGATACAGAGAGTCATGGTTGCGACGACAAGGCAAGGTCGCTTGTAGATTGAGATTATTCATAATGAATATTCACTAGTAAATTCGGCACACACAACTGTAGTGTATATAATACCCAGGAAAGGTTCACAAAATGAAAGAGGATTAATACATCCCCACTTACATTCCAATACGGACCTTTTTGTTCTCCCCAATAAGGGTAGGCCTATAGAATAGAGCTCAATGTGCCAATGCCGAGTCAGCTTTCCAGTAATCTCACTTCACTTGCGGAATACAATAAATAGAGTGATGTTCTGGAAGACGGAAACGACTGCGGATGTTTGGAGAAATATAAAATATAATGGGATGCCTAGATTTCATCCTCAACGAACAACGACATAATTGAAATTTGCTTGGGAGCCTTTTTTGTATGCTTGTCCTCACTTGCAACGAGATAAGAAGCTTTAAAAGGGGAAGGGACAAATGCGTAGCAAGGAACTAAGCTCGAAGAACATTATTTTCAACTAAGTTGTTACTACGTAAGAAAGTTTCTGTCAAAGATAAATGGAACTAAGATTGTTTGAGTTTTACACTGAGCTTACACTAGATAACACCCTTTTTGTGGTGGAGCTCTATCTGTGACTTTTTAAAAATAAGTCTGGACGCAGCAAGTGCGTTATGGTAGCGATTTTTTTTAAAAATATTTTTAATAGCAAATGTCTTTCTTGATGAAAGCAGGCATCAAACTTGGTTGCCTCTATAGTAGAAACAATGTACCATATTTCGTCGAAATAACTTTATTGTTTGAAAATATATAAACATTTTTCAAAAGTCTGGATGCAGCAAGTGTGTTATGGAAATGAATTTCCATAAAAATGCTTTTAATAGCAAATGCGAGCAGCCATTAATTGATTACCGGTATACCCTATGTAGTAGAAACAAATGTACTAAATTTTATCAAAATTACTTATGGTTTGAAAATATACAAAAATTTTCCGAAAATAAACTTAAAAGCTTACGTTAATAGCAAATTGAGTTATTGAAATTTTTGAAATTTGAAGGATTTAATGAAAATTCGGTAAATTTGCAGATTAGCTCCCGAACGCTTTTCAAAAAACTGTTTTCAGAAACCTGCCTAGAATGCCCCCCCCCCTGGATCCAAAAACCCCAAGAAAAATGTCTTGTTTACACCCCCCAAGGAAGTTACGGGACTGGGAGTGAATAGGGGTGCTGGGCGGGGTAGGCAGGGTTTAAGCGGGATATGGCTTCAAGATGTGAAAAAGATAGCTTTCAAGCCCTTTTTATTCGAATTTTCTGCTCATATTTCCTTTTTACTACCTACCCCACCCAGCACCCCTACTCACTCCTAGTCCCCTAACTTCCTTGAGGGCTGTGAACAAGAAATTTTTCTTGGGGTTTATGGACCCAGGGGGGGGGACTAGGCAGGTTTTTGAAAACAGTTTTTTGAAAAGCGTTCGGGAGCTAAACTGCAAATTTACCGAAAATTAGCTACCAAAACGCACTTACTGCGTCTAGATTTTTTTCTTACAAACGCATCATATTTCGATAAAAAATGCAAAACGCATTAACGAATTTGTTCTACGAAAATTAGCTAAAAAAAATTATACACCCCTACTCACTCCTGGTCCCGTAACTTCCTTGGAGGGTGTGAACAAGAATTTTTTCTTGGGGTTTGTGGATCCAGGGGGGGGGGTGGCCTAGGCAGGTTTCTGAAAACAGTTTTTTGAAAAGCGTTCGGGAGCTAAACTGCAAGTTTACCGAAAATTCGTTACCAAAACGCACTTACTGCGTCTAGATTTTTTTCTTACAAATGCATCATATTTCGATAAAAAAATGCAAAAACGCATTAACGAATTTGTTCTACGAAAATTAGATTAAAAAAATTATACACGCCTACTCACTCCTGGTCCGTAACTTCCTTGGGGGGTGTGAACAAGAAATTTTTCCTGGGGTTTGTGGATCCAGGGGGGGGGGGTTAGGCAGGTTTCTCAAACAGTTTTTTGAAAAGAGTTTAGGAGCTAAACTGCAAATTTACCGAAAATTCGCTACCAAAACGCACTTACTGCGTCCAGATTTTTTTCTTACAAACGCATCACATTTCAATTTTCAACAAAAGTTCCTTAACCCTAGCGCCGCCACTGATTTATGGCCCTCTGTTTGCGCTCTGTCTTTGATACACATAAATATTTCATTGTGCCAAATGATCCTCCAAAACGTGTCGATTTCTAGGAGATGATCTTCATGCGTAAACAAGAAGCTCCAAATTTTCTAAAGAAAATTATTTGGACCGACGAAAGTGAATTTGCCAGCGAAGGCATATATAATCAGAGGAATTAACATTACTGGGCCGCAGAAAATCCGCACTTTGTTGGAGAAATATGGTTTTAACACAAACGTGACTTCAATGTCTTCTGTTTGATGATGAACACCAAATAAGATCCCGCTCTTACGAAGAGAATATAAATTCAGGTAAATATCTTGGAATATTATGCACCACAGTATCTGACTTCCTCGACGACTTCTGAAACTGCGAGATTATTGGTATAGGTTAGATGGTTCACCAGCCCACTGCACAAATCAAATTACAAATGAACTTTCGCTCCTGTGAGATGGAAGCAGCAAATACATCATGTTCTGACACAAGTCCTACATTGTCTGAGAGTTGGAGGAGGACGCTTTAAGAAATTTTATTATTGACCTTTACTTTTGTGTTTATTTTTTTTTGTTTCATTTGAGAATATAGATTGGATAATTCTGCAGTTTATGGGATTTTTTATTTTTTTTTTAGAATGATGCTTAGCACGACGTATAATAGGCAAAAAGAAAAAAATTGTGTTGAAACACCCCCCCCCCTAAAAGTTACGGGCCCAGAATGGCCAGGGGTACTGGGGGATCGAAAGAGGGAAATAAAGAATGAATATCGCTCAAAAACAGCTTACTTCGACTTCTATAAGCAGCCTTTTTCCATTTTGCATCACCTTTTTCTCTGAATAATGTTCTCTCCCTTCCAGCACTTTTATTTACTCCAGGTACCCCAGCTTGTTCGGGGGTTGAAGGGACAACATTTTTCTGGTCATGTATTGGCAAAACACTCTACCAAGCAGGCCTGAACGACCTGACCTGATCTGACCTTACCTGACTTGACCTGAATGGAGCTCACCTGACCTGACCTGACCCAACCCGACGTAATCCAGTCTGACCTGACCAAAAAACATTGGAGGCATCCGAAGAGAACAGAAAAGAATAAACGAATTTACACAACATAAACTTTGTATCATAGTGCATATAAGATGAAATTCATCGATCAGCAGTCGATTTATCTAAAACCAAAATGAAAACTAAAATTAAGATCATAACCACTTATGAACGTAACACAAATTTCCGATTTCTATCTATTTTGGTTCACTATATACTTCTAAATTGCCATCCAGTTTGGCCAATCCTGTATATATATATATATATATATATATATATATATATATATATATATATATATATATATATATATATATATATATATATATATATATATATATATATAGGGTGTCTTATCCCTGGAACACTCACGTATATCCCGGAATGAGTCCCCGTTTCTAGAGATATGAAAGGTTTTAGGTCGTGCGTGCTTTTAAGACTGAAACTATGCCGGTATTAACTATAACTATATTGTAGAACTCTATAAATATAACAATGGTGTAGTAATCAATAACAAGTAATAGACTATCGTCTTTAGCTACGTCGTCGTCGTCGTGGATGTATGGCCTTGCACACCGTCGTTGAGTACCTCGGCGTCTCTAGGTACTCTCTCGTCGTACTACTCGCGCACTATGTTCACTCAAGCTCTCTTCACACTCCGACCGTCTCGTACGAACTAGTCATGTGTAACACCGTGTTGAATGACACTTTGGTGCTGACACCTTTCTATGTGTCATGAGTGTTTTTTCCAACGTCCGTCATTGTAATGACACTGACACACTATTAACTCCCTTGTCCCTCGACACACGCGCGTCACTCCGTAGCGCCCGCACATCTATGCATATCGTTAGCGGCAGAACGTTTATGCACACAGTTGTTGAGATAAAACTAATTCCCACAACTCGGCTCTCCTGACCATCATCCGCCTCGGATGATGAACCATTGTCATCTGAACACATTTTACGCCATGACTTCATATATTCGGAACATGTAGAAGTGTAGGTTGGACCCTCGTGGAGACCTTCTTTCTTGACATCGTAGGTATCGTTGGTCTTGACCTTCACGACTCTGTATGGACCTATGAACTTCGACTTCAACTTCGCCCCTGGGCAGAACTGGGTTCTTCGAATGACGACTAGATCATTTAACCCATAAGCGGCAGGTTTTCTTCTTCTCAGGTTATACGTTCTCTTATTTTCTTCCTAGACTTTGAGCAGTTGCTCTTTTGCTAATCTTCTCAACTCTTCCCTATCATCTTGAAATTGGTTTTTCGCTTCTTCTTCGATGATTTTTCCTATCTTGATTTGAACTTTATCTTTCATCTTGACACCCATCAGCAATTCAAATGGCGTGGTTCCAATGCTTCTTTGGTAGGTGGAGTTTATAACTCTCTGGACACGATCTACGTAAAGGTACCATTTTGCTGGGTCTTCTAAGGATATCTTGGTTAGAACAGAAATAATAATAGAGTTAATTCGTTCTATCTGACCATTAGCTCTTGGTAGACCAGTAGTAATCTTATGATGCTTTACGTCATTCTCGTTACAGTAAGATTCGAATTCTTCAGAGGTAAAGGCTGTGCCTCTGTCGGAAATAATGTTAACAGGATTTCCGAAAGTCTTTCTTTGGATCTCGAGTTTGGCAATAACTTCTTTCGAGGAGGTGCTCTTCGTCGGATATAACCAAACAAACTTCATAAATGAGTCAATTATGCCAAGAATATATTTGTAATTCTTGTTCGTAGACTCTAGAGGACCGAGGTGATCAATATGGTATGTCTGTAAAGGAATGTCATCTTTCTTAAGTGGATGCAAAAATCCTTCCTGCTTTCCATGCTCCCTGTTAGATAAGATGCAAGGAATGCAATTTCTAATACACCTCTCGATCTTCTTCTTTACATTCGGCATGTAGTATTCTCTCTTTATTAAGTCTTCAGTTTTTCTGACTGCAAAGTGTCCTTCTTCGTGTGCTTCTTTAATTATCTCTTGTTGCATCTGCTTGGGAATTACAACTACTTCCCTTCCATCTTCAATTTTGTAAAGTAAGTCGTTTTTCAAGATGTAATCGTTATATGTCTTTTCTTTTAAAATTTCCTTGATTGCCTTGATTTCGCCGTCTTCTTCTTGACTGTTTCGTATAGCCTGGGGAATGCTAGTACAAACCAACATAACAGGGTTTCTACTTAGAGCGTCTACGTGTCTCATTCTGGTGCCTGATCGATGAACTACGGTACAATCGAAATCTTGAAGTAGTAAGGCCCATCTTGCAATCCTTGTTGATAAATCTCTCTTGCTCATAGTCTTCTCAAAGGCAGAGCAATCTGTCACAATGTTGAAGCGTGTTCCAAGTAAGTATACTCTAAACTTCTTGAGTGCTTCGACTATTGCTAAAACTTCTAACTCATAGCTGCAGTACTTTTTTTCGGCGTCCGATGTCTTCTTACTCATGTAGTAAATTGGATGCATCTGGTTATCTTCATAGGAACGTTGGAGAAGAACGGCTCCGTATCCTTCCATTGATGCGTCTGTATGCAATTCTGTCTCGGCATCTTGGCAGTAAATATTTAGCACTGGCTTCTTGGCTAATATCTGCTTGAGCTTCATAAATGCATCTTTTTCTTTGAACCCAAATTTAAAGGTACGATCCTTTTTCAAAAGATCGGTTAGCGGCGATGCTATCACTGAAAATCCTGGAATGAATTTTCTAAAATAGCTGGCAAGTCCCAAAAAACTTTGTACTTGCTTTGTCGTCCTTGGTTCTGGGAACTTGATTACAGCGTTGGTCTTTAGTTTTGAAGGGTAGAGCTTTGCTTCCTCTATTCTGTGACCTAAGAATTCGACAGTTCTTTTAATAAACTGACATTTTTTCTTATTAATCTCCAATCCATATTCTTCAGCGGTCTTGAAAACGATTTTTAATCTTTCCAATGCGTCTTCGTCATCCTTGGCTGGAATAATTAAATCGTCCATGTAGGGCAGTACAATTCCTTTGTTTACTAGATCTCTGAAAACTACGTCGATGTATCTCATAAATACGGATGGACTTATACAAAGACCAAAGGGAACTTTCAGGAATCGATATTGACCTTGGTGCGTCACAAATGCTGTATACTTTCGGCTTTGTTCTTCTACGGGAACGTGAAAGAAACCATTCTTAAGATCAATTGTGCTAAAAACACGATCTTTTTGCAGCTTGTCTAGCTGATCTTCTATAAGCGGCAGCGGAAATCGGTCTTTTATTATCTTTTGGTTAATTCTTCTATAATCAATGCAAACTCTTGGTGTCCCATCTTTTTTCTTGGTTACAACCACTTGGCTAGCATATTCAGAAGTGCAGGGTTCTACTACACCATCTCGAACCCATTGCTCAACTTGGTGATCAACAATCTCTCTTTCAAAAAATGGTAGTCTTCTAGGACTATTGTAGATCGGTTCTTCGTCTTTGACTAATATTTTCATCACAACGTTTGCAGTTTTGCATTTTCTTGGTCTATACATCTTCACAATATGTTCAACTTCTTTTCTTATACGCGTTGGTACTTCATTTCCAATATCAAGTTCATCAAGTACATCTACTTGCATTATTTCTTTAATGCCGTCGCCGTCGTCGATCTTCTTGATGGTCATCCCACTTGGATTAATCGTAAGTTCAACATGTTGGAGAAATTCATGACCTAGTATAGCAGGATTACTAGACATATATTCACCGTTGACAACATGCATCTTGGTATCAACCAGTACGTCATCTAAATCGATCTGACAGTTAAAATAGCCCAAAGGTTTCACTTTTGACTTACCGAAACCATTTAAAACTATTTTAGAATCATGCATGGTTGGTGATCCAATACGTCGGTATACTTCTGATCCTATAAGGTTAACTTGGCTTCCGGTATCTACCAGACAAATAATATTTTCATTATTGATCCGTATAATTCTGTGCATTTTGCTCATCGTGATTACTTCAACGTTTTGCACATTCGGCATGGTGGGGTTGGTTGGAGAAGCGCCATTCTTTCTGTTTTGAGTTTGACATTCAAAAGATTTATGTCCAAACTTATTACATCTGAAACACTTGGTGCCTAGATTTTTAGATCTGCACTCATTCGACTTATGGCCTTGGTTGCCACAATTAAAACAACGAATTTTTGTCATCTGCGTCGATTTGGCATTTGACATTTCTGTAAAACTGGAAGCTGTCGTTTTATTTTTCCCTGTGTTCGGCTTGTAAGATTCCTGTTTAGTTTTCATTTCAGCGTATATTCGCAATTTTTCCTTGAATTCTTTAAATGACTTGGCCCCATACAAAAATATTTTATTCGATGGTTCATCTGTTATACCATCTATGACATAATGCATTAATGCTTCATCTTCAACTCTGCCTCGATTAGCAATCTCCTTCATTATTAAGAAATACTCATGAATGCTTTCGTTTTTCATCAACTTTCTTTCAGATAGTGCTTTATGCAGTTGGGCACTATTTAATCTTGAAGAGTATTCGTCGATTAAAACTTCTTTCAAAGATTTCCAACATTTTATATTCTTTTCTCCTTGTATGAACAGCTTTGCGAGACCTGCCAATGATTTTTTTGCAAAAATAAACATATGCAGCTGATTCCATGAACATAGGTCAGCCATGTCTTCCATATCTTGAATCCATTTTTCTATTGGGTAGCCACTGCTTCCATCAAAGCGTTGAATCGAATCTTCTACGTCCCTAAAATTCATAGCAAAGAACGTTTTTCCATTCGATGAAGAGTTTGAATAAACAGAACAATTTTCTGAAAGATGATCTTCCTTCTCGGCTTCTTTCTCTTCTTTAGTCTCGTCGTCGTCACGCATAGACAGTTTTGTAATGTCTACTAGATTATCGCAAATGTTTTTTATTAACGCGTCTTTATCACAATTATAGTCCAAACACAAAATATTTGCAACCGACGTTAGGTCATTGTCCGAAAAATTAGCACTGACATAGGTGATTTTGTCTTTATATTCCTCAGAAAACACCCCGAAATCAAAACCGTTAAACTCGCGCAGTCTTAGTCTATTTTTTCTATCACCTTCGCTCTGAAAAATAAGTTTATGCAAGTTCTTTATAGCACTAGTATGAGCCGACTTTATATTGTTCAAAATAATGTCTATATCTCCTAACGTCTTCATATTGTTACCTCAATTCTTAGAACGTGTAGTGTGACTTCAGGTAGGTAGAACGTCGCTTACGTCTAGCTGTGGCTGCGGCCTTGCGTCTTAGGTCGAGTTCTGGCTACTGTAGATTTCCATAATACACTGTACACACTTATATTCCGGCAAGAAACTGTCTTTCAGCTACCACACTGTTTACATCCCGGCTGAGCCCCCATTTATAGGGTGTCTTATCCCTGGAACACTCACGTATATCCCGGAATGAGTCCCCGTTTCTAGAGATATGAAAGGTTTTAGGTCGTGCGTGCTTTTAAGACTGAAACTATGCCGGTATTAACTATAACTATATTGTAGAACTCTATAAATATAACAATGGTGTAGTAATCAATAACAAGTAATAGACTATCGTCTTTAGCTACGTCGTCGTCGTCGTGGATGTATGGCCTTGCACACCGTCGTTGAGTACCTCGGCGTCTCTAGGTACTCTCTCGTCGTACTACTCGCGCACTATGTTCACTCAAGCTCTCTTCACACTCCGACCGTCTCGTACGAACTAGTCATGTGTAACACCGTGTTGAATGACACTTTGGTGCTGACACCTTTCTATGTGTCATGAGTGTTTTTTCCAACGTCCGTCATTGTAATGACACTGACACACTATTAACTCCCTTGTCCCTCGACACACGCGCGTCACTCCGTAGCGCCCGCACATCTATGCATATCGTTAGCGGCAGAACGTTTATGCACACAGTTGTTGAGATAAAACTAATTCCCACATATATATATTGTGAAACACACTTATGAAATAAAATTCATTATTCCACAAAAAATAGTTTTTGTGGAAAACGCTGAGACAGGTGATGTTTAATTTGTTGATTATCTTATAAGATTATAAAAAAATTAAACTCCCACCATTTTACCCTCACCACTTTATCCATTTTTGTTTAAATAGCAACCCTACATTTTTTCATCACAATTCGATGGATCAAATTTTTTTGCATGCGGAGCTACCCCATATGTATAGTCTAATATGTATAGTCTAATATTACAGTTTTCAATACAGGGTGGAAATTTAATACCGGAATATTAAAAC
Organism: Tillus elongatus; assembly: GCA_964006375.1. NCBI lineage: Eukaryota > Metazoa > Arthropoda > Insecta > Coleoptera > Cleridae > Tillus > Tillus elongatus. Next base: position 51,660,000 of record OZ023262.1, read on the forward strand.
TAAACAGCTTACCCTGAAATTATAATTTCAAAAATAAGCCTAATAAAAACGTCCCTTTCTTATAATAAATGTTGAAAATGTTCTCCAATCACTTGCACACAACGAAATAACCTGTTCTGGAATTCTTTCCTAACTCTGTTCAACACGTGAGGCGTTACGTTTCTAATTTCGTTGTTATTTTCATTTTCAAATCATCTAAATCAGCGCCTTATACACTCTGTTTTTAAGGTATCCCCATAAAAAGAAATCTAGAGGTGTAAGATCTGGTGTTCTAGCGGACCATTTTACGAAACTTCTTCGTCCAATTCATCTTTGTGGAAAGACTTCGTGTAAATACTCCCGTACTTGAAGAGCAAAGTGGGGCGGTGCACCGTCTTGTTGAAACCATATCCTTTCATGGGGAATATCAGGTTCCATTATATTTGGATACAATTCTGCTTACATTGGGACAACCTGTTCCGTTAGCATTTCTAAATATCTTGGACAGTTTAGATTTTCTATAAAAAGAGATCCAACTACGTGATCACCAACGATACCAGCCTAAACGTTCAACTTCTGAGGAGTGTGTGTTTATCGCATCCTCTGGTGCTTTTCGACAGCCCGGTATCTGCAATTCTGCCTGTTTACATCGCCATTCAAAAGAAATGTTGCGTCATCGGAAAACAGAACGTCAGCAGAAAAAATAACATTTCTATGTAACATGTCCAGGAGTTGTTCATAAAATTGCAGTCTTCTATCAGAATCACTGCAATAAACTCTTGAGCGTGTTGTAGTTTATAGTGATGCATTTTTTCGTTTTTGAGACACCTTAAAACTGTTGATTGACCAGCATCATTTTCACCTGTAACTTGACGTGTAAAAGTAGCTGGTTCTTCTTGAAAAGCTAATAAAATATTGAGTTTTACATCTTCTTCAACAAACTTGGGTCTCCTAGGCAGTGGTTTAACGTGTCCATAAACACGAAACTGTGAATGTATCTTAGACACAGTTCCCTGGGTTAGTGGGGGTAAATCTGGATGTTTCTCCGTAAATAGGTTAACAAGTTGTGCCTGTGTTCGACACATATCACCATACCCAATCATCATTAATATTTCTGTTCGCAGAGTTTCAGGTAAGTATCACATTATTAGAACAAAAATTAATTGAAATTATCGGAACAAAATTACGACTAATTAATTAGGAGACCGTGCATTCAACACAATACACCACAAAATAACACAGAACTGTTAAATTTCACCTTTCACACTGCAAAAATGGGTAGTTAATAAGAAACGATTAATGATACCAAGTATGTTTTAGATAAAATACAAGATAAGAAATTTAAGATAAGAGTCTGTGAAGAGTTTCAGAGTAGATTATTTCGTTGTGTGCAAGTGAATTGAGAACATTTTGAACTTTAAAAAAAATATGTGCGAATGGTTTGACGACCGCAGCCATGAAAGAAGACAACACACGCAACACAACATTTATTATGAGAAAGGGACGTTTTTATTAAGTTTATTTTCGAAATTTGAATTTGAGGCTAAACTGTTTAGTTTTAATATCCCGGTATTAAATTTCCACCCTGTATTGAAAACTGTAATATTAGACCATACATATGGGGTATGTCCGCATTCAGAAAAGCGTGATCCATCGAATTGTGATGAAAAAATGTTGGGTTACTTTTTTTTTAATGCATAAAGTGGTGAGGGTAAAATGGTGGGAGTTTAATTTTTTTAACTATTATTATAAGATAATGTTCGACAAATTAAACTTCACGTGTCTCCGCGTTTTCCACAAGGTATATATATATATATATATATATATATATATATATATATATATATATATATATATATATATATATATATATATATATATATATATATATATATATATATATATATATATATATATCGGTTCTAAGGGCAGCAATTCGCACTCAGTTGAAAGTGCGAAGTTGTCTACGAAAATTCGCTAACAAAACCAAAGTTGAAAACTAAACCAAGATATATTTTAAAACTAGCTTGCAGGAGACTATCGTTTTCCTAGTTAATTCCATGAACAAAGGCTTGCATTACGGGACTTAAAATGTAAATGCGAAGAACTTTGTGTACTTTCATACTTGTGTAATTATTCACGTATTAAGAATGGACTGGAAATAAAGGTGGCGGAACTTGGTGGAATGATATAGTTTCGTGATAAAAACTTTTACAACTAGAAGATGACAAAGACTACAAAGAGACACTCATCACATGAAGCTATAGAAAATATTACATTCTTTTGTTGCCGTCTCTTCAAAGAGACATCACAGCTAAAGTTTTGTCTTGTATATTATGTCCATATATAACATTCTAAATGAGAAAAGGTATATGGCTGTCAGACAAGTAAAACGAAATTTGATCAGGATGATGTTACGAGTTGGATATCTCCATCACCTTATCCTCAATCCTCATCTTCTTTGGAAAAAGAAATTTCGGTAAAACCATTATTAGAGTCCTGGCGTAGTATGTGCGCCGTGGCAACGAAATGGCATTTTATACCAAATGAGATTAGCAAGCAAATAGAACATAACAAAAATTCTGATTCAGCAAGTAGGTTGTATGAGCGAAATTACAGTAAAATTTCCTTCATACAGACTTTAGCGAACAAGTAAAAAAGGTCTGGGCGCAGCAAGTGCATTATGGTAGTAAATTTCAATAAAAATGTTTTTAATAGCAAATATTTGTTTTTTTTTAAGAAAGCAAGCATCAAATTTGGTTACCAGTATAACCTATATAGTAGAAACAATGTGCCATGTTTCATCGAAATAACTTTATTGTTTGAAAACCGTTTCTTGGTCTACCTTATAGGTTAATAGCAAATTGAGCTTTTTAAATATGAAGCATTTAATCAAAATTCGCTACCGTAACGCACTTGCTGCGTCCCGAATTTCTTTTCCTACAAACATGTATTATATTTCGATGGAAAATGCAAAAATGCAATAACATAAGGCGTGTTCGACTAAAAAAAAGACGACTTATGGGCCACCCTGTGATTGTAGAAATAATGTTTTAAGATGTAGCTCAAGACACCCTATAATTCATGTATACAATTTTGTTTCATATTTTGCATAATAACGGATATATTGAACTTTATTGATTTTTTACGAAAATTCGACAAAAATTATATATCATTAAACGATAAAACCTATAGATAAGACTACTGCCAACATCCGAGAAAGGGTCTATTTGAAATGAATTTTCTGGAAACATTTTATTAAAACGAAGGACAATGACGGTTGAAACTAAGACTTCAGGGTTTGTAAAACATTCTTCTTGAGACATTATGTTTCTATAGCCCGTATTAGATTCAAGTTCTTCGCCAATTTTGACGTTATAAATCGCGACTTTGACGTTTTGAGGAAAGCCCCAATTTATTTTTCTTTAAAAAATTTGTCTTTTGACCTACAGAGCTAAATTTTGGTAGGTGATTTACCTATAGCGATATAACCCCGTGTACCAATTTGCTTGCCCTTACTTTGTTATTTCCGGAGAAGTTTTTTCGAAAGAAAACACAAAATTTTCCGGGAAAACCTCGGTCGATTTTCCTGGATAACAAACATATCCAAGCCATTTGCAAAAGGAAGGTATTCACCACAGTTAGTCAAAATCGGCCCATTATTTTTTGAGTTATCGGTGTGATACACACCCATATATATATATATATATATATATATATATATATATATATATATATATATATATATATATATATATATATATATATATATATATATATATATATATATATATATAAACATATAAAAATCGAAAGTGACCCCGGATATGTGTTCTAGGGGGACTAATTAGCGCACATTATTCTTTCTCTCTCTCTCTCCCTCTCTAAGAAAAAGAATAAGAGCGTGAATTAGAGCTCGTACAATGCAGATGCAGTATGATATATATATATATATATATATATATATATATATATATATATATATATATATATATATATATATATATATATATATATATATATATATATAAACATATAAAAATCGAAAGTGACCCCGGATATGTGTTCTAGGGGGCCTAATTAGCGTTTATTTGAATAAACTTTTTCAAAATTCAAAAGTCGAGATCTCCTCATTATTGATTTTTTTTTAAAGAAAAATCACTAAAATTATCTGTAACCCAAGTTGCCGTGGTCAAAAAGCAATTAATATTATTTTTTTGCCGATGTTGCCAGGGAACTTTCATTAAGAAATAGAGAGGTCAGGTCTTTAAGAAAATTCACTAATAGAGAGGTAACAATGGTAAGACATAATTTTTTTTTAAATGTGCGAATTAGGGCCCCTAGAACACAAATCAAATATCTGTTTGAATTTTTATATGTTTATACAGGGTGTGGCGCCAAAACTTTTAGTTAGCTGTTTCTCAATAACTACTCCGATTTAAAATTTGAAAATGTACACACATACGACTGAGACAAATTCCCGTTCAGTGAAAAAAGTTCACGTTATGTCAAACTTCCGGTTTAACCGGAGGTGACCATCAACTTGCTTATTTTAAATACAACATGGTGATTTTCATTATATTTTCCAATTCTACATTTAATTTGAAATAAATTATTGCTAATATACCATATGTGAAAAATCAACCGTTTCCGAAATTTTTCGATTTTTTTTTAAATTCTCGCGAAAACCAAGGTGAACGTTGCACCTTATCTCTCTGTGGAAATACAACTGAGCAGACTCAG